>CM053769.1:16190500-16208128 GCA_028658325.1 Potorous gilbertii | reverse complement strand
CCGAGGTCACATTTGAACTCAGATCTTCCTGATATGGTGCTATATCCACTGTACCACCTACCTCTTTGTTGAATAAAATTGACATAGGCATAAAAATCTGCAAAGAGTTTACCTATGTTATCCTATTTTAGATTCTTTAGCATTTCTTGCCTTTGATCCTAAGAGCAGAATAAAACTTGGTGTGAAATAGTGGGTGGATTTCTCAAATATCTTTCCTTCAAGGAATAATATATTAATCACAAAATGAAACTTCTGCAAAGAAACATTTACCACTTACCTTTACATATGGGATTTGTAAGCAAGAATTTGTTATTTTTATTCATCAAGTTTATTAAAGCATTGGATAATTAAATGTGTACATCAATTAAAAAAAATCCAAAATATATAAAAGTAAAGATAAAAAGAAAAAATAAAAGGGGAAAAGGGGAAGATGATTGTCATCAGGAAGCCTCTAATCTTGTGCCTGCTCTCTCACTGTAAGCTGTGGGGCATTGTCCTCAAGCAAATCCCTTTTCTCTCTGTACTTTAGATTTTATTCCGACCTATTTGGGCCATTGTTAGAAAACAAAACAGACAAAAGAACTTTACTATGCTTTGATTAAAATAAAGAATCATCTCAGAGAAAGCTGAAATTACTTCGAAAACTATTTGAGGAAAGACAATGGAAATCCTGTCTTTCTTTCTTTCCTTTTGATTCATCTCTCATTCCAGAGATGTCACAATATCTGAGCTTTCCAGATATCATGGAGGTATGAATATCCACGCCAGATGGTACTCTGGGGACTTGTTGCTTTGTTCAGTTGTTTTCAGTCATGTTTGACTCTTCCTGATTCTGTTTGAGGTTTTCCTGCAAATATATTAGTTTGTCATGTCCTTTTCCATCTTATGTTATAGATGAGGAAACTGAAGGCAAACAAGGTTAAATGAATTGTCCAATAAGCATCAGAGACCACATTCCTCAAGTAAAGATGAGTCTTCCTGACTCAGGCCTGGTACTCCATTCACTTGGTCACCTACCCACCCCCAGCTCTCTGGGCTATGGATTTTAAACGAAGGGAGTTGAAAGCAGTAATGGAATTGGGAAAATATACCAATTGATTAAGCCTCTAACAAAATCCAACCCAGACTTCTTTTGTGGTTTTCAGAATACACTTCAGATTTTGTTATTTTAATTATACCTGTACCTCTTCTGAACTCTCTGGTTTTGGCAAAAAGAGAATGTTCTAAGATTCCATGAAAAAGGTTGCTGTTATGGTATTTCCAGTGTGATCTAAAGCATGAATCTGTGGAAATTGTATAGAAAGCTTGCTCTGTTTCTCTTTTGGGGAAATGCCTGGTCTTATTTGGAGGCCAGAGAGGTTAAAGTAAAATGGGATGGAAATTGGATGAGCCTTAGGTACATTTGGAAAGACTTTCATTTACTCTGATGGCAGCAAACCTCAAGTATTTTTGAAGTCCATTGTTAGTAGAGTCCTAGTTTCTTATTTGAGATGACAGCTTAGGCTAGCTATAAGTTCTGTCAATCTATTGGACAGAACCAGAGAATTTTGAGGTTACTCAAATATCCTAAGCACTGAATAAAGAGGCCATCCCTTATTGCTGTAAGCTAAAGTGGGAAGAAAAATTAAATGCTCCCTTGATAATGTTTCCAATAACCCTTCCTCCCCACTTTTTAAGCCTTGTTAATTCTCAAAACCACTGGTTTTTAAGTGTCAGTAGTATCTCCCTCCTCCCATTTTATTGGTATTCCTCTCATGTTGGCAGCCAAAGTTGGAACTACTACTCTACAATCCTTGCATTGTTGACTGGACAGAGATGAAAGGGGTCCCAAAAATGAATCTGGAAATTTTAGTATTAGGAGCTCTGAGGTTAACCTCCCCTAATGCAAATTCCTGGTTTTTATTAATTCACTGAGGGCTATTTAGTGAATGCTAACAGAAAACTCTGAACTCTCCAAAGGAAACTGTTTACATATGAAATTGATTTTTTGTTAAACTCTTCTAACAAATGCAAGAAAACAGTAGAAGACACACACTCAGGGTGGAAAATAAAAGCATTTACACACTGACTATTATGTGCCAGGCATTGTACTGAATGCTTTATAAATATTATCTTACTTGAACCCCACAAAGGCCCTGTGAAGTAGATGTCATTATCATCCCCATTTTACAGTTGAGGAAACAGAGTCAAAGCATAAGTCACTTGCCCCAGATAACAAAGCTAGAATGTGTGGTCAAATTTGAAGTCAGTTCTTCCTAACTCTAGATTCTATATTTTATCCACTGTGTCACTAAGCTGCTTCTTCACTCAGTGAGGTTTATTTGACATTTAGGAATGTAGGAGAAAGTGTGATATAAATGAAAAAAAGGTTTAGATTTAAATCCTAACCTTGGCACTTACTGTATAGTTCATATAGCCATACACAAGTCATACAACTGCCATGATTTGTCATTTTTTCATCATTAAGATGGGGCAAAATCTGTCATACTCATTTTATGGTATTATTGTGAAATGAGATGAGATGATTTGTTAAAATACTTTGATCAGTCTGAGACAACAGCAAAGAATAGTAGAGATCTTTGCCACAACAGAACTAGAATAGAGAACTGAGCCACAAAGGAAAGAGATCAGCATATGTGTGTAAGGGGCTATGTGACACTTCATTAAGCTTGAGAGAAAATACCCAGGATTAAGATGATGATAGTTTTGTTCCCTCAGAAATCACTTAGGACAGTGTTGTAGACTGGTGGACCATGAATTGCCAAGCATGGAAGGAGGCTGACAGCTTTGAGATCAACCCTACAGGAAAATTGCCATCCAAGAGGAGAGAGTCAGAAAGCTAGCAATAGAGGAAAATAAAGGGAGGGGTGGGGAGAGAAGACTGAAATTACCAAAGATCTCAGGAGGAAGAAAACTTACTGACAAGGAAGATATTAATAGCAGAAGAGAAAGTGGCTTCTAGATCAGGGGAAAAAAGTTTAGGAATCAATGAAAAAGTATTGCAAGGAAAAGGAAAATGAATAAACATCTGATTAAACAGAGGATAGATTCTCAAGAAAGCATGAAAATACAACAGGATGTTATTGAACGACTTAAGAAAGGAATATGAATTGAGAAAGCAAAATTTATGGTCTTCACAGCAGAAATAATTGGCAAAATAGAAAAAAACTTGAACCTACAGATTCCATGGTGGCAAGTCTTACCAAAGAAATAAAGAGATGATTGCTAATTGGCAAAGCAAATAAATGGAAGGGAAAGACAACCTGGAAGAAGAGAAAAACTAATTATAATAGTAATATTAAAAGAAAACATGAGCCCCATAAAGGTAAAACATTTTGAATTCAAAGCTAATACATACATAAAGGGAACTTAAAGATTAAAGATCTCCCAGAAGAACACTACAAGTAGAAAAACCTATATACCATTATCAACAAACAAATGCAAGAAAATTGCCCAGAATTTCTGAACAGATGAGGCAAAGTGTCAGCTAAAAGAATTCACCCATTGTCTGAAAAAAAAAAAGAAAATTATAAAAAAAAACCTCCTGTGATGCAAATTCCAAGATACCTAAGGGTTAACTTTAACAATTCCATTGAGAAACAACAAATTCTGCAGGCTGCTAGGCAAAAACAAAACAAAAACAAAACCCCACAAAATCAAAACAAGCAAACAAAACCCTTTCAAATGTAAAGGAAGTTGAAATAACACATGACTATTTTGTACACACCAGAAAATGCAGGAGAGAATGGAATAATATGTCCTAAAAAGCAGAAGAGTTCAAGATGCAGCCCAAAATGACCTACCATAATTATAAATTAAAAAGAGATGGATGTTCAATTAAAAAAAAAGGTATTCAAAAATTCTTAGAAAGAAAACTAGGTCTGAAGAAACTATTTGCTTCTCAAGAGCCCTAGATAACAGAATTACAAGAAGGGTAAAGCAGTATCACATCAACCTAGGACAACAATAAAATAACAGCAGAGAGAGCAGTAATATATTTATTTCTGGAGATTCCAGGAAGAGACGAGGGTGAAAACAGTAGTTAAAAAACAGTGAAAATGGAAAAAGAAGCTAGAAACATCATGAACTAAATCTCATGACACCCTGTCTATAAATGAATTGTGTGTGTGTGTGTGTGTGTGTGTGTGTGTGTGTGTGTGTGTGTGTGTGCAAGAGACTAAATTTCTAGGAGCAAACTTAAAAGGGGGGAAAGGGAATATATAGGGGAATGTGTAATATACCCTAATCAAGTAAAAGGCCAATAACAATGAAGGGAAAGTAACTCCGGTACTCTTTCAAGAAGAAGAGAATTCATAAGACAATGAGTGAAGAGGGAAAGGGATGGACTAAAATGGGGGAGAAGGAGAATAGACAAATCTTTCATTATGGGGGAAAGGGTGTTATTGATGAGTGTTCTTATGGAAGAAGAGTCATAAAAGAAGATAAAGACCTTACAGTGAATATTGTCTGCAGATATTTGGTACAGGATGAGAAAGCCCTCATCCTATCTCAGGGGAATGGGAATCAGAGTCCCATGGGCAACTGGGAGGACATGAAGGGAAGACATCAAGAGATTTTAAACAAGTGGGGAAAAAATCTTAGGATCCAAATTCATAAATAAACATTAATGAGCTATAGGAAACTCTGAATTTCTTTTATCTGGTCATAATCTTTTCTCTCCCTATCTCTCTTTATACTTTACCAATCCTAAACCCACTCTATCTTCATGGCGATCTTCAGTCTCCATCCCTCAGTAGTATTCCAGGCTACCAACCCACAGTCTAGTTCTTCTTTCCTTGTTTTGACCTTGTGGTGAGTATCCTAGCCCTCCATTATCTTCTCCTCTTATTCCCTTATTCTTTCACAGATCGGTACATACCAAACCCCAACCTTTGACGATTCCCATCATATGCTTCCTTCTCTCTTGCCTCTACTGAATGTAGCTAGAAGAAATCATGAAACTTACATTATCTAATGTAAACTCACTCTAGCAAGGCAATCCTTCTAGTCATTCCTAATTGCTTCTCTATCTCATTCACCACAAGGACGCTTCACAATTTTTCTTTTCTTCTCAGTCTTTCCAAATTATGTCTTTCACCTACTCTCTGTGCTGAGACCCTTGCCTCATATTTAATGAGAAAAAGTGAAGCCATTCACTGAGAGCTCCCTTTTCTCTTCTTATCTCATAATTCTCTGAAATCACCCCCCTTTCACTTCTCCTTTTCTCCAGTCTTTGAAGAAGAGGTAGCACTTTTGCTCCTTTACATGAACCCTTGATTCCATTTTCTTATGTTTTATCCAGCAAATTACCCCTGTCATTGGCCCTACTGTCTTTTTCATCTTCATCTTCTGACCTCCGTGGGAGTGCTTGCTTTATAGTGAGTGCTCCACTAAATAGTCTTTTGGGCAAACATACATTGGACATTTGAACAATGTGGCCAGCCCAGAAGAGTTGCACTCTTTTCAGTAGAGTTGGAATGCTTGACAATTCCTCTTGGGAAAGAACCATAGTGTATAGTACATTATCTTCAGAATCTTCCTAAGACAATTCAAATCAAAGCAGTTCAATTTCTTGGTATGGTGCTGGTATGTTCAGGTTTCACAGTCATACAACAAGGATGTCAGCACAATGGCTCTGTAGACATTCAGTTTGGTAGGTTGTGTAATCCCTCTTTTTTCCCACATGTTCTATCAGAGCCTCCCAAACACTGAGCTAGCTCTGGCAGTGTGTGGGTCAACCTCATCATCTATATTTACATTCCTGGAAAGTAAACTGCCAAATTAAGTTTTCAGCTTCTTCAACATGTGTTCATTTGCAGTCACTGAGGGTTTCAGGTATTGGATGACATGATGCCACTGGCTGATGGAGAAACTCTATTTTCTTGCTGTTAATTGTCAGGCCCAAATTAGCACAATCTGTAGAGAATCATTCCATATTCTGTTGCATTAGAGACTGTAATGAGTGTACAATCATTGGTGAGCAAAAAGTTGCGCACCAACTCTCTCTCCTCTTTAGTCTTGGCTAGTAGCCTTTTCAAGATAAAGAATTTACCATTAATGCCTTAGCTAACCTTGATGCTACTTTTGTCCTCATTGTTGAAAGCTGCCTTCTTACAGACAGATGGTAAACCTGCTGGTAAACCCTTTGCTTTTCCATTTAGTGACTTTTGAATTTCCTCACCATTTTCATCAGACCAATACAGATATTTGTGAATGTTCTGGCCCAGATGAGAAAATGAGGTGCTATATATGAAATTTCTGAAAATTACTCATTCCTTTTCACCTCCACTGTTGCCAACTGTGGCTTGGCTTAGCTTTCATTCCAAGTCAGCAATAAACTCTCAGGGCATGGGAGAAGCACTCTTATCTGTTGACGTTAAGTCTTCTGGAAATTGTCTTGCCTTGGAACTGCATCTATTGTTGAAAGCAAAATTAGCTTGGAAGGGATAAGTCCGTGAATGGTCTAGCACTCTGTACCACCATATATTGCCTTTGTAACTCTCACATCTTTCCTCTTCTCCTTACAATGATATAATTTATTGAATGCTAATGTTTTCTGGCTATCTACAACATTTTATTGAGTTTAGGTAAACAAAAGACAGTATTAATGATAAGAAAGTCATGAGATGCACAAGTCTTCAGTAGAAAGTGACCATTGCTATTGGTTGTTCTAACTCCATTTCTCCCCTGGATTCCCTGCCATGTCTGATAGTTTATAGTTACTCTGGCATTAAAGTCTCCCAGAATTATAACTGGCCCTCTTTTGGCACATTAATTATGATGGTCTGCAGGTTTTCATAAAATTTTTCTTGGACCTCATCAGGATTCATCATGGTGGGGGCATGTGCACTGATGATAGTGGCAGGGTACTTTCCTAAGAGTAGCAATCATATTGTCATGAATCTGTCATTCATTTCTTTTGGGAGGCATACAAGCTTGTTGACTATATGAGATTTGATTGCAAAACCTATAGCAGCTTCAAAGCATTCCTCATCAGTGCTAACACTCCAGAAAAATGTGTGTCCAGCTTCGACTTCAGCAAGTTGGTCTTCATTTGCCAGTCTTGTTTCACCCATACCTACTGAGTTCTTTCACAACAAGAGGAGTTCATCTTTCAGATATACTGGATTTTTGTGTTGTCTATAAGCATGTGCACCTTCCATGTACCAGTGAGTGAAATCATCTTCACAGAATTTTTTTTGTGCATTTTTTTTGTTGTTTGCCCCATAGGGTAGGATCCTGGCCTGTCACAGTAAGCAGGTCAGGGTTAGGTTTGGTGAATCAGACAATTTTAGGGCAGTTTGTCTAGCCCTTTCCTCATGCCAGGAGTTGAATGGTACAATCCTTCAAAGACGCTTCTCAGACATCCAGTTTTCTGCCAATTTCCACTGCTGCTTTGGTCCAGTGAGAAAGTGACCCTATAACCTAGGCCATCTGTGTGTAGGGTTGTGACTACAATGTCTAGTGTGTCTACTCATTCTTCTTTTGCCACTTTCTTGTTACCAAAAGACTTTGAGGTTGGAGTAAAATAATGAAATGATGAAATAGTAAAATGTAAAATGGTAAAATGGTGTGGGTAATGTCTTTGATTCATCCATAAGTTGGATTTAAGTGAGGTAGAATTGCCCAAAGTCATCAGCCTCCCTCTCTCTTCCAGTCAGTGAAGGCCAGTAGCAAGACAAGTCAGGATGACTGGTGATGGCCCAGGATGCAGTAGATGATTTTGGTGTCTTCGATTTCTAACCAAGCTGTAAGTGCTCCACAGCACCTACTGCAGCTGTTTTCATGACTGTTGGAACAAATGGTTCTCATCTGCCCATTCATTGGGAGAAGTCTTTACATGCTTGGAGTAGACACCCTTCTCATTCACCAACTGGTTTGAGAACTGTTGATTACCCTCAACCTGGCTTATCTGGTCTGCTGAGACAGTTTTACTAGGGTGTGGTCTCTGCACATGCTATATCTTCTTGAAGTTGCAGGTGAGAGTTGGATAGCAGGTGGACACGAAAGGTAGAAAGTAGTCCTGAAAAAAAGGCTTAGCAGCCCTTACACCAGAGTACCTACCAGTCTTCCCTGAACACCCTACACTTTTCTGTTACTGTTGAAAGCATCACCATCTTTTTAGTTGTCTATGTTCACAACCTCTATGTCACCTTTATATTCCTCAGGATCACCCCATACATCCACTTGGTTGCCAAACTGCCATTTTGTTCTTCTATAACTTAGTTGCCAAACTGCCATTTTGTTCTTCTATAACATCTTCCCTATATATCCCCTTCCTTCTAGGGATACAGATTCCATGGTAATTTAGACTCATCACTTCTCATCTAGATTTTTGAAATTGTTTTGTAATTTGTCTTCCTGCCTTCTGAAATCTCTTCCCCATTCCAATCTACCATCCACAGAGCTACCAAAGCATATGCTTGACTCCTTCAACCCCATCCACCCTTAATTCCTTTTACTTCCTGGATCAAATATGAAGTTCTTTGTTTGGTATTAAAAATTCTTCAAAACCTGGTCCTTTCCTACCTTTTCACCTTTCTTGCCCCCTCTCTGCACTCTACAATTTAGTTATATTGGAGTATTTGTTGTTCTTTCCACTGGATGCTCCTGATCCCATCTCCAATCCCTGTGACTAATCCTCTTTGCGTGAAATTTTCCTTAATTTTTGACTCCTAAAATTCATCTCTTCTGTTAATACTCGACTCAAGCATTACTTTCTTTCAAAGCCCTTTTTCTATCTCCTCAGCTGCTAGTGCCATCCCTGCCAAATTTATCTTTCAACTAATTTATATCAATATGGATATAGGCTGACATGCACATATATATCAGTATATACAATATATACTGCCATGTGTCATACATATATAGATATGCAGGTGCATATTTTATAAAGCTATCTCCTATATACATTTGTCAATGCATCTCACATATATTATATACTCCCTACATACACATGAACATATACAAATTAGATATGTGTATATATATGTGTATATTTATGTGTATATAATACATATATAACCTATATACATACACAAATATAAATATACATACAAATATACACATACCTACATATATACATACACATACATATACATACAGACATTTATATATGTGTGTGTATATATGTAGATAGACATAGAAAAATAGATAGAAAGACAGACAGGTAGGTAGATAGACAGACAGACATAGATGGAGAGATAGATAGATGGATGGACAGATATGTTCTCCATTAAAATATGAATCCCTTGGGTGTGGCAGCTTAGCAACTGAAAATTTTTGCTTTTCCTTCATGTTGATGGTAAAATGGTTACTCATGGAAAAAAATCATCTTAAAGAACCTTGAGTAGTCATATATTTAAGCTCTAAGTGCCCCTCCCCTATGCCTTTCTATATTACACAAATTCCTTGAAGGAAGAAATAAAACCCTCTGCTCTTAGTGAAAATTAAAGTGATTTACATTAGGAACTTGATTTATTATTGTCTATAATTATTTTTATGCTGTTAAATGATTAAGAAACTAAGATTACTGGGTCTGAAACTGCTCAGGTCCTGACTATATAGTTTCTAGTATTCTAGCTGCCTAGAATTCAATCTTTAAAAAAACAAAGTTAAATGATTTATTGTTCACAGTGGAAGCCCACTAATCTCTGGTTCTTCCTTTACAAATATTAAGAAGCATATTATTTTTAGTATCCCAGTCAGAGCCTTTAAAGTAGCCAAATAAACTGAATGAGAACCTTAACAATATAGTTTTTAACTAGATTGTTGTAACAAGATTTTGTAACCAATTACGAACTAGAGTGCTACACTAAATCTATTTTACCACTTACAAGAGGCCTAATCACTTTCAGAAAAGTGGGCAGAATACTTAACCTCTCTCAGACCTAGTTATCTGTAAAGTGAGAATGATATTAGCACTGATCTCAAAGGGTTGTTGTGAAGATCTAATGGTGTAACAGCAGCTCTTTGCAAACTAAGCACTTAGTTGTAATTATTAACTGTTAAACAGGTAAACAATTCAGAGAGAAACTGTTCACTCTCCTTGAATTAGGATGATGAGGCTAGGGCCAAGGACCATTGATTGCCCCATTTAAAAACAGTACTCTTTTGCCCTTGCCCTTGACCAAATTAGGATACTGATCAGACTAAGAGAAGGAAGAGGTCTTTAATTACTTAAGTTAATTAAAGTATCCTTGACCAGATGGTAAGGAGAAGACTGGAAGAAAGTGGTTGAAGAGGGATTAATTAGTTTTAGGAAAATGATGACCCAAGGATGTGCAGAAATTTAAATGACTGTTTTGTTATCTTTGTTCAGTCTTGCATATGGAATTTTGGCTATTTTGTGGGAATGCTATGGACTCCAAAGTGGCTACTATCAAAGACATTTCCAAGGGTATGAAGGGACCTTGCAGTTTGAACTTTGTTCTAATTTTAAAAAAAGCTTAGATTCATGAATATTTAATAAATGTTTCTGACAGTCTTGTGCTCAAAATGCAAAATGAAAATTATGTCCTTTGAAGATGTTTCATATTGAAATCAATACATTTAGATTTCTTTTGTCACAGCTTACATTTTTACAAAGTCAATTTCAATGCAAAAATTGTTATTTGTCTTTTGTTAAAGTCTCCATCAGAATTCTATATCCATTCATTCTCATTTTGGATCTTGTATAGAAAAATGAAGAGTCTAGTTCTGTGATTTTTCTCTGCTCTATTTCAAAAAGGAAGATCTTCCATATTTCTATATTTCTCCTAATTATCTATCTTAATTATAACATTTCACTGTATTGCTATACGTCTTTTTATAAAATATAAGCTGCTAAGTAGACTAGTGCAGTGGATAGAGTGATAGACTTTAAGGCAGCAAGACCTGAGTTCAAAACCAGCCTAAGATACTTTACTAGCTGTGTGACCCTGGGCAAGTTACTCAACCTTTCTTAGCCTTGGTCTTCTCATTTATAAGATGGGGAAGACAATAGTGCCTACTTCAGAGGGTTGTTTCTAGGGCTAAATGAGAGAACATTTACATTGTGCTTTGTAAATATCAAATGTTGGCTACTATTGTTGTACTTGTATAGCACTGCCCAATTAGTGGCTGTTTGCTACCAGCTTTTTGCAATAATAAATAATATATTATAAAAATTTAAACATATATTTTCTTTATTTATGCACACCAAGTGCTGAGTCAAAGGAAGGGTTTGATTATTTTTGTAAGATGTTCTCTTGGATCCAATGACTCTTCCATGAATAGGACCCTCCATCTCTGGGCTCTGGGCATTTTCTCTATTTCCTATGCTTGTACTCACAAATTCATGAATGTGTGTCAGTTATGAATGTGCTGACAAAATAACTAAAAATAAAAATTAAAAAACTGAGTGGCAATAAGAAAACATTCCGTCCTTTTAAAACTCTGTTCATAATTGGGATATAAGAAAAGACATAAAATGAAAGAATGCCCCAGGTGATATTCATGCTAAAGCAAATAACTTCTCCTAGTAGCTATACTTTATCCTAGTATTTTGACCAGAAACAGGAGGAATGAGAGAGTAGCCATTTATTCTTTATGTAAGGCAAAACTTCCTCGTAGTCCGAGATGGGCAAAGGTGAGGAAGACTTCCGAGCCATAGCTAGGATATACCCCACCCCTGGGCTTGTCTCATATTGGACGATTCAGAAGACCCCAATAGGGCATGATTCTCCCATAGCAGCAGTAGTAACGCCGGTAGTAGCCTCAATAAAAGGCGCACTTCTTCTTAGCTGGGAGCTGCCCTCTGCCAGTAACTCCCTTGACAAGCCAGGCTTGTGGAAAGCTGGCTGCATAAGTATACCCTCTGCCAACCCATCTGTGGCACAAAAACCTCACCATGGCCCAAGATCTTATTTCCTTACCAACTGTTCTTACCCCAGCCCCATGCCCAATATCTCCTCCCATCACGTCTCGAGTATACTGACCTATGGGGTAGCAGGATGGTACAGGACACTGGGCCTGGAGTCAGAAAGATCTGAGTTCAAGTCTAGCCTCAGACACCTAATTAGCTGTGTGACCCTGGGAAAGTCAATTAACATCAATTTGCCTCAGTTTCCTTAACTGTAAAATGATGATAACAGCCCCTACCAGGCAGAGTTTTTGTGAGAGTCAAATGAGATAACTAGTAAAGTACTCAGCACAGTGCCTGACTCAGACTAGCAAATATATAGATGTTTTTTCCCTTCCCTCCTTCTCTTCTACTTACTCCCCCTGCCCCTCATAGCATGGCCCTTATAGCCTCAAGCAACACAGAAACTTTCTAGTAGAGTATACTCCCTCCTTTTGGTGGCTACATGCAGGTGCTATCTCCCACAAATACCACTGGTCCCAGGTACAAGTATTGCTAGTTAAAGCTCTGACTAGAGCTCTTCAAGCAGGAGTCAGATGTTCACTTGTCAGGTCTGTTGTAGAAGATATTTTTATTTGGGTATGTTTTGTACTAGGTGGCCCCTTATGCCCCTTACTGTGCTAGCATTTTGGAACAATATAAAATATTTGTGCGCATCCACTAGTGAAAGAGAGCACACATTAAATTAAGCCCTTGGGACACTAATTGGTGGAGTTGTGAACTGATTTAACCATTTTGGAGAGTGATTTACAACTATGCCCAAAGGGCAACCAAACTGTGACCCTTTGATCCAGCAATTTCACTACTAAGCCTGTATCCCAAAGAGATCATAAAAAGGGAAAAGAACCTAGATGTGCAGAAGTTTTTACAGCAGCTCTTTTTGTGATGGCCAAGAATTGGAAATTGAGGGGATGCCCATCAATTGGGGAATGGCTGAACAAGTTGTGGTATATGAATGGAATGGAAATGGTGAGCAGGAAGGTAACAGAAAAACCTGGAAAGACTTCTATGAACTGATGCTGAGTGAAGTAGCAGAATGTAACAGCAACATTGCCCAATGAACAGCAATGAATGGCAGAGCTCTTCTCAGCAGTACAACCATTCAAGGCAATTCCCAATGACGCATCATGGAAAATGCTCTCCACATGCAGAGAAAGAACTGATGGAATCTGAATGAGAACTGAAGCATACTATTTTCCCTTTCTATTTTTTGTGTCTTTTCTTTTCCTTTGGATCTGTGTCTTCTTTCATAACATAACTGATATAGAAATATGTTTTACATAATTGCACATGTGTAACCTAAATCGAATTGCTTTCCATTTTGGGGAATGGGGAGAGGAAGGAGGAAGAAAAATTTGAAACTCAAAAATTTTGAAAAACAATTCCTAAGAATTATCTTTACATGTAATTGGAAAATATTAAATAAAAGAGAAAAAACACTTAAAGCCCTCTGAGTAGTGGTAAATATAAAGGAGAGGTGACAACAGGGTTAGTATTGATGTCATCAGTCATAAAAGGTACCCCGTATGAACAGAGTATAAAAAGGTTCAGAAAACAGAGGAAGATAAAGGTTAGTCTTAGTAAAGATAAATCAGGTGTTAGGGATTATTCTGCATAAATTACACACTCTACCATGCAGAGCTTACATGGGCAGCACCAGTTTTTTATGTAGTGGGAAATGAATACCCCATTTGATGAATACCTTGGTGGTTATGATAGATCCTTCCCTTTCTATAATGGCTTCAAGCAAGGATGTATCAGATTGCAAATCTATAAAGCTCAAACTTCAGAAAGGAAAAAGAAAACATTAAATTAGAGATGCAGAGAACTGGAATGAAGTAAGACATTCAACTCCAAGCAGGATTTCCTCTTTCCAAGCAAGAATAAAGAATTCTGTTCACCTGCTGTTAGGCCAGTGGGCTAAGTAAGGATTCATCAATGGTAATCCCAAATGGTTGAATGAAAACCCTTTAATTTCTTTCCTGTTCAGTAAGTCTCATTAAGACAGTGACAGCTCATATCCTATGCTATCAGGAATTTAACTGGTGTTATCTTTGGATTTGCATTTTAGGCATCTCTATAGAATCCAAATGATGGAATGCTTCCTTCTTAAATCCCTGGGAAGTCAGAGGTCAGCCTTCACTTCCTTCTTCTGGCACATTTGCTAGTGGCTGTTGTGAAAGTGCTAAATAGTGAATGTAGCAACCCTGCCTCCCTTCGGAAAGGCTTGAAAAACCAAAGTTTAGGCAGACCATAACTGTGACGAAAGGCTTGACGGAATCACTAAGAGTGTGTGGAAGGACCCTTTCACCCCACCCCACAACGCTATTTTTCTTAGGCTATTCTGATCCAGGGAAACTCAGGAGCTCAGACAAGGCAAACACTGACTGCATTGTATTTTGCTTTACAAAATACTGGCTCAGCACTGTCATTTTTCTCTTCTGTCTTCCCTCCCCTTCCTGCCTCCCTGTTCAGCAAAAGTCAGTTAATTCTAAGAAGCACTGGGCCTACTTTGTGAAAACAGTATCAGGAATATAAAAAATGGTTCCCTAAACATGAAACTTATTGCAAGGTTATTATTTTTAGTACCTGTAGCAGGGCAGCATATTCACATTATGAATCAAGACTTTTCTTCACTTGTTCCTCATATCTTTATACAGACATGGTATAGAACTTTGGTGAAAATATCTCCTATGAGAAAAAAATTGCTACTATAATATCAGTGACTACAGAGCGGGGGCAGAAGTCTTCACTTAACATCCAAGGTCAAGAGAAGTTGTGTGCCACGTCCATGTAATTGTTTTATACCATTCCCAGACTGATGAATAATCATGAATAGATGCCTTGATTTGTCTTATAAGTTTGTTAGCAATTTAATTTCTGTTTTGATCACTCTTGCTATAGTATTTACTACCTATGTCATTCCCTGGTCCTCAGTGTCCTCATCTGTAACATGAAGAAGTTAGATTAGGTGACATCTAAAGTCCTTTCTAGTTCTAATAAGATTTTATTTCCCTGTGAATATAATCCCTAAGAAGCCTGTGAAACAGGCAGGGGGTCTATGATAAGATTTAGAAATCTTAACCTGATATTGCATTACAAGAGAATATGGAAAACTGTGGAGTTTGGGAAGATAGCTATCATCTTGTTGCTTTTTTGCATTTTGCATCATTTTATGTTTGCAGTCCCTGTTACCAAGGCCTTTTAAAAACAAAAGGGATCCTGTACCTACAGTACGTATGCAAATAAGAGAGGCCCAAGGATTTTCTTAGGTTTGGAAGCGTTCATTTATGCCATTTTTGCAATGTCTTTTTGTCCGAAGGCCTTTTTCTTTTCCTTCCTTGTTCTCATTTAGATTTCAGTAGTTTAATTAAGTGACTCTCTGGTAAGTGAAGTATTACAGAGGGAAGTTAGGAATTTGAGGGATACACATTATTGCTTCCAGGTCACTGAGGAGCACATATCATCATTCTCTTTTAAATTATTATTTCTTTTCAATCAACAAAAATCCTTTTCATCTCTACTCTGCCATTGGGGGAAACTGAAGAAAATACCTTATAGCAATATACACAGTTAAGCAGTATATCATTCTTTACCCAGAGTCCATCAACATTGATGAAAGATGAGTAGCTTGTTTCATCACCGGTCCTCTGGAATTGTGGTTGGTCATTGTGTTGATGAGAGTTCCTTAGTCTTTCAAAATAACACATATTTAAAACCTAAAGTTTCTTACAAATAGTCTTTTAAAATATGCATTGAATTAAGTTGTGCCTGAATGATATAGGAAAGGATCTCATAGGTCTTGAAACCACCTGGTGGTTCTATCTCATAAAATTATGTAGTTTTGTCCCTATTTATAATGAAGAAAGAAACAACCTTCTTATAAATTGGGAAATGGATCACTTGACCCAAAATATTCCTCCCACTGGATTTTCATTGTTGAATTTGCCATTGGGTCATTCAAACTGTCTTTCATTCAAACAGTCAAATCACTACCTTGGGTAGGAATGGTAACACATTTTTATGGCAGTGTTCTTACAATTCTCTGCTTATGCACAGTTCTCCTGGTTGTGGATATTGATCCATGTTACTAAAACTTATTTTTCTCCCAGTTCTCACTTTTCCCCCTGCAACCAGAAGAGGAAGAGAAGTCATTCTGTGGGACAGGAAGACTGTAATTGCTTCCAATAGACTTATTTAGAGCACTGACTTCTCTCTTTTTCTAGTCTGCCTGGAGGTACCAGATAAAATACAAGAAAGTCAAATATTCTGGTCTGAATTCTAACTTAGATTAGTATATTGCTGTGTTTTAGTTATGTCTTGAATCAAAACAAAACTAAACAAAAATCTAAGATGAACAAAAAAAAGAACATATTCTTATCCCCAAGTTGTAGATCATCCGTCTCTCAGTCAACAAGCAATCATTAAGAAGCTGTTATGTTCTAGGTACCATGTTAGGTGTTGGGGGTCATAACTGAAAAAAGTGAAACTAACCCTATTCTGAAGGAACTAGTAAGCAATAAACATTTACTAAGTGTCTACTGTGTGCCAGGCCCTGTTAGCTCTGGCATACGCAAAAAGAGTTCCCATATTCAAGGAGCTCAAAAATGACGCAGGCAACTTGTAAACCACCATGAACAAACAAGATTGATACGGGATAAATTGGAAATAATCTGAAGACATCCTCTAGTAGCAAAAAGGAAGGATGAGAAGGACTTTTTATAGAAGGTGTGATTTTGGCTGAGATGTGAACAAAATCAGAAAGTGGCAATGAGAAGGAAAAGAACTCCAGAAATGGAGAACAGTCATTGAAAAAGTATAGTGGGGAGAAGGAATACCTCAAAAAAGGAACATGAAGAGGGCTGATGTCACGAGATCATAGATGAAGTACACAGGGTTAAGGAGATGCAAAGTTTACATTCTGTTTGTGGAAAATAGCATGTGCTTGTAAACAAAAAATACATAAAAGAGATGGGAAAACTGAAGATCAGAGAGATTTTTGCTGCATCCCACTCACACAACTAGCCTTTTTCAAAACAGAGAAGCAAATCCTTGTCTCTCCGACACCAAGACCAGTGTTCTTTCTCCTCAGGGTGCCATCTCTGAACGCCATGAATTTATATGTGTACATACCTGGAAATGTTTAAAGGAAACCTCTTGCGGCAGTAATTGGGCTGGTAAATGATCCTGAACAAGAAATTAAAAAAAATAAAATAAATGTTACGGGAAAGTGAAACAAGCCTTTCCCTCACTTACCGATTCACAAGTTCTGCTATCAAAACTTTCAGCTAAAATATTAAGGCAAGAATCCATTCCCCAGGAAAACTGAAAGGATACTGTCTTTACTATGAATATGAGTTTCTCAATGACTATTTTTAGCTTACTAGGCAACCACAACCAGCCAAATCTCACCGCACTGTACATTCAGTGTCTCAGAAATTTTTTTTCCAAATGCTCTGGGTTTGCTGAAACCCCAGATGTATTTGGCCATGAGGATTCATCCCTTAATTTTCAAGGTAAATTTAATACATGTGTTTTCAGCTTGAATTACTATCCTCAGAATGCTGGTTAGAAGTGAGACCTGTCATCTAACCCAACTTCAAGGCTTTTTATCAGATGGCTTTGGATTTTTTGGCATACCATTTTATCATTAATTCTTGTGTCTTTACTTGTTTCTTCCTTTCTGCACAGGTGACACTCCCAAGTTCTCTTTTGGGGGATTTGTCTGATTTTGTCCCTTTTTTCCC
>CM053769.1:16167418-16190000 GCA_028658325.1 Potorous gilbertii | reverse complement strand
GAGACAAGGATGACTGTGAGGTGGTGAATTTGGGTGCCTGTGAAGATGATGGTGCCCTCAACAATAACAAGGAAGTTCAGAGGAAGGGATTCTGTTCTGAATACACTGAATTTGAGATGTCCATGGATATCAAGCTTGGAATTTCCAACACAATTTTTTAATGAAGATTCAGGCTCAGAAATGACACTATGCATGGGTTTTTAGAGTTGAGAATCATTTACATGGAGATAATTAAACTCATGGGAGGTGATGAGATAAGCAGTGAAATAGCATAGAGAAGAAAGGAAAAGGACTCAGGACAAAGACCTTGGGGAAAACATACAGTTCAATGCCATGGATGGAGGCTGAGCAAAACAGCAAAAGAGAGAAGGATGGAATGATGCATAGGAGGGAGAAAAGTGTTGTGAAAAAGAAGAGAAAATATCCAGGAAGAGGTGAGTCACGGTGCTGAATACTACAGAAAGGTGAAGGATGAGATTAGATCTGGCAATTAAGGAAAAACTGAGAGAGAGAACAGTTTTAATAGAACGATGAGACAGATCACAAGGGGTTTAGAAGACACTAAAGGAGAGGAAGTAGAGGCATTGAATCTAGATGCCTTTTTCAAGGAGTTTAGGAAGGAAAAGGGAAACATAGCTTCTACTCTGTACCAGGCACTATGCTAGATGCTTTACAAATATTATGTCATTTGATCCTCACACCAACCCTAGGAGATAGGATCCGCAGTTTATAAGGGAGCAAACTGAGGGAAACAATTAAGCAATTTGCCCAAGGTCACATAGCTAATATGTGCCAGAGGTGAGTTTTGAACTCAGGTGGTACAAGCTATAGCCTCTCTACCAGCTGGCTGTTATCTCTGCTGTTTAAATGTGAAAGGAAGGTGAGATAAAGGATGGGGAAATTGATTTCTAGAGAGGCAGAGCTGAAAGTCACAAAGCTGGTAAAAGTCAAAGCTAGGATAGATATGCATTTGTTCCTTTCTCGAAAATAGACTTGTGAGGAGTCTGCTAAAGTGCAGCTCTCCTTTCAAGTCTGATTTACGTAGAGAGTTAAAAATTGAGAAGAATTTTGATAGACTCTGAAAATACTTCTTGCATTGAATTCATAGATTTTTGATACTTTGACCTCAGTCCTAAAAATGTTTTTGTATTTTCTGTTTGTTTCTTTGCTTTTCCTTCATGAATTCCTTTGTTATAATGGCATTTTCTTGTTACTGAACTATGTCTGTATAATTAGCTTGGAGAGGATGCTATTTTATTTTAGTGTTTTCCAGTAGTTTTTGTCAGCGATTCTTCCCAATCTCTCACAGTTATTTTTGCAGAGCAAGGTAGGAAAATTAAGTCACAGAGAGGTAAATCACCTTCTAGAAAAATGGAGGGTCCAGACTGAGGCATATAGGCCCCATAACCAGCTCACCCTTCACTATTGTCTACTGTAGGTTACCCTTAATCAGAAGAGGAGGACAACAGATCTCTTTTCAGTCTCAGTCTAGCTTCATCTGGAGAGAATGAATTACACCCTCTCTTTCCTTACTGGTATACAGAGCAAAAGCTGTGCTGTGGCCAAAAAGCAGGAGCCACTTGGTGTGGAGCCAAACATCCTGGGCCTGGAGTATGTGCTTAGTTTAAGCCAAGGCTTGACAACATCAAGATGAAGTATCCAGCTCAGGCAGCTGTAGCTGTGGCCTGATTGGCTGTCCCTGTGTAGCTGCCCAGGCCCCTCTTCTCTGTTCATCCCTACCATGCAAAGATCTATTCATTAACGGAAGAAGAAGCAGGCCATCCAGAAATCCTCTGTGGTGCCCTCAGCATCTACCACAGGAAGGGAAAAAACCCCCTTTGTGTGAGGCTGCTAGCCAGCCGATCTTTCCTGTCAAAGTCTTTTAAAAATTTCTGCCTGTATACTTACAATGAAAGCAGAATGACAAAGCAAGACTTTCTTTAAGTCCCTGAGTTTGCTGTAGCTTAATTTAAATGGCATACCCTTATAATACCTTAGTGAAACCCTCTCTGATTCCCCTCAGCTGGAAGTAATCCTTTCCTCTTCAACATTTAGTTTCTCCCTCCTCCATGGCACTTATCATCTCTCTTACTCTGTGGTTGATCTACTTGCCTTTTATCTCATCTGTTGAATTCTAAGCGTCTAATGCAGAGATTGTTTACCAGAGTTCACCTTTATATTTTTCATTGAATTTGCCCATAATCAGAACTCAGTCATTGTTGGTTGAATGAAGGTTGCTTTGGAACCTTTCCCTTGCTCCACTCTACCAAAAACAGTGCTTAGAATTGCTCTAAATCATTCCTCAGTTGATAGACCTTTACTTTGTTTCCAATTCTTTGCTCTCACCAAAAGGGCTGCTATCATTGCTTGGGTGTCTATAAGGATTTTCTTCTTAATAATGGACTCCTGGAGACATAAGACCAGTCATGGAATCTCTGGCTCAAAGGATATGGACACTTTTTATAATCACTTTATTTGCATAATTCCAAGTTGATTTCCAAAATGATTTTTTCATTTCTTAGCTCCACCAACAAAGTCTTAGTAGGCTTATCATTCTACAACCTCCCGACATTGAGTATTGACATTTTGGGTTCATCTTTTCCAATTCGTAGCAGGTGAGGCAAAGTCTGAAGGTTGTTTTGACTTACTTTTATTTTTAGTGATGTGGAGCATTCTTTCCTGTGGTTGTGAATACTTGGCATTTCTTCTTTTGAGAACTGTTTGTTTGTAACCTTTGACCACTTACCTGTTTGAGGAATGGCTGTTATACATATAATACTGTATTTATTATATATGTAACATTGTATTGTTTTATGATTTGAAAAACTTTCTAAATACTGTCCCATTTTTTTCTTACAACAGTCATAGAAGGAAGACATTATTATTTTCCCCATTTTACAGATGAGGATAGTGGGACAAAGTTAAAGCTTTTTGCCTAGGATGATACAACTAGTAAGTGTCTGAGGCCAGATTTGAACTTAGGTCTTTCTGATTCTAGGTTCAGTGCTCTAATTTAACTCATGGGATATGGGTTCACTAAGGAAGTTTCATAGAGGGAAGAGAAGAGAGGACAGGAAAGACCCTTGGGATCACCATGTTTAGTGGGCAGTTCATAAATGAATATCAGACAAAGCGACTGAAAGAAAATGGTTAGACAAGTAGAATTGTGTGTATGTTTGTTCTTCATTGCCAAAGAAGACCATGCCATCAGAGAAATGATGACATGATGCATTTGACTTTGTTTTGAGTGAGGGAAGGTGGCGAAGATCACCAGCCTCACTTCTCTTCCAGAGCCATCTAAATCCAGTGACCAGATATTCATCAGGATAACTGGAGATGACCCAGGATGAAGCAATTGGGGTTAAGTGACTTGCCCAAGGTCACACAGCTAGTGAGTGTCAAGTGTCTGAGGTGAGATTTGAACTCAGGTCCTCCTGACTCCTGCACTGGTACTCTATCCACTGCACCACCTAGCTGCCCCCAGACAAGTAGGAAAAGAACAAGGAAAGAGTACTATCTTAAAAATCCAGAGAATAGAGAGCGTCCAAGAGAAGAAGGTGATCAACCATGTTTTAAATGTTATATATAAGTAAACATGAATGAGCTTTTCAAAAAGACCATTATATCCAATAATTAAAACTTCACTGGTAACTTTGGATAGGGCAATTTCAGTTGAATGATGAGGTCAGAAGTCAGGTTGCAGAACTTTTAGAAGTGAATCAGAGGAGAGGAAATGGAGGTACCTAGTGTAGCCTGTTTTCTCAAGAAGTTTAGCTAAGAAGGGAGAAGAATCATTCACCAGGTAGCAGGCCAGGATATAAGATTGAGGGAGGATGTTTTTTTCAAGGATGGAAGAGACATGAGTATATTCTTAAGCTGTAAAGAAAGAACCAGTAAAATAGGGGGAGATTCAGATATTACTGTCAACTGATCCATGGATGCTACCCCTAAACTAAAGCAAAAGTAAAGTAAAATGGGAAGTAAAACATCCTGTGGATCCTTCAAAGTCTGATCATTTTTTTTCTCTAGCCAAAACATAAGGGCAAGAAGATGCCTAGCTGAAACTGAGACTTCTCTTCTCCTTCCCATGGTGGCTTCTTCTCAAGGGTTGCTGGAATATCACACCTGTTCCAGTTTCTGGAACTGAACTAACAAATTTACAATGTCATTAGGAGGCCTCGACCCCATTAATTTTAGCAATCTCATATCTAGTGAAATCAGGAGACAAAAGGAAGTTGCCACTAAATGACTCACAGTTTCACCTTGAAGAAGCAAATAAAGGAGGTGATTTATATTCCCTTTGGGAATGATGAAAGCCTGATGTAATGAGACACTTGGTCATTTCATTTTACAAAACATGATAAACACAAGCAAACTTTAATTATGAAAATCATTTCAGCTTTTATATTCACAACTCTTGCAGAGAATGAAGGTGTAGAAAAATAATTCAAAGAATCCAATCCTACAAGCCAAGTCAACACTAGGAAGGTGAGAAAAAGGGAGAATGTGAACAATTATGTTGGAAAATGTGGTTTGAGTGGGAAGGTAAATATCATCACACAAAAGTGAAACACTATCTTAATAGAAAAGAAGCTACTATTTACTCATGTAGGAGTCTTACCAAAATCAGTTGTCTGTGTACAATCAGACCATTGATTAGTGAGATCAAAAGTAAAAAGTAAACATTAAGCTAGAAGATAAGAGAAAATGACAAGTCAGTCACTGACTCATTTTGTCAGCTTAAATGGTGTATATTAGGACAATACTGATGACAAAATATAAGATAACTGACTTTGAGTATACCCATTTTCTGAAGAATTTTAGCCAACACAAATCAATAGCTATAACAAGGAGGCCAAAAGAGCCAAGAAATTCCATTTGCTATCAATCACTTGATCTACTTGCCAAGAAGAATCATGACCTCCAAGGGCAGTACCCTTTTTATAAAGTGTTATAGAAGAAGATGACAGAAAATTATGAGCAGTATCATGCCATACAACAGTGAAAAGCAGTGAAGGTGAAAATAAGTCTGCAGAAACCTTGCCATAGCACCTCATGAGCTATATCAATACAATCACATCCAAAGAATAAATAGAAAATTAGAACAGATTTCTCTGCATTTTGCTGATGCATTTATATCATCAGTGACAATGGAATCATTGTCATAAGACTGAGTGAGTTTTTATTTTAAAATAAAAATTATAGCATCTAAGTTCCTCTATGCTATGTGAAAGTGTAGAAATGTTGCTAAAGAAAAGATTGGGAAAAGATTGAATAGGTAAACGTTTTGTGCAATGTATTGTAGAATGATTATACAAATCTGTGCTTGAAGTAACTATATCAAAAGCCTTGAGAGAGAATTTCATAAACTTTCTCCTGAAGAGGAAGACATGAAATAATAGAATAAAAATATGGATATTATTTTACCTAGTAAGTCAGTTAAGAGTGTATCAATAACTACTGGCTCACATGCCTATGTGTTTATCTTAAAAGATATGTACATGGCAAACACATGTATTAAAGGCTTCTTTGATGACAATGTAAAAAAGTTTTCACAAGAGATTTTCTATAGCCTCTTCCATCTTTAGCCCCATTGAAGACAAAGATAATGAAAATATAACCATGCATATTGCTTGTCAGTTACAAAAAAAATGAACATCTGAGTTTCAGCCTTCAAGGTTCTCGTTAAAGTAGTAGTCTTTTATGTACGTGTTAAGATCATACAAGATTCCTTGATAAACACGGCCACAGACACCTATCCCTTTGAGAGCTCCCTGGATATCAGTATCAAGGTAGAAACCACACCAGGAGATGGATGTTTGCCAAAAAATGATCATCACCATCATAAAGGTGATCTTCTGCAAGACCTGAAGGAAGAGAAATTCCCTATTTTTGACATTTTCAGGTGCTTTTGTTTTCAGATTACTTTGGGCTAATTGCCTCAGAATACTGTAGAACCTTCTCACTGAGATCTCTCTTTATTCATAATAGGCAATGAATATAAAAAAATAAAACATTTAGAAAGAAAAGAACAAAAAATTCCTGTTGTTAAGAGTATGACATAATTTAATGTCCACTTCATATACTTTGTAGATTAGCCCATAACTGTAGTTGGACAATGACATAGATGGACAATGAATTTGATCCAGAACTGTACGGAAGGGGAAAAGTGGACTGGACAGCATTTGGAAATTGAACAAGGCTTTTATTGTTAGACTTCTCCAAAACAAAAGGAAGAAAACAATCTTTTTCAGGTTAATGTTTTCCTGGTCATGATATAAGGTGGAAAACCTTGATATTACAAACAGCAAAGACACAAAACTGAATAGTAACAGAGAGATAGATGGTGCGCACAAATAGGCTACCCATGTTTCCAGTGAAGATATAGATGTAAGAAAAATGTGAAAGGTGAAAAGAAATGTCTGAACAGAAAAGAAGATGGGGATATCATGGAGTAAGATCAGGGAAAAATAGATGGATGCCCCAAGTGCCGTGGTGGCCACGAATGAGAAAAAGAAAGAATCTGGAGAGTTTAACCTAGAGAAAGGACCTCAGAGAATGGACAAGAATCTTTTGTTAGTTTGTGCAGAGGTTGGAACAGAGTGAAAGTATTATTACACCCATTTCACAGATGAAGAACTGAGCCCCGGAGAAGGCTAAATGATTTCTGCTGGGTCACATGACTGAAATAGTATCATATGATGATGAAGTATCGGAGCCAAGCTTGAAACCCAGGAACTTTGGATTGTAGGTCCAGGTTTATTCCGTTATTCCCAAGATTTCTCCAAGGATTAAAACCAATACAAAAGTAAAACAAGCAAAATAGCCCAACAGTTTTAAGTGAAGCATGAATTCAAATTTCCCTAGTGCCTCGGTGGACGTTGGTTCCTTCTAGAATTGCTGTGACTTTGGAACAAATAGAGTCCTGCCATTAAAGAATATCCTTTTTCAGTTCACTTTGTTCCAAAGTGCCCTGGTAAGCTTGAATTTTGAAGATGAGGTCAATTAAAGATTATTATTTTTTTTTTTTAGTAATTTTAAAAAGTAGAGAAAAAGTGCTGGGGATGGAAAAGGGAGAGAAGGAATAGGATAGGAAGAAAGATATACATGTGTGTTTGTTTCCCAGCATTTAAGTTATTCTCCATTGGCCATCTGCTATTTTGGGGTACTGAAGTAAAACATTTAGAATGCTTATGTTTGTTTTTATGATTGAAATTCATTCTTCCATCTGTTAGGTGTTGGGAGTCATTAGTACAGGAGGAAAATGAAAATAACAAAATTCCAAAGAGACATATATCTTATTTATAAATTTCATATAACTGTATAAAGAAGTATCACCTTTTTAAAACATCTCAGTTTGGAAAGTGTTTTTTCCGTTGTTCAAATTAACTAAGGTTTCATGTGTCTATATTATTTTGGATCTACTTTTTCCCCTCTCTTTGGACCTTTTATTTGTTTAAAAAAACACAAATCAGTCAAGTTTTCGGTTTTTTTTAAACAATTACTCAGTGTTTTCATTCACAGCACTGATACTTCTTTTGGTAAATGAGCCTGCACTTTAGGTAACACTGTAGAGTCAAAATGAAAAGAAAAAAATCAGGGCTCATTCTTTTCAGCAAATTATTTTTAAGTGGATAATTAGTTGAGTCAGAAACATTTACTACTCAGAGTAAATCTCTACTAAACATTTTTTGAATGCTGGGAAATTGTTTTGCTTCCATTGTATTTTTGTATTTTGTTTACATTTTATAAGTTAAATAGTTACAAGGTTTACAAGTTGATTTCTTATTCTATATTTATGCTCTCTATTTCAAAACATCTTAACTAGAAATGATTGAGAATTTCACAATTCAATTGCTTTCAAATAAATATTTACTTTAAATAATAGTTTCTTTGAAAATTCTTAGGGGAACATTCATTTAAATTACATAATATATTGGTCATGCAGCTATATAATTATTCATGGAAATAATTTATTAAAGTGGAAAAATGGGGGGAGGAGATTCTTGTTTAATTTCACATGTAGTATGACATTTATGTTTATAAATTACTTTTTCTTTGGAGAGGTAAAGGAAGTAAAGTTGAAAGTACAAAACCTCCTCCTTAGGAGGAGGTTTTAAAATAATTTGATCCAATATTGTCCCAGCTAACTAAGCAAAATGCTTTTATGCTAAGCCATTGTATTGTATTGAAATATACATTACAGGAAATCAGTAGACAATAGGTACACTGTGAGTTTTATGCTGGGAAAAATAGAAGCCTTCACTTTGCTAAGGATAATTCAGTGAAAACCTAGGTACCATGTAATCTGGAAAAACCTGAATGAGGCCATGATCAGAGGATTCTTTTCTTCCAGACTCTTTGTTTTTAAGCAGTTTGAACACATAGAAGATCTTTCACACAAACACCTCACAATGGAGGCAATAGGGAGCCATACAAAGAACAGTTTCATAATTACTATTGGTTTCCCACCATAAAAGTGAGATAACTGACCCACAGAGGTAATGTTAATAGATCCCTCTGGGGACCAAAAAGTCATATAGTCAGTCAGCCATCACATGCTTATTGTGTGTTAAGACAGGGGTCTGATTTGTCAGTCTCATGAAACTTATGAACTTCCCAGGAAAAAATGGTTTTAATTTATAAAATAAAATAATAAGGTTGCAATCAATTATATTGAACTAGTTACCCAAATATTGAAGCAAAATAATATAAGCTCACAGAGTATAGGATAAGAACCCCAATGCAAAGAGGGTAGAGCTACAAAGCATGGCAAAAGAAAGGTGGTCTTACAGAGCTCACCTCAGAATGGGGGATGGTGAAGGGGAGAGAACATAACAAGTAACTACCTGCTTACAAATTAGATGCAGTGTAAATGGAAGGTGATTTCAGAGGGAAGGCACTTGCAATGTGGGAGGATGGCAGAGAGGTGATAACTCCTGTCAAAGGTGGGATTGGTACTTGAGCTGAGTCTTAAAGGAAGGACAGGGAAACCAGAAGAAGGAGATGATAAAGGGCAAGGAGACTGGAGATGCGGTATCATGGGGGAAGAACAACAGGTCATTGGATGGTAGTGTTTATGGAAACAAATATAAAAGGATCGAAAAGCAGGAAGTGGTTAGGCTTGAGAAAACAACCACAAAATCTTTTCTGAAGTATTTCTGAAGAGCTTACTAGGTACAAGGTACAGTGTGAAACATGGAGAACATCAATACATGGAGAAACAAAGCATCCTCTACCCACAAGGATCCTTCATGTTAATGAAGGAGGACAATTCATCAAAGGAAATGAAAAAGGAAGGGGTAGATGAAGTTATCCCACATGAAGGAATGATAGAGAAAGTGAGTCAGGATTGCAGACTGGAAGGGTCACCCTCCTTGAGACGGGGGTTCTGAGAAGGAATCAACCTAGAAAGAGGGAGAATCCAATAGGGCAGGAGATCCTTCCAATGTGAGATTTCCAAGGATTAAGTAATTTTCCACTTTTCTGTGGAATGCATAGTAGATCATTCAGAGTTAAGAGACAGCCTGGACAGTCATGAATTCAGGGCTGATTTAGGCATCCTCCTTAATTTAAATAGAGCTTTAGACTTTAAAGGAAAAAAAGTCTTAAATGCCTTGATATTTGATCTTGGAAGTAATAGGAAGCCACTGAAGTTGAGTGAATGAGTGTGTGTGTGTGTGAGTTGACTCAGTCAGAATTCTGATTTAGAAAAATCACTTCACAGTTGAGGGGAGAGTAGGATGAAATGGGGTGAGATCTGAGCCAGGGAGACTAACCAGCAGGTTACCTGTACAATAGTACAGGTATCACCTGATGAGAGCCTACAACAGGGTGAAGGTTGTGTGTGAAAAGAAAGTGACATAGACATGAAATGTAGTAAAGAAAGCAAGGAAAAGACTTGACAAGAGCATGGAATGTCATGTGTGTGTTACAGTGGGAAGGCCAACATCACTGGATCTTGGAGTATGTTTTAGGGAGGAAAATATAACTGCCAGAGTGGGAAGGAGTCGAGTTACAAAGAGCTTTGAATGACAAAGAGACTTTTATTTTTGATCCTGGAGGAAATAGGGAGCCATAAACAGATTATTAGTAGGAGTTTTAAAGAATATGTAAACCCGTGCTCTCATTTTACAGTTAAGATCACTGAAGCCTGATAGGTGAAGTAACTTGTTCCGTATCAGGCAAAGAGTTATGGCAAACCATTATTAGGATCCAAATTCTTCAGAATTTTGTCCTTTTATTAAAATACTGTTTTCAAATTCGCCCATGGTTCAAATTCCCATTCTTGGACAGTTACATCCTCCTCTATAGGACTCAGTTTCCTCATCTGTAAAATGAAACTGTACACATTAATGTCAAAGGTTCCAAGAGGTCACATTAGTGTAGAATTTTGACTGAACCAAGTATTTGTTTGTGTTACTGTCTTTAAGTCCTTGTATATCTCCTAGTCCATGTGTATGGCTATATATGATGATATGTGCCTTTGAGACTTTGCCGGCATTTGTGGCAGCCTTATGGGCTTGCTCTTTGAAAGACTCCTAGAATTGATGATTTCTTCCCACCAGCTCTCAAGGACCCAAGGGCTTGTTTATGCAGTCTCAGACACATCTACTTCTACTGAAATAGATAGAAAGGGGAGGGGGAAGGAAGAGGCTAATGTCCAATTAAATGTCCAAAAGGGTTCAGGGGTCCTTTATTCCTTATGTCTTCCTCTATCTTTTCCAGAGGATTTTTGTTCTTTCAGTCTACTCCGTTGGCCCAGTGTGGAGGGGGTCAAGAGTCCTACACCACTGGCATTACATTTATGCAAGATTCAGAGTTGAAAGGGACCTGATTCATTATGTAATCTACCTTCCCTTGTCTTATTTTACAAAAGGGTAAACTGAGCCCCAAAGATTTGAAGGGACATCTTCAAAGTCACACACCTAGTCATTGGTGGAACTGGGATTCAGAACCCAGAACTCCTGACAGGAGATCTTACCAAGCTACCTCATAAGCCCCGCAGGATTGAGGTTGGGAGAAGTCTGAATACCCTTCTATGGGGATGCAGAACCTCTGTCCCAAGAGAACCAAGGAACACATCCTTTCATTCTTGAGGCCTTTCCTTTCTAAATTGAATGAGTATTCTGCCAAGAAATACAATGCAGACATCAGAAAGTCACTCAGGTGACTTTGAACAAGTTAGGTGACCCTGCTACCAATTTCTGAGTTACATTATTTGTGTGTTTCCTCGATGGTATTGCAACTGTCACAAATTGTCACTTAACAGCAAGATCTATATGTACTTTGTCAAGCACATACTGAACCCCAAAGGACTACAAATTATATGTTTTATATTGAGTATGTTAGGTGGCTCTAATTATGCTGTGTTATGAGTGTCAAGATATTAAATCTCCCACTCAAAAATGTGACTGAGATTCCTGAAGGGAACATTCACAACCACTTTGTGATCTAGACAATTGTCTCCTTGACATTTCTAGGTTAGTCTTTAGAGTCAGTGTTCTTTTGAGTCACATCTTTGATGTTAATCCTTCACCTGAGGATGTTGATATTTCATTCAGTTGTTCAGTCATTTCAGTTGTGTCTGATTCTTCATGACCTATTTTTGCAATTTTCTTAGCAAAGACACTGGAATGGTTTTATTTTTCCTTCTCAGGCTCATTTGTGAGAGGAGGAAACTGAGGCAAAGAGGGTTAAGTGACTTGTCTAGGTCACACAGGTAGTGAGTATCTGAGGTCAGATTTGAACTCTTTCTGACTTCAGAGCTGGCACTCCATCCACTGTGCCACCTAGCTTTCCCTTTTCATCCTAAGGTTTCTGCTTTGAACAGAGGCAGTTTCAAAATGGGGATGTAGATCCTCCCTGGGGCTCAGATCTCGCTTTCTTCAGTGGCTATAGGGAAGAAGATATGAGGAGGGTTAGGTGTAGGGAAAGGGACTTGCTGTTACTTTCATACTCTTAAGACCTTTTGCCAACACATATCAGGAAAGAGTGAAAAGGTGTTTGTAAAGTCACAGCTGGCAACACAAATTCAGAATCCAGCTGCTGGCCTTGAATCTGGTGTCTTCATTCATTCATTCATTTATTCATTCATTTCTAAAAGTCTGTTCTATGTTAGGCATTACACAACAGAAGACAAAAACAAAAAAAATTGCAACCCTCAGAGAATTTATATTCTATTGAATGAGGGAAAACAACCTGTACAGAATAAATACAAATTCAATACTATGTAATTTTATGGGATGGGAGGAGCACTGGCAGCTGGTGAAATTGGTGAAAGCCTTGGTGGACCATGGTGAACTTGGTAGACTATGAGGAGGAAGATATAGGAGGAAGATAACAGAAGTTGAGGAGTCGGTACAAAGATCAGCCTATGCAGAGGCAATATTATGTAGGTGGAGGAGAACATAGTTCAGTTTGACTGAAATATCAAGTATGGGAAAGGGAGTATAATGAGCCTTGAAAAGTAGTCTAGAGTGAGATTTCAAAGGACTTTAGCTTTAAGAGGAGTTTTAAAAATTTTATCCTTGAGGCACCCAGTAGCCATTGGAGCTGCTTGAGCAGAGGAGTGACAAGATCATCCCTATGCTGTAAGAAGATCTAGTTGCTAATAATACGGAAAAAGAATTGGAAGGAAGAGAGACTGGAGGAAGAAGACCAGGTAGTTCAGCCAATAGGGTCTGAATTAGGATTGTAGCCATGTGAGTAAAGAGAATGGATTCCAATGGTAATGTGGAGGTAGATTAAGCAAGAGCAGTATGCAAAATGTAGAATCCATTTAGTTCAGATGTAGCCACAACAAGTGGAAGAAACTATTGCCTGGCAAACTAAAATGATAGAAGCCAAATATTTTGGATGAGGGAGTCTACCTGGAGAGGAACAGATTCTCGATGTCACCAAGGCCCATGTGAAAAATCACCACCTTTATCCTGGGTATTTCTATGTCTCACTGAGCAGGAGAGTAGATGTCTTAATCCTGTGAATCACCGTCTCACCTTTAGCAGGTGACACATCCCCCCACATGTTTGTTTGGAGCCTAACTGCAGGCCTCCTTTTTAACAGTCTGCCTGAATCCCGTGTCCTCACCTCCCGGATTTAAAATAACAATATGACCACAATAGTTAGTATCGTCATTTCCTTCTAAAGTGAACATCCGGGAAAGTCCTTGAGTATCTTAAGCTACTTATTGACATAACCAGTAAATACGTTATTATGGATGATTCATTTCAGGTCTTAGCAATGCCCTGGTTAACACTTGAGTTTTAACCAAGTATGGCTTTATACTTGATAAATGCTACTGCTTTGTATATTGAGGTGAAGTCCTGAAACATCAGCAGTCTCACATTCAATTGTATTTCTAGTTTGACATCGTGGATAGATAAACATGGGGTTCAATCAGAAGAATGTATTTCCCCACTCAATTTTCCTTCTGTCCTACATGAGGTGACATTTGTGAGGTGACGGGAAGGAGCTGAGGAAGATGAAGGAAGACAGATAAAACTGAAGTAAAATTTCTAGCTCTGGATCTGTTAGCAGCAAAGTTTATCACATTAAGTGATTAGTCGGATGCTTTTCTACATCTTGTATTTTAAAATGTTCCCTGTCTTCCCTCTGTCACTGTCTCACTGTATCTATCTGTATCTACGTGCCTCTCTTTGTTTCTGTTGTCTGTCTCTGTGTCTCTCTGTCTGTCTGTCTCTCTCTCTCTCTCACACACACACATTACACACAAACAGAATAATTTCTTATTCATATTTGAAAGTCATTCTTCTAGGAACAGCCAGGTGGTGCAGGGGCAGCCTGAAGTCTGGGAGCCTCATCTTTGGGGGATCAAATCTGACCGCAGACATTGATTAGCTGTAAGACCTGGGAAAGTCACTTAATCCTATTTTCCTCAGCTCTTCATCTGTAAAATGAGCTGGAGAAGGAGGTGTCAAACTACTCTAGTAACTTTGCCAGGAAAACCCCAAACGGAACCATGAAGAGTCCTACCCTACCGGAATTACCAAACAACAGACAACATGAGCAACTTCCAGGAACGTTAATCACCTAGTCACGAACAATGAAAATGGGAGAAATAAAGCAATTACAAAGAATATACACTTAATTATATAGCATAGGAAGGAAACTCTTCTAGATCCTGCCTTAGAACTCTAAAGAACTTAAAACTATTCAGAAATCAAATTGATTGATTCAATAAGCATGGTTATAAATATCCTTAATGTACATCAGACTCAGAACAGGTGAAGTAGAAACATAAGATTACTTGGGAAAGGAGTCTTATGAAAAACAGCAAGGGAGGGTAGATAATTTTTGAGGTAAAGATAATAAAGGAAAAGATAGAAAAATCCCTCAAAGTCGATACAAGTGTAACAGCCACAGAAGTTTAAGGCCAATCATTTCAGAAGCATGACACCCAAGGGGACATTAGTGTATCATAACACAGGATGGTCATCAATATAACAGTACTGACTCAATCACTGGCAAAAATAAGAGGTTATATACGTCCCAGATGTTCTCTTTAGGAAGACATAGAACTATGATCCCTTGAAAAAAAGTCCACTCAGAATGGTTCGAAATAAAACCTTAGAGGGTTCGCTTAAGTTATCCAGATAATTTTCTCAAGAAGAAAAAACTTGTTATTGATAATACTGGATAAATGAGATTTGTTTGGGGGTAGAGTTGGGGTGGTTGTTTGAGGATGCTTCCTTTTCTCTCTAAACCCCTGAGAAAGGGCTAATATTAGGGCATGTCTGATTTTTACATCTTGAAAGTAGAATCTGCTGTACCCTGGGTTAGAATTGTGGGCAAAATCAAATGCATTTTTAAAGAAAAAAAGAGATTTTATGAATTTCCGTAGTTCTGAAAAACTATTCTAATGCATATGATTCAAGGTCATATAACAAATAAATATTGTAAGTGAGTAGGAGATGTTATATCGGTTCACAGTTTATTAGCAAATCCTCTAAAAGGACAAACTCCATCCAGACACTGACAACAGAAACGTAGGGGGATAAAAATGATAAATGAGTTAAACATAGAAAATAGAGGAGAATAAGGAAAGCTATGAGCCTAGAATTCTGAGTTCTTCAAAAAGTCATAGATTCGCTCCATTCACGTTAGTAAAGGATGACTATTTCATTTTAGACTATTGGGTACAGTGGTTGGGGGTAGGGAAGGGCATAGAGAATTATTTGTTCTCTAACATTCTCTTCCAATTGTTAACACTGGCTTTATTTTTCTGTGTTTGTGGGGGTAAGCGGGGATGGTGGGAGTGCTGTGAGGTATTTTTAAAGTTATCACTAATTTTGGCAAGAGAATTTTGTTTGGGTGCTTTGTCAAAGTCCTTGAGCTATTTGGAGATTTTTTTAATATGGAGTCACTATTATGTTGTGGGGAAAGTACTGATCAGGTTTAATTCCTGGTCCCTCTCTACCATTTACCACATTTCTGGTTCCTAGAAAGTCATTTAACCTTTCTGAAACTTAGTTTCCTCTTCTGTAAAATGGGGATAATTTAAACTACATATCTTATAGGGCAGTTACATGGGAGATTACTTTGTGAACTATGAAATGCTTTATAAATGTGATATTGATCTCATTAGACCTTTCTAACAAAAAGAAACTGATCCAGGTTGGAGAACTGATCCCCTTTCTACCTCTTAAAATTCATTGAAAACCAGAAGCTCTGTTGTGGGGATTTGCTAAGCTTTTCTTCCCAGTAGTCCCAGTAAGTTTTGACTGGAATAGGCTCGAAGAGGGATTTGCCTATGCATAGTCATAATTGCAATTTAGTTCAATTCAACTAAATCCATTCCAACCCAACATTTATTCAGTGCAAGACACTATGCTTGATCCTGGGAGCACAAAGACAAAAAAATTAAAAAAAGAGAACTCCTGCCCTCAAGGAGCTTATGTTCCACTGAGTAGATGATATAGCATATCAACAAATACATAAATACAAGGTAAATTTAAGAGGAACAGAACACTAAAAGCTAGCTGTGTGAGAGGGGAAGGATTCCACTGAATGGATGATATACCAAATGAACAAATATTTAAATACAAGGTAAATTTAAGAGGCACAGAACTCTAAAAGTTAGCTGTGTGAGAGGGGAAGGAATCAGATTCTTTATAATTCCCCAACTTTAATTGCAACAGACATCAATAAGTACAACACTATTTGCCATATCGAAACCACTGTTGGCACAGAGTAAGGTAAAATAAAAGTTTTTCTCTAGTCAAGGGTTCTTAATCTGTTGTCCATGGTCTTATTTGAAAACAAAAATGAAACATAATTGGTTTCCTTTGTAATCCCAAATATTTTATTTTATGCACTTAAAAACATCAGTCTGAGAAGGATTCTATATTCTGCAGAAGACAGTCTATGATACTAAAAAGTTAAACCCTTTGCTGTAGATGATGATTCTCAGAGAGAAATGCTTGAATGCTAATTGAACTAGAGTATGGGAGAATAAGTTAACAAAGAACAGATCAATATCAGAGATGAGTTATTTTGACATTATTTGTATTTTGAAGACCTGGGATGTTTTTCATCATTGAAAGCAACTGAAAGAGACCCAAGAGTGTAAAAGGAAAGATGTTAATGAGTAGCCTGGATGGATTAGAGAGGACCTATTTGGTCTGGTCAATTTTCCATACATCTTAAAAAATAAAATGAAATCCAAATTAAACAAAAATGTTTTGTGATATATGTGGGGGTCAATGAAAGAGTATATAGAGTACATACCAAATGTATGTCCAGGGAATAATTTAAGGGAGCAGAGAAAATGAAGTATTTGGCAAAGGCAAGCTTTCAGAGAGGTCCAAAGGCAGGTCTGAGAGTTGTGGGCCAGATTCTCTGCTCATACAACCCAGTGAATATTATATCCTGCACTTGCTTAAAGAGAAAATTGGGCTCAATGGGTCACCAGTTGTGCCATTGCTCTTTTTCCTAATTATCATTAATATTATTGCTTACTACTTGTAAAAATAAAATAGAAACCTCTTCAGCTTAGCAGTCTGTTTGCTTTGGAACAAAATAATAACTTTCAGACAAGGGGAAAAAAGTATCACTAACCTCGCTTTAACTTAATAAGTTGTTGAAAAACCTTACAAGATATAAAACAGCATCTAATTTGGAATAGTTCATCAAATGAACGTTTCATAGTTCATCAAGTGATTTCCATCAAGTGATTGTTTTTTCAAAAGGTCCTGACAACTCCTTCCCTTCTCCTTACCCCATCTGTTGATTTTTATAGAGGCTAAGTAAACCAACTGAGGAACTAGAAATATATTTTCTTGTGACAGAACCTCAGCTATAAATTTCAGAGCATTCTAACTTCACCATAGGGAGATAGTGAAGGCACAGAAGATAACATAAGAAAGTAGAAAAAGTTACAGAGCTAGAGTCTGTTTTAGTTTGCTTTTTTTTCCCCAGAAAAAGCCATAGAATTTACTCCATGTATATATTTATTTGTTGTCTATTACAATCAATACCCTTCTTGGATGGAAGAAGTACTGCTTTGGGACTATCCTGTTTAATCCTAGGTGCTGTATTTTAGGAAAGGCCTTCAGAAGCCCGAAAATGTCTAGAAGAGACAACCAGGAGGGTAAAGAGTCTTGAATTAATAACAGCAATGACACCTAGAATTTACATAGCACTTTAAAGTTTTCAAAGGACTTTGAATATATTATCTCATTAGAACCTTAAAGTTTGCTAAGCAATTTATAGATGTTATCTCATTCAGATCTCACAATAACCTTGTGAAGGAGACGGCATTGTTACCCTCACTTTATAGTTGAGGAAGCTGAGACTGAGAGAGGCTAATGACTTGTCCAGGGTCACATAGCTAGGAAGTATCAATGGCCTTTTGGAATTCCTGTCTTTCTGATTCCAAATCCTGCTACCTTCCTGCCATATCAGGCTTGGTGGAAGTGACCAAGGATGTTTATCAGGGAGAAAAGGGACCCAAAGAGGATGGGATAGTTGTAAAATATCTGAAGGGGCTGTACGTGGAGCGGTGATTCGGCTTTCTTTCTTGGCCTCGGGGAACAGAACCAGGAGCAATGGGTAGAAGTAGCCAAGAGACAAATTTACACTTGTCTCAACAACTAGAACGATCTGAGAGTAGAATGGGTCAGAAGTGGTATCTTCTCATTAAAGGTCTTCCAAAAGAGGCTGAATGACAACTTATAAGGTATGATCTAGGCGGGATTTCTTTCAGGTATAGGTTTGACTCAATGGTTGCTAAGCTCTCTTTCCAGTTATAAAGTGTGATTATGTGAGGAGATATTTAATTGACAACTTTCGTTTTTCCCCCCTTAGTTTCTATCATTCACAGTTATAAAATTTAGAGTTCCAATTTTTTTTCTACTTCCCTTCCCTTCTTCCTCCACAAGACAGCACACAATCTTATATAGGCTATACATGTATACTCCTATTAGACATATTTCCATGTTAGTCATCTCGTGAAGGAAAAATCAGAACAAAAAAGAAAAACCATGAGAAAAAAAAAAGAGAAGATAGTATGCCTTGATCTGCATTCGGACTTTACAATTCTCTTCCTCTGAATGGGGATAACATTCTCCATCGTGAGAACTTTGGAATTGTCTTAGATCATTGCATTCCTGGAAAAAGTTCAGTCTATCAAAGTTGGTCATCAAAATAACACAAAGTTATTGTGGAAGTGTTTTCTAGGTTCTGTTCACCAACTGAGAGCTTTCATTTCCAGATATTAGCACTATCCTTTATAATATTTACTAAATATTTATCTTGTCTTGAGAGTCAAATTAATCTGTTAATTTTATAAATACTCTTTCTAACTATACTTCAATACGGAATCAGATTTACATTAAGAAGGAAGTTTAGAGATCATCTAATATAAGCTCCTCTTAGTTATTAAACAGGAAAAGTGGAATTTAAATCTAGGTCTCCTGCAGAGGTACAGCAAGTGATTTTTGCACCTGGAGCAAGCAGTTCAAGTGCATCTGGGCCAAGCAGCATACAATATCTTCACAGATCAACTCTTGAAGAGAAATCAGTTGTGATAGGGAGAAGACCTGGAGGGCACTGCCTCTTGTTGAGGAAACAGAGAAATAAGACTGGTCTAATGGGGAAAAGAGGAAGCACTATCTGGTAGTTTTGCATTTTAATTCATTGTTCTTGTTAACTAGGTGTTAATCTCATTCCCCCCTTCCCCCCATACTTATGAAAGCCTGGAAATGCTGTCAATATCTTTTAACTTTTTTAACTATTTGATTTTTTTCCAGTGACATGTAAAATATTTTTACATTCCTTTTTTTTCAAGTTTTGAATTCCAAATCCTCCCTTTCTTTCCCTTCCCTCTCCCCTTGCTGAGAAGGCAAAGAATTTGATATAGGTTATACAAGTGCAGTCATGCAAAACTTATTTCCATATTAGTCATGTTGTGAAAGAAAGGACAGAAAAAACAGAAAAAGAAAGAAAGTTAAAAAAAATAGTATGCTTCTGTCTGCATTGAGTCCATCAATTCTTTCTCTAGAAGTGGGTAGCTTTCTTTGTCAGGAGTCCTTTTGGAAGTGTCATTATATTGCTGAGAATAGTCATTTACAGTTAATCATCGTGTAATATTGCTTTCACTGTGTATAGTGTTCTGATTCTGTTCACTTCACTTTGTATCAGTTCATGTAAATCTTTCCAGGAATTTTTTTTATGAGAATCATCCTGTTTGTCATTTCTTATAGCACAATGGTTTTCCATCACCATAATATACTATAGCCATTCTCCAATTGGTGGGCATCCCTTCAGTTTCCCAGTCTTTCCCACCAGAAAGAGTTATTTTGTACAGGTAGGTCCTTTTCCTTTTTTTTTTTTTTTTGGATCTGTTTGGGTTAGTTTCAAATTACTCACTAGAATGGTTGGATGAGGTCACAATTCCACCAACAGTGCTTTAATGTCCTGATTTTCTCATAACCTCTTTAAAATTTATCATTTTCCTTGTCTGTCACATTAGCCAACATGGTAGGTGTGAGGTGGTACCTCAGAGTTGTTTTAATTTGCACTTCTCTAATAACACCTTTTAATTTGATGTCTTAGGAAAAACCTGTAGTTACAACTTTGACATGCTGCTTTTCAGGCTGGTGCCCTTTTTCTACTACAACTCCCTAACTTTACCTGTTTGCTTACTTTTCTGCATCCTCCCTCACTCTTGGGATGATTGAAAAACACATTTTAGGAAGCTGATGAGCAGAAAACTCCTCCAAGTTTTTTCATTCATCTTTTGTTTATGAAGGTAACTTTTTGTAGGTGTGTTTGATTGAAAGTGACTGTGGTTCTCAGTGATTGCGATTGGTTCCTGCCTTGTACTGAACCTAACACTCAAGAATTCCAAATAAGTGCTTCTTTGGGTATTGTTCATTTCTGTCCTCATTGCCAGCAGAGTGCGATGCCCATTCTGCCTCTACCTTTACCTTTTTTGCTCCTGTCTTTCCTTTGAACTATCAGGAATGTATTAGTGTAAAATGAAGAAAAAATAAAATGAGTTTTTCTGTAGTGGATGCTATTAACAGGATTAGTTCTAGACCAAGAGAATCCTTCAGGTCTCCAAGACACTTCCATCTATTCCCCACACCCCCACTACTTTTGGTTGCATTGGAACCAAGGAAACACATAGAAGTATCTCCCACTCGGCTCAATAAGTTGGAAGTAGAATCTCAAAGGATCAAGAAAATGTATGGAAAAAAGCAATGTAACCTAGCCAATGAAGGGTAAAATTTGGCTTTTTTGAAGGAATGCATAATCTTACTATTAATCTCTCTAGGCCCCAGTTGTCTGAATCTCATATGATGCTAGTGGGGAAAGTAAAGCCCAGGCATTGAACGTGAGTCTACCCTTCATGACCACAGGGCCATATAGCAAGTTCAAAACAGAGCTCTAAGCAGATCCTAGATAAAATGATTTGGGAGGACAGGACTTTCTCCCCCAATCTATGATTTTCTCTCATGTTCATCTTGGATATTTTTCATATCTATAGATATCTGCTCAGGTTGTGGATCAGAAACAAAACTATACTGAATGGACAGTGGGTTTGACCTATGGGGTATTTCTGTGGCCCTCCGTGTCTCCAGTGCAACCAAAAATGGCAGGGGGTGGGGAGTGTACAGATCTATATGGGCCTTCGGTGGCATCATGATCAGTGCATTAGAAAAATTAATGCACCTACTCCCTCCTGGTATTGAGAAGCTCACCTCCATTGGATAGTATTGTACAGTTGTCACAGCTGTTCTAATCAGAAGCTCAGATAGGGAGATAGGTCTCATTTTCTTCTTTATTTCTTCATGTTTCTTTTTTCATTCAATCATCTCCCTTTCTCATGTTCTCTTTCCTTCCTTACTTCCCTCTTCCATTCCCTTCTTCCTTCCTTCTTTCCTTCCTTCCCTCCTTCTTAAATTTCTTCTTCCTGCTTTCCTTTTTTTCAGCTAAACCCTCCATTTTTGGCAGAGGCTGATAAGAAAGAGACAGTGTTGTACAGTTGTCAGAAGTTTAGAAAAAAAATGAAAATGCGGGGCAGAGCCAAGATGGCAGAGTAGAAAGACTCACATATGCTAGCTCCGAACCCACAGCCCATGGATTTCCTCTAAAAAGAACTCCCAACAAATTCTGCAACAGTGGAAGCTAGGCAGCAACACAGTGAAGGAGATTTCCGTTCCAGACAGCCCTGAAAAACCGATCCCAAAGGTCCATCACGCACAGGATGGGACTGGAGCCCTGCCATACCCTGGCCGCCTGGCAATGAGAGGAGTGAGCAGATCTGAGCAGGCTTCAGGGATGGAATCTCCAGCGGCCACGAAGGTACCTCCACCCACAAACACACAGGTCAGTGAGAGAGACGTCTGGATGAGCTGAGAGGGGAGCGGGGTGTCTCCATGAATTGGGCCCCCTTGGGAGGCAGCGGGAGAGGTAGCAGCAGAGGCAGCAGGTGGCCAGAGGCTCCCAGAGCAGGCAGGAGCTAGGCAGGAGCTCCATTACAGAAGGTCCCTCAGGGAACTGAGCCTGGGAGGTGGCCCTGCCCCCACTTGAGCACCAGAAATTAAGCTCCCATTGAATAGCAGCCAGGCCTGCCGCCAAAAGCCCTGAGGCTGGGGAGCAGCATTTGAATCTCAGACCCCAAGCACTAGCTGGGCATACCTAGGCCAGGGGTGGAGAGGACTCTCAGAAGTCAAGTAACTGGCTGGGAAAATGCCCAGAAAAGGGAAAAAAACTAAGACGATAGAAGGTTATTTTCTTGGGGAACAAATGATTCCAACCTTCCACTCTGACAAGAAAGAAAACTGCTTACCATCAAGTAAAGACATAAGAGTTAAGGCCTCTGTATCCCAAACATCTGAAATAGATATCCAGTTGGCTCAGGCCATGGAAGAGCTCAAAAAGGATTTTGAAAATCAAGTTAGACAGGTGGAGGAAAAACTGGGAAAAGAAATGAGAGAGATGCAAGAAAAGCATGAAAAATGGATTAGTACCTTAATAAAGGAGACCCCAAAAAATGCTGAAGAAAATAACACCTTGAAAAATAGGCTAACTCAATTGGCAAAAGAGGTTCAAA
>CM053769.1:16144669-16166918 GCA_028658325.1 Potorous gilbertii | reverse complement strand
CATAAAGGCTTTGGAGTATAATATATCTTTGGAGTATAATATATCAGGTAATAAAAATACAATGAAGAGTGACAATCGTACTACCCAAAAAAGGAAATAGCAAACATGGATATCACCAAGACACACAAGTAAAGCAATTACATTATGCTTAAAGACATCATAATGCAATAACATCAATATTGAATACATTTGCACTAGTAGGCAAAACAGGAAGTTATAGTGGATGGAGGACTGGATAAGAAATAAAAAAAATCTATATTTAAATTTATATAAATTTAAATTTATATAAATAAAAATATTTGTTAGTCACTTGTATATGGGAAAAATCATATCAAATATTTATTAAATCTCAACTTCTTTATTTTAAAATTGTATTTAAAACTTAAAATAATATCTATAGTATCTGAAAGTATTGTGCAGGTCAAAAAATATAACCCATGTAACTTGCATTTCAAACTTTAAATATCTATTGTAATTTTCTCATTCTTTTCATAGTTTGATAGAGTTTAGATAGAAGTAGCCCTGAAACAGCTCACTATCTTGATATTATTCTTTTACTTTTAATGTTCGGTGGACTATCATGCATATGGGTAAAATAATTGGTTTTGAAATTGTATAAAAGTTTTAGTTTGTAAACTAATCTTTTGTAGGCTCATTAAAAGCTTATATAGAACAACTCTAGTAGCAAAGATGATGCAGGAATAGTGTTATTTCTGCCATTATCTCATTCTTATCTTTTTTATGGGGTTCAGATAGAAGTAGTATGAGGATGAGTAACCAACCTGCTATTATTATTTTATATTTAACTTATTTTGAGTATTGTGCAAAAGGATCCAGTGACTACTTTTGTCACTAAGAGTAATGGATGCTTCAAGGTGGTGAGAGGTCCACATTGCACATATTTTCAGACTTTGGTTTTTTTCTTTAAAAATACTATTTTTAGGGCAGAGCCAAGATGGCAGAGTAAAAGGATGGTCCTGTAGAAGCTCCACACCATAGCCCACAAAATTCCTGTGAAAATCACTCTAAACAAATTCTAGTGCTGCACAGGTCACAAAACAACAGAGTGAAATCAATTTCCAACCCAAGGCAGCCTTTAAGGCCAACAGGAAACATCCATTGCACCAGGGACGGATCAGAGCTCAGCCTGGCTTTGGCTACAGTATGACAGGGACTGGACCAGAGCAGGCTGGGGTGTGAAATCCCAGGTAGCAGCTGTGGTTCCAAGATTGCCCAACCCACAAATGCCAAAGACAGCTTCAAAACTCAGTGAAAAAATGTGGTCTGGCCCCACTGGAAGCAGCAACTGCAGCATCAGCAGCCATTTGTGGAGGCTTTGACTGGGGGATCCTGGGAGAATTGAGCGGCTGATGTGGATCTCAACCCTGAGTGGTGGTCCTGGCGTGAGGAGTACTGACTGGCATGGTGGGGCTGGTAGAGGCTCTGAAGAGGGAATTCTACTCATAGATTCTGGGCAGAAAAGTTTGCAGTAGCTCCTAGATCAGAGCACAAGCCAGGAGAGGAGTAAACTCATCTCCCTTAATTGTGCCACCTTGGAGGAACTGAGAACTTACAGGCCCCCAGAGTATATCCTCCTCTTGATAAAGGACTCAAAAGTCAAGTAACTGACTGGAAAAATTCCCAAAAAAGAGAAAAAATTAAGCCGATTGGAGGTTACTTTCTTGGTGAATAGGTATATTCTTCCATCCTTTTGGATGAGGAAGAACAATATATATCATCAGAGGAAGACATAAAAGTCAAGGCTTCTGCGTCCAAAACCTCCAAAATAAATATGCAATGCTCTCATGTCATGGAAGAGCTCAAAAAGGATTTTGGAAGTCAAGTAAGAGAGGTGGAAGAACAATTGGGAAAAGAAAGGAGAGATATGAAAGAAAATCATGAAAAGCTAGCCCTAACCCTAAAAGTGGCCCAAAAATGCTGAAGGAAATAACACCTTTAAAAATAGACTAACTCAAATGGCAAAAGAGGTCCAAAAATCAAATGAGGAGGAGATTGCATTAAAAAGCAGAATCAGCCAAATGGAAAATGTTCAAAAGTCCACTGAAGAAAATAGTTCTTTAAAAATTAGAAAGGAGCATATGGAAGCTAATGACTTTATGAGAAACCAAGAAATTACAAAACAAAACCAAAAGATAGAAGACATTGTGAAATATCCCATTGGAAAAGCAAGTGACCTGGAAAATAGATCCAGGAGAGAGAACTTAAAAATTATGGGACTACCTGAAAGCCATGTTCAAAAAAAGAGCCTAGACATCATCTTTCATGAAATTATCAAGGAAAACTGCCTGATATTCTAGGACCAGAGAGTAGAATAAATATTGAAAGAATCCACTGATGACCTCCTGAAAGAGATCCGAAAAGGAAAACTACTTGAAACATTGTAGCCAAATTCCAGAGTTCCCAGGTCAAGGAGAAAATATTGCAAGCAGCTAGAAAGAAACAATTCAAGTATTGTGGAAATACAAACAGGATAATGCAAGATCTATCAGCTACTACATTAAGAGATCGAAGGACTTGGAATATGATATTCCAGAAGTCAGAGGATCTAGGATTAAAAACAAGAATCACCTACCCAGCAAAATTGAGTGTGATACTTCAGGAAAAAAAATGATCATTCAATGAAATAGAAAACTTTCAAGCGTTCTTGACGAAAAGACCAGAACTGAATAGAAAATTTGATTTTCAAACTCAAGAATAAAGAGAAACATGAAAAGGTATACCAGAAAGAGAAATCATAAGGGACTTACTAAAGTTGAACTGTTTACATTCCTACATGATATACTCCTCAGTTGTCACCATTTCCTTGCATAATCTGCATCAATAGATCAGTTTAGGCACTTGAAGGGTCACTTTTTTTGTACTCTCTGATGGCAATGATCTGTTTTGGAATCATTTTCACAAATCAAACATCCAAACCCCTACCATCCCTGTTTCTATAAACTAATCTTCATGATTTTTACCTTTTTTTCTGCATTTGATTGGATTCATACTTATTTGAAAAATAAATGGAACATATTTTCATTCTACTCTTTTATTTTAGTCATTTCATAGACTTTTCATTTCATAGTCATTTCATAGACATTTCATAGACATTTCATAGTCATTTCATAGACATTTCATAGACATTTCATAGACTACTTGGAAACAACCATTTTCAGTGACCTATGTCTGATAAATCCAATGGTATGAATCTGTTGATAGATAGTATTACTTCGTGAAGTGAGGTGAATTCTTTTTTTATATTAATTAATTTATTCTTTTAGTTTTCAACATTCACTTCCCTAAGTTTTAAATATTCTCTTCCTCCTCCTCCCTCCTACCCAAAGTGGAATGCAATCTATTATAGACTCTCTATATAAATTTTTATTAAACATATTTTCACAGTACTTATGATATATAAAAGAATTAGAATAAATGTAATGAACCACATGAAAGAAAAAAACAAAGCAAAACAAATAGTGTACTTCAATCTGCATTCAGATTCCATATCTTTTTTTCCTCTGGATGTGAATGACATTTTCCATCATGAGTCTTTTAGATTTGTTTTAGGGCCTTAAATTGCTGAGAAGAACTGAGTCTATCAAAGTCAGTCATCGCATAATGTGACTGTTACTGTGTACAATGTTCTCCCTGTTTTACCTACATCACTCAACATCAGTTCATATAAGTCTTTTCTGGAGTCTGCCTGCATTCCCCAATTGATGAACATTCCCTCTATTTCCAGTTCTTAGACACAACAAAATGAGCTGCGATAAGTATTTTTTTTCCATGTGAGTTACTTTCCCATTTTTGTGATCTCTTTGGGATACAGCTCTAGAAATGGTATTGCTAGGTCAAAGGATATGCACATTTTTATAGCCCTTTGGGCATAGTTCAAAATTGGTCTCCAGATTGGTTGGATCCAGTTACAGCTCCACCAACAATGAATTAGGTTCCAATTTTCTTACATCTCCAGCATTTATAATTTTCCCATTTTGTCTTGTTAGTCAATCTCATAATTGTGATGTAGTACCTAAGAACAGTTTTGATTTTCATTTTTCTAATCAATAGTGATTTAGAGTATGTTTTCATATAACAATAGATAACTTTAATTTGTTTCTCTGAAAACTATCTGTTCACATCCTTTGACCATTTATCAATTGGGGAATGACTTGTGTGAGGTAAATTCTTAGGGTAAGAAAGAAGGCTTAAACTGGAGCAGAATGTATTATACTTCAGCTAAAGTAAAGAAAAAAGGAGAGTAAAAATTCTGATCTCAGATAAAGCAAAAGCAAAAATAGATTTAATTAAAAGAGAGAAGGAATTTTCATCCTGCTAAAAGGTACTATAGACAATGAAGTAATATCATTACTAAACATATATGCTCCAAGTCTTACAGCATCCACATTCTTAGAGAAGTTAAGGGAGTTTCAGGAAGAAATAGACAACAAAATTAAAATAGTGGGGGACTCCAACCTCTTTCTCTTAGAACTAGATAAATATAATCACAAAATAAACAAGCAGTTAAGGAGATGAATATAATTTTTAAAAAGTTACTTATGATAGACGTCTGGAGAAAACTGAATGGAGATAGGAAGGATTCCTCCTTTTTATAGGTGGTTCATGGCACTTAGACAAAAAATTGAGCATCTGTTAGGGAATAAAAACCTCACAATCCAGTGTAGAAAGACAGAAATATTAAATGCATCATTTTCAGAAAATGATACAATAAAAATTACATGTAATAAAAGGCCATGGAAATATAGACTAAAATTAATTGGAAATTAAATAATCTAAGGCTAAAAAGGAGTGAGTCAAACAAGAAATCATAGGAATAATCAATAACTTCATCCTTGAAAATGACAATAATGGAACAACATATCAAAACTTATGACATGCAGTGAAAGTAATTCTTAGGGTATGTTTTGTCTCTCTAAATGCTTACATGAATAAAACAGAGAAAGAAGAGATCAATGAATTGGGCATGCAATTAAAAAAATGCTAGAAAAAGAACAAATAAAAATCACCAATTAAATACCAAATTAGAAATACTGAAAACTAAAGGAGAGATTAATAAAATTGAAATTAGGAAAACTATTAAACTAAGAAATAAGACTAAGAGATGATTTTCTGAAAAAAAAACAATAAAGTAGAGAAACCATTTCTTAATTTGATTTAAAAAAGAAAGAAGAAAACCAAATTACCAATATCAAAAATGCAAAGGGTAAATTCACCACCAATGAAGAGGAAGTGAAAACAATATGACAACAGTATGCCAATAAATTCAACAATCTTAGTGGAAAGGATAAGTATTTTTAAAAATATATAAATTTCCCAGATTAACAGAAGAGGAAATAAAATACTTAACCGCATTTCAGAAAAAGAAATTGAACAAGACATCATTTATCTCCCTAAGAAAAAATTCTCCGTGGATAGATGGATTTACAAACAAATTCTATCATACCTTTACAGAACCATTAATACCAATAAGGTATAAGCAATTTGGGAAAATAAGAGTCCTACTAAATTCTTTTTTTATGATACATATATAGTGCTGATACCTAAACTGGGAAGAGTCAAAACAGGGAAAGAAAGCTATAGACCAATTCCCCTAATGAATATAGATGAAAAAATTTTAAATAAAATATTAGCAAAGAGATTTCAGCAACTTTTCCCAAGGATATTATACTATGACCAGGTAAGATTTATATCAGGGATGCTGGGCTGGTTCAGTATTAGGAAAATTCTCAGCATAACTGATCATATCAACAAAAAACTAACAGAAATCATATGATTATCTCAATAGATGCAGAAAATGCAACACCTATTCCTATTAAAATACTAGAGAGCATAGGAATAAATGGTATGTTTCTTAAAATGATAGGTAGCATCTATCTAAAAGCATCAGCAAACATTACATGTAAAGGGAATAAACTGGAAGCATTTCCAGTAAGACTGAAGATGAAACAAGGATGTCCATTATCACCATTGTTATTCAACATTGTACAAGAAATGTTAGCTTTAGAGTTAAGAGAAAAAAAAGAAATTGAAGGAATTAGAATAGGCAAAGGACAAACTAAGTCATCACTATCTGCAGATAATATGATGTTATATTTAGAGAAACCTGGAGAATCAAGTAAAGAAATTACTTGAAATAGTAAACAACTTAAACAACGTTGCAGGATGTAAAATAAACCCACATAAATCATCAGTATTTCTATATGTTACTAATGAGGTCCAACAGTAAAGATAGAAAGAGAAATACCATTTAAAGCTACTGTAGACATTATAAAATATTTGGGAGTCTACCTGCCAAAACAAACCCAAGAGCTATATGAACACATTAATAAAACACTTTTCTCACAAATAAAGATCTAAATAATTGAAAAAAAAAAACATCAGTTACTCATGGGTAGTTTGAGCTAATATATTAAAAAGTACAATTCTATCTCAATTAATTTACTTACTCAGTTCCATGCCAGTCAACATACCAAAAGTTGTTTTTTAGAGCTACAAAAAACAATAACAAAATTCATCTGAAGAACAAAAGGTCCAGAATACCAAGAAAATTAATGAAAAGAGATGCAAGGGGAGGTGGCCTAGTTGTAGCAGGCCTTAAATTGCATTTTAAAGTAGCAATCATAAAAATTACTTGGTATAGGCTAGGAAATGGAGTGGTGGATCAATAGGTTAGGTACACCAGACACAAATAATCAATGACTATAGTAATCTGCTACTTGATATATTCAAAAATTCTGGCTTCTGGAATAAGAACTCACTATTTTTCAAAAACTGCTAGGAAAACTGGAAAACAGGAAGGCAGAAAATGGGCATAGACCAATATCTTACACTGCATGCCAAAATAAAATAACAAGGGTTACATGATTTAGATATAAAGGCTGATACTATACGAAAAGTTGGAGAGCAAGGAATAGTTTATCTATCAGATTTATGGAGAATGGAAAAATCAAACAGAGATAGAAAACACTATCAAATGTAAAATGACTCATTTTGATTATATGGAATTGAAAACAGTTTTGCAAAACCAATGCCAATGCAACCGAGATTAGAAGAGAAACAGAAAGCTAGAAAGTAATTTTTATGACCAGTATCTCCGATAAAGGCCTCATTTCTTTTTTTTTAATTTATTTTCAATTTTGTACAATCACTTCCATAAATCTTAGATTTTCTCTCCCTCCCTCCTCCATCCCTCCTACCTTGAGATGGCATGCAATCTTATATGGGTTCTATAAATATATATTAAACACATTTTCACATTAGTCATGTTGCATGGAAGAATTAAAATGAGTGGGAGAAACCATGAGAAAAACCCAAGCAAAACAAAACATAACACAAGAAAAAATATTCTCTTTCATTTTGCTTTCCAATTCCATAATTCTTTCTCTGGATGTGGACATTATTTTGCCTCTAGAGTCCTTTGGGATTGTTTTAGGTCCTTGCGTTGCTGTGAAGGGCTAAGTCTACCAGAAAAATTCCTTGCATATTGGAATTCTTACTGTGTACAGTAATCTCCTGGTTCTGCTCCTTTCACTCAGCATCAGATCATATAAGTCCTTCCAGGCCTCTCTGAAATCTTCCTGCTTATCATTTCTTATAGCACAATAATATTCCATTACATTCATATACCACAACTTGTTCAGCCATTCTCCAATTGATGGGCATTCCCCCAATCTCCACCAATTGCAACTTTGTTGAATTAACGTATTACATTAACGTATCTTAACAGTAATTAATGAGCCGGTGTCGTTCATTCACAACCAATGATATTATATGGTAATGGCAAAGAAACTTAAGGTTTCTTTCTTTTAAAAAAATCATTTATTTTTAGTTTTCAACATTCATTTCCATGAGATTTGGAGCTTTAAATTTCCCAATTTGCCACCATAAAGAGAACAACTATAAATGTATTTATACACATGGAACCCTTTTCCATTTTAATGATTTCTTTGGGATACAGTTCTTGGAACTATATTGTTGGGTCAAAGGGTATGCACATTTTTGTAGCCTTTGGGGCATAGCTTCAAATTGCTCTCCAGAATGCTTGGATCAGTTCACAGTTCCACCAACAATGAATTAGTGTTTCAACTCTCCCACATCTTCTCCATCATTTACCATCTTTCTGTTTTGTCATGTTAGCCAATCTGATATATGTGAGGTGGTACCTTAGAGTTGTTTTGATTTGCATCTCTAATCGATAGTGATTTGGAGCATTTTTTCACATGACTATAGATAGCTTTAATTTCTTCCTCTGAAAACTACCTGTTCACGTCCTTTGATCATTTATCAATTGGGCAATATCTTGTATTCTTGTACATTTGACTCAGCTCTGTATATATATTTTAGCTAAAATACATAAAGAATTGAGTCAAATTTATAAAGGAATACAAGTCACTCCCCAATTGATAAATGGTCAAAGGATATGAACAGGCAATTTTCAAAGGAACAAATTAATGCTATCTATAGTCATATGAAAAAAAGGCTCAATATCACTATTGATTAGAGAGATGCAAATCAAAATAGCTCTGAGGTATCACCTCACACCTATTAGATTGGCTAATATGACAAAACTTGAAAATGACAAATGTAAGATAACATGTGAGAAATTTGGAACACTAATACATTATTGGTGGAGCTGTGAACTGATCCATCCATTATAGAGAGCTATTTGGTACTATGCCTAAATGCCTATAAAAATTTGCCTACCCTTTGACCCAATAATACCATTTCTAGAACTATATCCCAAAGAGATCATAAAATTGGGAAAGGGATCCACATGTATAAAAATATTTACAGCAGCTCTTTTTGTGGTGACAAAGAATGGAAATTGAAGGGATGTCCATTCATTGGGGAATGGCTGAACAAGTTGTTTTATATGAAGGTAATGGAATACTATTGTATTATAGGAAATGATAGGCAGTCAGGCTTCAGAAAAACCTGAAAAGACTTATATGAACTGATGCTGAGTGAAATGAGCAGAACCAGGAGAATATTGTAAACAGTAACAGCCACGTTGTGAGATGACTGACTCTGATGGACTTAGTTCTTTTCAGAAATGAAGGATCCAAGAAAACTCCAAAAGACTTAGGATAGAAAATGTTACCTATATCAACAGAAAGAACTTTGGAGTCTGAATGCAGATGCACGTATACTTTCTTTTCTTTTGTTATTTTGTTTCTTCTTTCTTTTGGTTCCTCCCATTAGTTCTAATTCTTCTTTACATCATGACTAATGTTTAATACAAATGTATAGATAGAGTCTATATTAGATTGTATGCCATCTTGGGGAGGAAGGATGGGGAGAAAATTTAAAGCTCAAAATCTTATGGAAATGAATGTTGAAAACTAAAAATAAATGATTTTTTTAAAAGAAAGAAACCTTAAGTTTTTTTGCCATTATCATATGATATCATTGGTGGTGAATGAAGGACACCTGCTCAGTAATTACCATTAAGATACATTAATGTGCATTAATGCAACAAAGTTGCAATTGCTGCTAACAATCTCTTTTGTAGTGCCTACAGTTTTGACTTCATAGCCAATGGGAGAAGACTCCCAAGCTTCCTAGTGGGCAACAAATACTGTGTATGAGTGCTCCAGTTCTCACATTGCTCGTAGAAGCTGTTCCTTAACATCCTCCATATAGATGACTGAAGCAATGATAGTGTAAGAAATTTCACATGTGTCAGGGCACACATTCACACACATGCACACACATATACACACATATAAAGAAAGAACATTGTTTTGGGAAGAAATTTATAAGTTTCACCTAAGGGATTCAATGACATCTACAAAGGTTAAGACACAGGATAAACTCCCCCAAAATCCAACTACATAACAATTTTTAGAGAAATAAAAGAAGACTTAAATAATTGAAGAATAAGTCAACATTCATGGCAGGGATTCAACAATAACCACTGATGAAATGATGACAGCTTTCAAATTACTACACAGAATTAATATTATTCCAAGAAAAATCTAATAGATATTTTAAAGAATTAGAGAAAATAATTGCAAATTTCAAAGGAAGAATAAATGATCAAGGATGTCAAGGTATATATCTACATTTACATCTATCTATCTATCTATCTATCTATCTATCTATCTATCTGTCTGTGCCTGTCTGTCTTCCTCTCTGTCTGTCTGTCCATGCATCCCTCCATCCATCTGGATAGAGAGATAGATATCCTTATAAAATAGATATAAAGGGGGAATGAGACAGGCTTGGTTGTACTTATTTCAGAGTGTTATATTTTTCATTATCAAAACTGTCTCATATTGAATTTAAAATAGAAAGTTAGATTAGCAAAATAGACAAAACTAAGCAAGTCTTGAAAAACATCTGTCCATTTGTTAATGTTTAATAAACCCCCAAGTCCCCAAACAACCTATTAGAGTAGGAAATTTCTGTTCAACAAGAACTTCTAGAAAAAATTGGAAAGCAATACAACAAAAATAGATTTAAATTAGCATCAGATATTACACACAGGCCATATGATATAAAACCAAATATTCTTACTGATAGAAGGGTTAGAATCATTCATTCAGCAACAGAGGAATCACATAAGCTCCAAATGGATAAATGATCTAAATATTTAAAAATATCGTTAGAAATTAAAGAAGGAAAGATTACATACTTCACACTTTTGGATAAAGAAAATTTAATAACCAGACACAGAATAGTTGAAATTATAAATGAGAACACTGACAAAAATTTTAAAGTTATTTTACACACAAAATCAATATAGATACTATCAGATGAACAATATGAATTGAGAAAAAAATGTTTTCATTAAATACATCTGATAAAAAATAAGATATTCAAAATCTATAGTAAGTTGATTTAAATCTATAATATTAAAATCTGTTCTCCAAAATAAAAAGTGGTTTATATAGATATGAAGAAACTTCAAAAGAAGGAATAGTACCCACAAGTAAGTATCTTGAAAGTAAGAACAGAGAGCATGATTTTACCTTTGTGTTTCCAGGATTTAGTATAGAGCCGGGCACATAGTAAACATTCAATAAATGCTTGTTGACAGATTGATTAATCAGAAAAAATTCAAATGAAAGAAACCTTCAGATATAACCTTATTTCCACCCAGCTAACAAGATTCTCAAACACAGATTTGTTTTCGTTTGTTTTGCTTTAAGAATTCTAGGAAGACAGGCAGAGTAATTCATTGCTGGCAAATGTACTGATCAGTTCAACAGTTTTAGAAAACACTTTGGAAATATGTAAGAAAACTTGCGAAATTTTAGACTCTTTAACCAAAATATTCCACTATTCAGACTACTTGGAGTAGTATTCACAGCAGTACAAGACCTATATGTGAAAAGTTATTAATAGCAGCATTATTTGTTGCAAAAAAAGCTAGAAGCAAATATATGCCCAATGTGTTTAAATTGTGGTATATAAATGGGAATTTATATTACGGTGCCATAAAGAATGATAAATATGAGGAATTCAAAAAAATATGAGGATAATTGTATAATACCTGAGATAGAAAGAACTATATATACTTTGAAGGCATTAATTAAATGAAATTAACATGGTGATATAATAAAACTCTCATCAGATACAGGAGTCAGTGTTAGTACTGTCATGTCAAAGTTAAAAGACATATCTCTCATTTCCAAAAAAGAGAGAATGAGAGAGAGAGAGAGAGAGAGAAAATCTAGTTTTGAGGTGAGATACTTTATAGGGTAGATGGATGGATGGACAGACAGTCAGACAGAGAGACAGACAAATAGATAGATAAATAGATAGATAGATAGACAGATAGATAGATGTAAATATAGATATATACCTTGACATCTTTGATCATGTGGAATGCATGTTATGTCTAAAAAAGTATATAAGAAAAAATAACATATAGAATCTTCTGTCATTTCTGTAATTGATGTTATCTCTGTCTCTCTCCCTGTCTCTCCTGTTGCTCTCTGTCTCTCTTTCATTTTTAAAAGTTACATTAGCACTTTAAGAAAAAGGCAAGACTGTGTGATATTCAATAAATGGATGTAGGGAGATAACTACAAAAAGGTTAGAAGTCATTGTTCAATAGACATATCAAATCAAATATAGACACAGATGGAAAGATTCTAGTCATACATTCAGCCGTAGAGGAATCACTAATACTATGAAGTTTACATTTTTAAAATGGATATTTTTTCATAAGCATGGTTTGCCTGAGGCCAGAAAGATGAGCAAGTTAGTGCATCAATAACTCTTCATAGCAGAAATTTCAAATCGTGGGTTTATCTAGAAGAGGGCGCTGCTCAAATAACCTAAGGATAGGTATCGGCAGACCTGTGATATAGGTTTGCTTCAGTACATACGACTTGGAAGGAGTTACTTACCCATCAGGTTACCGCTGGAGAAATAAGAAGCCGAGATAATTCTCATATGGAAAGATCCATTTCTTATTGAGAGATGGTTTAGTATGGGTCCAATAGTAGAATGTGATAATTATTACTTCTTGCTACATGAAATATTGAGAGTTTGTGTTTCACAAACACTACTTTAGAGAATTGGGAGGGGGGATGAATATGAAACAAATTTCCAGGGAATTTTGAAATTGGAAAAAATTCAGCCATTTGTCTACATGTAACTGCCAAGCACTAAATAAACATTGATTTTGTTTTATGAGTTAATGGATTAAACTAGATTTCCATGGCATTTTTGGTAACATACACAGCACACATGGATTGAGTCAAGTTTCCAAAGAATCTGAGTGATTTATGGTGATCACAGAATTTTCCAGCTGTCATTATTGCAGAATAACACTGTGAAAGAAGCTTGTATTGGACAGAATTGTTGATCAATGCAAAACAGTGAAGGAAAGAAATATAATAGGCAAAGATCTCTTATTGCCAAAAGATTTAGTTGTTTTTTGAAATAACTTATATTGAAATGGAAGTACCTAAATGGAAATAATCTGTGTATGTAGATAGATAGATGGATAGATAAATTAGATAGATATAGATATATTTTTCCCCCTTTAGATTTCATAGACATCTTAAACTCAATATATTCAAACCTGAACTTTTTATCTTTTCCCAGAAAGTCATCTCCATTTCCTAATTTCATCATTACTGTTAAGGAGTTCAGGATACCATTTTCCTCCCAGTTCCTTATTCTTTCAGTTTAGCTGTCATTCTTGACTTCTCACTCCCTTGGCCGTCCTATCAATCTATTGCCACCACCGTTTTACTTTTGTGACTTCTCTTGTATATTCCCCTTTCTCTCCTCTGACACTACTGCCAACCTAATAATGTAGGGCCTCACATCTGAACTCTTGCAAAGACCTGCTGGTCAGTCTGCCTGCCACAGGTATCCCTCCACTCTGGTCCATCCTCTACAGAAAGGTCAAAATGTCAAAGAGTCAAAATGATCTTCCTAAAGCAATTCTAAGCATGACCCTTTCCTACTGAATAAATTCCAGTTTCCTCATCTCTAGGATCAAGTGTAAAATCCTCTATTTGGTGTTCAAGAGGCTTCGCAACCCCATCTCTCCCCCACTACCTTTCCAGTCTTTTTATACCTTACATCTTCCCCTCCCAGCCCCTTTGCCCAGCATTCTTTAAAGCAGTGACATTGGACTCCTTATTGTTCCTTGGAAAAGATACTCCTTTACGCATGGAACACTTTATGGAACACTATCTTCTCATCTCTATTTCCTGGTTTCCTTCAAGGCCCAGCTAAATCCCCACCTTCTACAGAAATCCACTACTATTTGCAATTTATCCCGTTTATAGCTTGTTTCTACATAGTATTCTATGTGTGCTCTCCTCCATTAGATTGTGAGCTCCTTGAGAACAGAGGCTACTGGGTTTTTGTTTTGTTTTGTTCTATTTTTTCTGTTTTTTTCCTTTTTTTTAATAGGGCTTAGAAGAGTACTTGGCATCCAGTAAGTACTTAATAAATATTTATTGACTGACTGACCAGTAGGCATTCACCCCTTCCTGTGGCAGCTATTGTATTTATGTTTAATGTTCAGGAGAATGGTTTTCTCCATATAATTGGCCTGGAAAAATCAAAGCTACTAAGCAATAAAACATGAGTATAAATATGAATTAGTTAAGTGATGTTAATAAAAACTTGTGCAAATTTGAACACAAGTCACGTGGACATACCTGCCAGTTTTCCTGGTGGAATGCATAGCATAATTTCTTACCATAGTGGTAGTTTAGCTAAGTGTATCAATTCATTTTTTTTCTTTTCTCTCCTTTGTTTATTATTGATTAGACAAATACAAATTTAAACAATCTTGAGATATTTTACGCCTACCAGGTTAGCTAAAATGATTGAAGGGGAAAGTGACAAATGTTGAAGGGGATGTGGGAAAGCTGGGACACTAATTCATTGTTGATGAAATTGTGAACTGATTCGAACATTTTGAAGAACAATGTGGAAGTAAGCCCAAAGAATTATTAAAATGTCTATACCCTTTGATCCAGCAATACCACTACTGGATCTTTTTCCAAAGATGATTAGGGAAAAAGGAAAATAACGTTTATGTCCTAAAATGTTTATACCCATTCTATTTGTGGTGGCAAAGAAACAGAAATTGCCTGGGTGCCCATCAATTAGAGAATGACTGAACAAGTTGTGGTATATAATTGTCATGAATGCTACTGTGCTATAAAAACTGATGAGCTCAATGCCCTTAGAAAAACATGAAAATCTTTCATGAAATAATTAAGAGTGGCATGAGGAGAACCAAGAGAACATTGTATATAGTAATAGCAACATGGCTTTAAGCATGACTTTGAAAAAATAATTAATTTTGACTATTAAAAATACACAAATTAACTATAAAGGACATTTGAAGAAATTCACTATTTGAGTCCAAAGAGCTGATAAATAGAAGTATGTGTAGAATAATATGACATATATAGATGTATATGTATGTGTGTGTGTGTGTGTGTGGTTACATATATGTATGTGTGTGTATGTATACATATTCATGCCTAATAGTCATCTCTAGCACAGGGGTGGGGTAAAGGAAAAGGAAAGGAAAAAAGTAAAAGAAATTTACATGATAACTTTATTATATATTTAAGAGGATCAGTAAGTTATATATAATAGGCTTGTAGTTTCATGTGTAATCATTTTTTTATTATGCTGTGTTATGGAAATGCTTGTTTTATTCCATGAATTAAAAATAAAATAATAATTTAATAAAAATTAAAAACATAAAAGGGGGAAAACCTTCCCAGAAGATATTTTTATACCCATCATTCAGAGGTATCTGAATGTATGTGTGTGTTTGTGTGTGCACATGCATGGTGGACTGGCTGTTACATGCCACTATGTTGTATTGAACCAACATAATGGAGAGGAGAGAGAATACAGAAAAACCACTAATAAAATGAGTACATTACGGGAGCGAATCTCTCAAAATATGGCATGTCTTGAGGATTAACTGGACTATATAAGAGTCATGGTCTTCAAACAAAGTTCGAGGGGCTTATGATTAAGTCAATCCAAGCAAATAAAACTTTTCATACTTTCCAAGCCTTTAAGTGAAGGTTTATAGCCTTCCTAAGGAGCACATTCCAATGTTTCATAAGCCTTAATCCTAGCCAGGGGTCAAACATCATTTTTCTGGGCCCTCTTCATGCAAACTTAATGTAGCAACAGAATCTACCCAAGGTCCAAGCATCATTCTACTCCCGAGTCTAGGAGAACTTTATGATAATGCTGGCTCCTGTCTCTTTCAGTCTACTCAGTGCCAAAGCTAAGAACCACCATAACTTCTGTTGTCCCTATCACTTTGCTATTCAAATGAACTAATACAACTGCTTGGTTTTTGTAAATGGACAAATTCATTTTTCAAAAGTCCAAAAAACTGAGCACTATTAGACTGAAAAAAGGCTTATAGTAGATAAAAAAGGAATATCTTCAAGTATGTGAAGGGTTGCCTTGTGGAATAAAAAATAGACTATTGCTTGACTGTTGAGGGAGGGACCAGTGACAAAGAATGAACACAGGTTTTGGTATAACACAGGAAAATTTTGTAACAAGTGAAACTTTCACCAGTGGAAAAGGAAGTCTTATAGAGAAGCAAGCTCACCATCACGAGAGTTCTTCAAAGGGAGGCTGGATGATACTGCTAGTCATAGAAGGAATTCATGTTTTCAGGTAAGATAGGATGAAATTTCCTGTGAAGTCCTTTGGAATGCTACAAGACTGTGATTCTATTTTCTATTTAACCTGAGTCCAGATGATAACATCTGGTCATATACATATATACACACACATATACACTCATACACATATATGCAAGACCGTACTATGCTTATTTGCTCCTGTCATCTGTTTCTCTGAAGGTGGAGAGCATCTTCTTTCATAAGTCCAGTTCTTTCCATGTTTTTCTAAGCCAACTATCCATTATACCCTACAATATTCCAACCTAATCATATCTCATCCCAGACACTTTTTCAACATCCTCTCCCCCCAGTTTTCAGCATTCCTTCTATTCTTGAACATACGGGTTTTATTTATGCAAGAAAATTTTAATTTAAAATAATCAAAATTATCCTTTTTGGACTTCAACAATGTTCTCAGCTTATAATATAATTGAAGGTCTGATACTACTAAATCTACTTCCTTTTCAGTTTTTTTTCCTGGCTTCTTTGAAGTTCCTGACTTTTTATCCTTCTTATTCTCATTCTAAGCTACAGTTACTTGTTGTGTATTTTGTTTCTTTCTATTTTTCCTCACTATCGTTCTCATCCTATTTACCCTATCCCTCCTTTCTCCTCTGCTTTACTTCTACTTGCTACCTTGCCCTCATATTCCTCAACCTACCCATCCCAGTAAGTCCCCTCGTTATCCTCTCTCTACCCTATCTCTCTACCTTCTTGTTAATTTTGGAATTTAGAAAATTTTATTAACCCAATGAGAGTAAAGTTCTATGACTACCTGCTCTCCACACTACTACCTTTTTTGTGCCAGTTTTTCCTCTTATAGCTCATCTGTATAAGATCATTGCTCATTGTCATCCCTCCCTACACAGTTGTATCTTTTAAGAATCACCCCATCGTACTCAGTTCATCTGCCTTTTTCTCAAATTATCCAAGCAATGAAGATAGTCATAAAAGTATTTCTATATAGATGAAATAATGAAATGGAACTTATTGAGACCCATATAATTGGTCTTTAATATTTACCTTATATTTCTCCTGGATATTATATATCTCATTTTCCCTTAAGTTCTGGCTTTTTTTGTCGCTAAGACGTTCAAGTCTTTTAGTGTGTTAAATATTCATTTTTTCCCTTTCAGGATTACACTGACGTTTGCTGGATAAGTTCCTCTTAGTCGTAATCCCAGCTCTTATGCTCTATAAAATGCAGTATTTGAAGGTCTATGGTCCTTCATCATAGCAGCTGATAGGTCTTATGTAATCATTGTTGTAGCTCCATGATATTTTTATTGCTTTTTTTTCTTGTTACTTCTAATATTTTCTCTTTAACTTGTGAGTTTCAAGACTTGGCTATGCTTCCCCTTTTTTCTTGGTCCCAATTCATTTTCTTCTATAATGGATATTTGATGTGGCATCCTATGGGAGAAGACAGTAGGAGTTTGGCTTTGGAACCTTATAGAGAGGAGAGAAAAGATCAATAATTTAGGAGAAAAGGGAGCAACTGTAGTTTCCCACAAGACTGATAAGTAGAGGAGGCTGGGCTTTGATTGCAGAAGACACAATGCCAAGATCTAAAATGTGTGCTCCACCGTAAGGGCAGTTATATTAACCTCTATCCTGAACTCCATTGGTAAATCATAGTAGCCAAATGATAATACACTGCATCAAAATTTCCTTTAGCATCTGCACTGTGCTGGGCTCTGGATGCACAAAATAAATAAATAAATAAATAAACCACACATATAACAATTCAGTTCCTGTCCTCTAGCTTAGGTCATACAGATAAGCAAAACCAAAATGACTTAATTCACTGGGGTGCCAACAAGCCCTCCTCTTGGTTGTTCTAATTTTAATTACAAGAATTATTACTAGAAAGCTGATTTTTCTAATAGGGAAAGCAAAAACATATGACATATGTTAAGAGATGACTGAACCAGTCTCTAGGGGTGAGCTGTGATATAGCATTGACCTAATAACAGCAAACATATACTGAAAGGGAGAACAGATGGGCAGCCCTAGTATTGTTCTGTCTATCCATGAATTATTCAGAGATTCAGAGGCTATCCTTTTTGAAGGATTTATGGTAGGACAAGGGCCAACATTGTACAGAATAGGAAGGTGTAAGATTTGTACTTCTTGGCCCCTGAAAGCATAACTGGTAGAAGAGTGTGAAAGTTAGAAAAAAAGCAAATATGGCCAGGAGGCAGGGAAAACAAAAACAAATAGCCACCCATAACACATGTCCTAGCCATTAAAATCATCTCACAATGAAATGGGAGGCCTCAGGAAGTTGCGGGGATACCCTTCACAGAAGACTTTTATTGAAATTGTAGAAGAAATTCCTTTTCAGGTTGGACCGAATGACTTCTGTCATTGCTGGCACTCCTGAAACTCATTTATTCTGTGAATGGGGGGCAGTCTGCAATGGTTGAGGGAGTCAACTTCTATAACATATTTGATCCAACAGAAAACATTTACAAGGTGAGAAGAGCACTCTGCTAGGTTGAGAGAGAAATGAAGTTTAGATCACAGTCCCTGACAGTGGCTTTTATAGTCTAGCTGGGTCATGGCACTTACAGCCAGTAGGGTTTACCTTTTTTTTTTTTTTTAAATTGACCATAATATTCAAGACTGTTGTATAACATTGAGTTTATAATCCATGAACCTTTTCAGTGAACTGCTATATAGATATTAAGCTTTTGAAGATATTTTAACCTAAGTATGAATCTTAATATTAAATTTCATTTTACAGACCACTCTAACATTCTAAAATGTGAAGTTTTTTGGCATCCTGACTCTGTCATCCAATTTTCTTTTTAGCTATTCCTCTCAACTTTATGTCTTGCCCAAATTGGATGAAAAAAATGTAATAAAATCTTAGACTTAATTAAGAAGACTAATTTCCCAAAAAGAGGGAAAGTGACAGTCCTATTACATTGTGCTTTTATCGAGCTAAATGTGGAGAACACTAGACACTACACTGTATGAAGAATATTAATAACCTGGAGACCATTCAAAAGAATGTGTTAAGGAGAGTCAAGAAATTTGATAGAAAGCTGTACTATGATTGATTGATGGATCTAGGGATGTTTAACTTGGAAAAGAGAAGATTCTGATGGGACATTCTTTAAAGGTTATATTGAAGATTCAGGTGGGACATTCTTTAAAGGATATTTTGAAGGAGGAGTAGATGTTTTCTGCATGGTCCTGGTGTTTGGAACTAGAAATAGTGGGTGGAAGTGGAAGAGAATCATATTTTGGTTTGATAAACTGGAAAAAATACTTTTGTAATAATGAGAGATCCAGAAATTAGGATACTTTAGATATTAGAGTTTCTCCTTACAAGAATTGATTCAGTCATCGCTGGGTATTGACTGTTTGGCAGTTCTATAGGAAGTATTCTTATTCAGTTAGGAGTATGATGCAGTGGCCTCTGAGGCCCTCAAAAACTGTGAAACTTTTTAAGATTTTATGAAATTCACCTTTTCTATAATACCAAATGTATTTTATTGGATTCCTATGAAATATATTGGGTAACAATATTCCCAAAACAATTATTTTATTTGGACACTTTCCGCATCTCTGGCAGTGCTTGTTGTCTGTTAAAGGACACTCTTTCTGATTTCCTGATTGCTCTGTTTTGGGGATTAAAAGTCCTATTCAGACAAATAAGAATATTTGTTAAATCAGTCCTGGAACAGATTTATAACAGAAGACTTCCTTATTTTTTTTGAAAGGTTTGAAAGTTTGCATTGTATTTACTTGTAACTTTTGTTAGTCAAATTCTTCACATATTAATTTTTTAACAAGTTAATAAATATTTAATAATAATAAAAAGTTAATAACCACCTTTTGTATATTTAGCACAGTGGGTAATTAATGACAGAAACCAAGGACTGTAACTTCCTTCTGAGTGAAGGACAGAAGTGACATCACATCTGAAAGTGCTCTCTGTGTATACATGCATCTATTATAAGCTCTGTGCCAAAGTTTGGAGCTTTTTCTCCTGGATCTGCCAAGGTTGAGCACGTAGCATGTTAAAATATTTCATTACATGATTCATTCTGCACAAGCTTTAAGCTACCTGATTGTTCTTCTCTCTCCAAATCTCAGTGTTTTCCACTTTTTCCTCTTAAACTACAACTGTCAGGAAGTGATTGTACTTCTAATTGTTTTTTTCTACAAGCTATACTCATCTTTCCCTACACTTCCATTGGGCGCTTGCCAAGTTATGACTTTACCAGAGGACAATAGGATGTTTGTCCATTGGCCCTTGAGGTAACTTCTTTCTTCATACTGGATAAATGCAAGAAGTACAAAAAATAAGAAAACAGAATTTGTCACTCTTTGGAAGGGCTGCTTGGCATCGTGGAAATTTGCCCAATCTACATGGGAAAGGTTGTCCCACCCTGGATGTTGTTCACGTCTGTGTGGGAGAGCAACTTATTCATGGATGGAAAATGTGCTATAAAAGAGGTGAAACAAGACAATGACACTGTTAATATGAAATATCAAACCTCTATACAAAGTTTTTCTGGAGACCTGTGGATGTAGCAAACATAAAAATGAGTTGGCATGTACTTTTTTTAGGACCAAGTGGTATATATAGTTTTGTCTTGATATTTTTTCCCTTTTAAAAAAGTAGCTATATACATTCATGGAAGCAATAGAATCATAGAATGTGTAGGCACTTGACATCATCTAGTTCTACTTTCTTATGTGTCACAAAACTGTCACTTGCACTCAAGTATGCTGTATACATTAGGTCCCCTTGTGTGCTTTCCTGCCTTCCCACTCCCCACACACCCCACCCACCTCATTATCAAAGAAAATTTTTAAAAAATAGCTCATGATATGCAGGATTTACATGACTAGTAGGAGGTCAAATATGCTATGTAGAAGGGTCATTGTGTCCATTAACACAAACATTTGCTTGGTCCTTCATGGTCTTCTTTGTATTCAATGCTTGTACTACTTTATCTATTTCTCTCATCATTGGTTTTCAGTTGGTATGCATTAATGCACAGTGCATGAAGATCCAGACTCACAACGTATAATTGGACTCAGATCAGGGCTTAATACATAGCTAAAATTGGTCAAAGTTCCGTCCCTGCTTACTCATTCATTCTCTTGCACTACTCATGAGTCCTGTCTCCTAGTAAATGATTCCACTCATTCTTTTCAAGTTCTATACCTGTTAAATATGCCTGAATGAATTCTCCCACTTGGTAATAATTCACAAATTAATCCACTAAAGATAGTGATTCATTTTCACAGTGAAGTGAATGTCACACCACTGTTCTCATCCTCTATGATCCAACCATTCACAATGTCTACAAGCACTAGCTTTCAGTCCAAACTCCTTCCTTCACTACTTCTAGTCAGTTTCTGAGCACCAACTCTCGTCCAGAGGGACCTTCCTGATGCCTTTAAATTGGTCTAGAGAATAACTCATCTGTGTGCTCAATGGGTGTTGAAAGGTTCAAATGAGATAATGAATATAAGGCACTCTGCAAACCTTAAAGGGTTCTATAAATAGCAGTTATTATTAGACTAGTCACCAGGTCTCTAGTTTGGTGATACCTTCATTCCCTGAATCTTTGACTGACACTTCTGCTAAACAATGTTCATAGAGAAGTATAGGGGTGTGTTGGTAAATGTTTAACAACCAGCCTCTCCAAAAAAAGACACATACTTCTAAGTTTAATAAGCATTATTGATGCATTTCATCCACAGAGTCAAGAAAACAATGTCAAGACATAATTGTAGTTATTACAGATTTCTGAGATGTAAATGCTCAGACTGAAAATATAGTAATCAGCTCTGTAGGCTGCTTAGAACTGACTCCAGCACTCTCTTGTTTGTCTTATAGCACATACTTTCTCCTGTTCCAGTCACCCCTAATAACTGACATTTTCTTGAAGGTGGAGTGGCTTTAGAAATAGTGTCTGCTCCAGTTCCATACTCAGATTTTATTCAGAGAGATTGAATTTAGACTGTTGGAGGTATTTCAAATAGAGATGGAATTTTGAATAAACAAATACTAGAGTTCAAAAATCAAGACAAAAGACTGGCTT
>CM053769.1:16114716-16137561 GCA_028658325.1 Potorous gilbertii | reverse complement strand
CATGTTCCTTTCATCCCTCTCCCTCTACTGCTACATCAGCTCCTCATTAAGGATACTCCAGTGGCTCCAGGATTGACACTGAAGGAATAAAAAAATTTATATATATATATATATATATATATATATAGTGTGTGTATGTATATATGCATACACACATATACATATGCACACACTTGTATGCATATATACACATATGTATATATACACACATGTTTATATATGATATGTATAATGTGTATATGTATGCAGATATATGTGTATGTGTGTATGCGCTCATGTACATAATATATCTTCATCTTCATCTCTTGGCTTCCCTGGTTTCCTTCAAGTCCCGACTAAAATCTCACCATCGACTGGAAGCCTTTCCCAGTGCCCCTTAATGCTGAGTAACTTTCCTCTGTAGATTATCTCCAATTTATTCCTAATATATCTTATTTGCACCTAATTGTTTGTATGTTTACTCCCCCTTTATACCATGAGCTCTTAGAGACTGGTGTTTGTTTTTTGGCTTTCTTTGTATCCCCAGTATTTAACACCCCACACATAGCCAATGCTTAATAAATGCTTGTTTAGAATTTACATCAAATCAGTTGACTTGACTTGTATTGAAAGCAGGCGTAAGAGGAAGAAAACCTATTTCTGTTGCTTGTGGAACCCGATTTCCTTTCTGATTTCCTGTGTACTGCAAATCTGAAAGCTCTTTGCACATCACTTCATTGTCCCTTTATAGGGATTCCCAAATTTATATATTCAGTTTATTATCCAGAGGAGAGGCTTACCCAGAGAGGAGAAGGGACTTACCCAAAGCCACATAGCTAGTGAGTGGAAGCTGGAATTGCAAACCAGATTTTATTTTTTGACATTCTGCACATGGCTTCTCTATAAACAGCAATCAGAGAATTATATAAACAAATTGTTGAGTTATAAATTAAGCAGCAATAATTTAATTAGTAACACTTATTTAAGTGGTTAAAATATGTCAAATTGATTACTTCTGTATCTTTATCCTTCAAGATTATAAAGGGCCATTCAAATAGAACACACACACACACGCGCGCACACACACACACACACACACACATTCATGAATGTGGAACTCTCAAAAAAAGTGTTTATGGGAGTTACTCATGTGATCATGGCTCAGAAAGGAAAGTGAAACCCTTTGGATTCCTGCATAATTCCAGAGTGAATCCATTTGTTATTCAAAGAATGGTGTGTTTCTATAGGCACTGTCTGTGCAATTACCTGTATCTTCAGTGTTAGAGAGAGAATCAGAGTTCTTCCATTCATAACAGTGGCAAGCATCCACATTCTTCTGCATGCAACCACAGAACTGTCTGTATAATGAGGGCAGGGAACCTAGATGATCTAACAGATTTCAGGCATCTTGGTGACAGATAGGCCTTGGAGCACAAGGGAAAGTCACGCAAGCCTTACCTTCCTAGCAGAAAAGGATTTCGTCATGGAGGCCTCCCAGTGATTTGATTTGAGTAATTAATTGAAGTTTACAGTTTGGCCCTAAATCCAGGTCTGGGCCTCCCTGTTCTTAGTCACAATCATCTGGAATTGCATGGAGCCCTAACTGAAGACCCAGGGTTATGCTGAACAAGCAGAAGGTAGGAAACAAGAGTTCGTCTTCCAAACCAAAGTGGGCCCTCTGTCATACTGCATGACAAAACTGTACAACTCTAGTGGTTTGGCTTCATTGATTGCTCATTTAGACCTCCTTCACAGACCCTAATAGCATGTCCTTTCTTAGTAGTTGCTTGGAATAAGTCGGGAGACTCTTAATTTTAAGAGATTCAATGAATGCAAAAAAATTCAGGATTGTAGATGCACAGTGAAAAAACAAATTAACTGTTATTGTTACCGTTGGTGTTCTAGGTTAGGAAAAGGGAATAAGCATTTTTCTAGCACCTACTTTGTGCCAGGCACTGTACTAAGTGATTTAAAAATATGATGTCTTTCGGGATCAATACAAAGGTCCAATTTTCTGTGAATATTGGTAAAATACTGATGTTTGGTGTTTTTTTTTACAAGTTAAAGAATGAATTTTTACTTCTGTGAACTTGCAGTTTCAGAACTGGTGGGACTTTGAAATATTCCCATGAATGTGTTTTCCTTTCTCACTTCTAGCTTGCAGGTTAGACATACTGACAATTATGTAGAGGAAAAATGTACTTTGAAAATTACAAACAGAAGTCTAGAATATCAGGTACGGTTTTTAGTTCAACTTTCCCTATGTACTGTGCATCCTTGACAGAAGCAGTATGGCGTAGTAGACTAAAGGGCCAATATTGAAGTCAGGGAGGCATGGATTCAAATCTTGACTCAGTCCCTAGCTGTGTAAACTTTTGCAAGTCATTGAATCTCTCTAGGACTCTCATTTTTAAAAGGAGGCAGCTTAACTCAATGACCTCTAGGTTCTTTTCTAGGTCTCATTCTATGATTCTGCAAGATCAGAGGTCATTTCTGGCCTCTGAAACATACTAATTGTGGAACAATAGCTAAGTCACATAATCTCTTAGTACCTTAAGCAACTCTCTAAGATGTTAAATTCTATCTATACATCCCTATCTATCTATCTATCTATCCATCCATCCATCCGTCCATCCATCAGATTGCAGGTCTGGACAAAGAACAAATCTTTAAGAGAGCTTTATTTAGGTGAATACTATCATCCAGATAGGTGGTAGTGTTTTTAAATCAATACCAAATGTGTTGAAATAGTCTATTTCACAATATTATCTGAGTTAAAAAGAAGAATTACAGAGCTTTTCTCCTAGGTCAAAATACCATGGTGATTATGACCTAGTACAGGGGGGATGGATTTTCAGAGTGACTTCTTTCCAGAATAGGATTGGATCAGTTGTGCTGAACTCAGTCAAGGTTATTTCTGGAAATTTATTGATAGAAATAAGTGGTCGAAGTCAAGACAACAGGAATATTTTTTAAAGGTTGTCATGTGATAACTTGATGTGATAATGCAATGTCAAACCATAAGTGTTTGATGTGATGAATTAAGTGGTCCGATTTATCATTTGGCCAGAAGGAGAAATTGATGAAGTTGGAGGCTAGGATCCTAATGGAAATAAGTAGAAAGATGAGTCAGGGAACAAGAAAGAATGGGGAAGGAATATATATAACCCTCCACCAGTGTAGACAAATCAAGTAGGGCAGAAGGAAGTTTGAAGCCAAGAATTAATGTTGAGTAGCAGGTAGGAGAGGTAGACAAGAAGGGCAGAAGCTCAGCAGCAGTAACAGCTCATGGAAGAGGGAGAGGGAGAGAGAGGCTGATTCTGAACCTTTCTAGAGAGACACGTGGTACGGGAGTAGGAGAGAATGAGTGATGGAAGGAGAAGCAGCAGGAGCAGATGTAGGATGCTTTCTAGGAAACTGCCTCTAAACCTTGTAGCTGTTGGAGCCTTTTCTCTTTCTCCAGATCACCACTTGGTTTATTAAGAGAATCCAGCAGGGAGAAATCTCTGGACGACAAGTGAATTTACTTTCTTCTATTTTATTGCCCCGTGTAATGCATAGTCTGTTAATACGTATTTTTTTGCTATTTGAATTTTTACTGTTTTTTGTTGCATTTTTCAACAATGATTTCTTCCATAACATAATTTTAAATTATGTCCTGAATTAGTGTTTTTGCTATAGAATAGAATTAGGGTAGTTGTGGGTGGGAGCTATGGATAATTGATTATACCAAATTCAATCATCCAGGAACCTCCCCCATTGGCAATCAATAGATTGTCTGGAGGCTTAGAGTATATTTTTTATAATCTGTATTTTTTAAAACTTTGTAGCCTTGCAGAAAAAGGAAACCATGGGAAACTAGCATTTTTGCCCTAGATTAAAACCCTTATGAGCTAATCTCCTTTTCATAAAGATTTTCCTCTACCTTTCATTCACTTCAGGCAAGGCAGGGGCATGGTTAGTGGATAGTTGGAGATCATGCTCTGAACCAGCCCCAGTGGATGGAGATGGGAATAATCATAGAGGATCGATTCTGCCCACTACCTTGGACCTCAACCAAATTACCTTTCACAAGTGACATCTACTGGACAGAACTAAGATTAGTTGAAGGAACCTCAGGCATCAACTTAAAGAAAAAAAAAAGAAGTTTCCATGAGAGCTGTCTCAATGTCAAGAGTGAGTCAATTAATTCCTCAAGACTATCTCATTCTTGTGTTTGTAGCTTCAACAGCTAGACTATGGTCTAGACCAGGCACGAAATTTGGATTTAGTCAAAGGGCCACACTTGAGGACCTAGAGTTCCACAAGTGGCCTTGAGACCACAGGTTTCCTACCCCTCGTCTAGAATATATTAAGCACTTAATACATGTTTATATTTGATTGGCTTGTTCAGATGGCTGCAGAGAGCAGCTGTAAAAATTGCCAAGAAACATATTTCTGCTCTATTTTAAGAGAAAGTGACCAATAATTAAAGGTGTCTCAAAGAGGAATATGCTGTTTCTAATGAATTCTCTATCCTTACCAGTCTTCAAGTAAAGGCTAAACAACTACTTGGGGATATTATAGAGAGAATCCCTACTTAGTTTTGGCCTAGCTGACCTCTTGAAATCTTGTTCAACTTTGAAGTTCTATGATTCCCTGGTAAGTTCTACCCTTGAAGCCTTGTAAAGGAACCTGATCCTTTAGACATTAAACTTTACTCTCCCTTAAACTAAGGCTCTTCCGAATCAGCCATAGGAGGTGAAGCTCTGTGCTCAGGGTGGAGTGGGCAGAGAAGACTAGACATGGCCAGAAGGACAATCAGGAAACTGACCTGAGTATTCATGGCCCCCCACAGGGCTCTTCTTGGGGTGTGATGGTCCAGATCCATAGGCAAAGCTTGTTTCAATTAGCCCAGCACTTGAGAGGAGAAAGAAAAAAAACAACTTTTTTGACTTCAAGAAAATTTGTTGTTAGAATAACAGGGGGAAATGTGACTGTATGTTCTCAGAGAAAAACAAAAGTTGTGCCAAGGTAATTAATCTTTTATGCAATAGGAGGGAATTTGAGGGAATCTTTCATTCAATGTACATTTTTACTTTGACAAACTTGGAGCGAGGATTTATTTCCTGGTGCTTGGTCTAGATCTGAGTCTTTGCAGACTCAAATAACCATTTTGTCAGTCTACCTTTGTGTTGGTGTTTGGGAAAGCATCTTATCATTTTGCACTCAGTTAAATGAGAGTCAGAAAGGAGTCCAAGTTTAAATTTTGGCTGTAGTACTTACTAACTCTGTGATCAAAAGCAAATAATATTTCCTCTCTAAGTCTCAGTTTCCTCATATGTAAAATAGAATTAGTAGTGTTTTTTATTTAGTAGTAGTTTTATTCTGAGGAAACTGTATTCTGTAAATATTAAACAAATATAGAAATATGATTATGATGAATTTGGAATTTGTATCAAGATCTCAAATGAAATGTCTTTATATCATCTATGAAGAAAAAAGTAGGTAAGTCAATTTATCATTTTCTCTCGATGGGGAATGTTAAACTTACTTTCAAATAGCTTAGAAATACCTATTTTCATTGGGACAATTAATATGCCAATCATCCCTATCTATTTATGAAAATTAGTTCTGAGGGAATCCCTTTTGCAATATATTTTTGTGAAATTTTTATCCACCAGTAAGCTTGAAATTTGTTATACTTCAATATTCTATAATTAAACTTTCCAAATTAAGACTAGCCATCACAATGAATGCTAAATATGATGAATGTATCTTAACCATATTGGAGCACACATGGCCCAGAAAAGAATATTTTATAATCCCTTGCTGAAAGTACATTTTTTCATGAAATCAGAAATAGCACAAAATATATGGAATGCATAATCTTCATAGGCAGGTTCAGGTAACATCAGACGACGGGCAATCATGAATCACCAACATTTATATGACACTTCAAAGTTTGCTCAGCACTTTACAAGTACTATTTTATTTGATTTTCACAACCATCTGGAAGATAAGTGTTTTAATTATCAGAAGAGGAAAGTGAGATTGAAAGAGAATCGATTACTTGCTCAGGGTCACAACAGCTAGTAAGTGTCTGTGGCTTGAGTTGAACTCAGTCTTCATTCTAAGTCAAATACTCTATACATTGCACCACCTTAGTAATATATAGAAATAGCTATTCATATATATATATATATATATATATATATATATATATATATATATATATATATGCATTGTGTGTATATATGTATAATATATGTATAATATATGTATATATAATATATACACATGCATAATGGATACAAAGAGAATATATATCTAGATACTGCTTTCTATCTTTCAGAACACTGGAAGAAGCTCAGACAGAAGGCATAGGGTGAATTGAATAGGAAGGCATAATATCTAAAAAAATAAAATTAAGAGGTGAGAGAGGATTATATTGAGAGGGCAAAGGGAGAAATGGAATGGAGGAAACTATCTCTCGTAAAAGAGATAAGAAAAAGTTTTTTTCAATGGAGGGAAAAAAGGAGGAGATGAGAGGGAAAAAGTGAAGCTTGCTCTCATCATATTTGGTTTAAGGAGGGAATAACATGCATACTCAATTTGGTACGAAAACTGATCTTATGCTACAAGAAAGTAGGAGAGAAGGGGATAAGTGGAGTGGGGGATAATGGGAGAAGGGAGTAATTAGAAGCAAACACTTTTGGGGAGGGACAAGGTCAAAGGAGAGAATAGAATAAATAGGGGTAGGATCAGATGGAGGGAAATATAGTTAGTCTTTCACAGCATGACTATTGTGGAAATCTTTTGCAAGAGTACACATATACAACCTATATTTAATTGCTTACCTTCTGGGTGGGGATGGGTGGGGAGGGAGGAAGGGAGAGAAGTTGGAACTCAAAGTCTTAGGAATGAATGTTGAGAATTGTTTGTGCAAACAATGGTGAAATAAAAAATACAGATGATGGGGTATAGAAATTCATCTTGCCCTACAAGAAAAGAGAGAAGATGGGGATAAGGCAAGGGAGGGATATGATAGAAGGAAGGGCATATTGAGGGAAGGGGTAATCAGAATGCAAGGTGTTATAGGGAGAGGAGAGGGAAGAGACAGGGAGAAAATTTGGAACTAAAAATTTTGTGGAAGTGAATGTTGAAAAGTCAAGATAAATAAATATTTAAAGGAAGTTCAATTTTCTTCAGTAAACTTTTGGACCTCCTTTTTCATTTGACCAATCCTGCTTTTTAAGTCATTCTTCTCCTCATTGACTTTTTGAACCTCTTTTGCCATTTGAGTTAGTCTATTTTTAGAGGGGTTATTTTCTTCTCTTGGAATCCCCTTTGCAAATTGTTGACTTATTTTTCATTATTTTCTTGCATTGCTCTCATTTCTCTTCACAATTTTTCCTCTACCTCTCTTAGTTGATTTTCAAAATCCTTTTTGAGCTCTTCCATGACCTGAGGCCATTTCATATCTTTTTGGGAGGCTTTGGATGCAGGAGCCTTGATCTTGCTGTATTCCTCTAGTTGTATGCTTTGCTCTTCCTCTCATTATATGCTTGACCTTCCTCATCTGAAGGTGTGGAAAGAAATACCTTTTCACCAGAAAATAACCTTCTATAATTTTATTTTTCCCCCTTGTAGGGCATTTCCCCAAGAAATTATGTGACTTTTGAGTCCTTTGTCAAATGGAGAGTATACTACCTCATGCTTCAAAGTTTTTGTGCAGCTGTTCTATCAGATAACTTTTCAGTTCCTCCAAAGTGACATAGTCAAGGAAGAGGTATTTACTCCTCTCCTGGCCTGTGTTCTGGTCTATGAGCAACCACAAGGGCTCTTCTCTGCCCTGGAACTGAAAATAGGATTCCCTCTCCATAACTGCCACCAGCTCCACCACACCAATGCTGTTTGTCACCCCAGGACTTCCACTCAGGACTGAGACCCAGATTAGACCAAGAACTCTAGAAGCAGCAGCTGCTGCTTCAGTATCTACAGTCACCCTGGAGCTGAGACTGGGGCTAGGGTTGAACCATGCCTCCCTGTCACCCAGGTGAAAGCTATCTCACTGACCTTTGAAGCTGTCTTTGGCATTTGTGGGTTGAAAAATCTGGAAATTGTGGCCACGACCCATGATTCAGCACACTGAAGCCAATTTCAGTGCCATCTATGATGTTGTAACCCACACTGGGCTCCTCTATGATCTGACCCAGTGTGATAGACTCTTTCTGTTACCCTTCCATGCTGTCTTGGACTGGAAATCTATTTCACTTTGTCATTTTATGACTTTTGCTGCTCTAGAATTTGTTTAGAGTTGTTTATTACAGGTGTTTTTGGGGGAGCGCTCAAGCAGGTCCATGATTCTACTCATCATGTCTTGCCATCTTGTCTCTGCCTTTTCCATGAGATGTAGTTCAACGTGAGAATTAAATGGGTAGAATTTCAGAAAAAAGAATGTGTATGAGAGACAAGGAAATCACATTGGTAATGGCATAACCAGAGGCAGTACAGCATGGAATATTTTCAGTGGATAGAAGGTAGTTCAAATTGGCTTGGCACATGGAAGCTCAGGGACATGTAGAAGAGAGAGAATTGGCCTCAGAGTCAGGAAGACCTGGGTCCAAGTTATGTCTCTGGCACATCTTAGCTCTGTGACCTTGATCAAGTTATGTAATCCCTTAGCACTGCACACCAACTGTTAAGTCTATTAGGTGGCAGAGTAGATATGGTTTCCTTATTGGTAGAAGGATCCCTGATGAAGAATGATGATTCACAAGTTTAATGTTTATAAATTGCATATGTTGAAAGAAGTAGTGTTAAGTCATTTAAGGTACAGTAAGATTATAGTCTTGAAGAAGAGTTGGCAAACTATGATCCACACATCAAATAGAACCCACAATCTAAGAAATAAACAGGACTTGTTACCTAGTTATCACCCCCTTTCCTTTCCTCCTACTTCTAAATATCACTAGCTTTGGAGCAATGGGAAGAACAATGATATGAGATTCAGAAACTTTGGGTTTCTAGGCCTGACTGTATCTTTTTTTAGTCATATGAAATTAAGCAAATTGCTTCCAGGAGGGGGGAACCTGCCACAGGTGGCCTTCTAAATCATTAAGTGGGACCTTTGACTTAATCTTTTGACTGTTCTGTAAAATTTGGATTCATTTAAAAGGCAGAACTTGAGGATTTAGAAGGCCACATGTGACCTTAAACCTGTAGGTTTCCCACCTTTCTTTAAAAAAAAAAAAAATCACAGAATTTCAGAATAGGACAGGATCTCAGTGGTCATTTGAAGAAGTATCCATATTACTATATATCTAGCCAGTGGCCACTGATTCTTTGTTCAAGGACCTCCGAGGAGAAGGTGCCCAAGACTTCCTGAAGCAGGCCGTTCCTTAGTATGTAGGGAACTTTTTCATGATGTCAAACAAGAATCTGTAATGTTGTAATAGTAATTTAAATGGAGAGATCTTTCTCATTAATTAATAAGCCCATGTGATCTGGAAGCCCAAGTTACATGTGGTGGGAGAAGCTTGCTGAAAAACCGGGAAGAAGTGAATAAGTGGAGTCAGATCAGAGAGGATAGAATGCAACAACTGACACACTGTGAGAGTTGATAGCGAGAAATCCCTGGCTGAGGGAGGGGAAGTTTGAGAATGGGTTTGCCCCTGCTGTGATCATACGTATTAACTTCTTGGTCATCATGATGGATTTTGCCTTCTGGTTCTGGGATTTGGCTTTCTGGTGTTTAAATAAATATTGTTTCTTCTGCGTTCTATATGGAGAGTCTTTTATACTTAGTGACTGAGAACTATGCTGGCAAATTCATAATCACCACCAGTGCTGGGAATAGTGCTACGGCGATACAAATGTCCATCCCCTGCTCCCAGTTCTAACCTTTCTGACAAATAGAGTTTCAGTCACCCTTTGAGCCTCAATAAAGGGATCAAATGATTCTGTATAAATTATAATAAATTACACAAACATAGGAAAACATTAGTAAAAGCTTATTTTGGTTCTATTATCCAGAAATTTATCTAAATATTTCTGAAGCTATTTATGCTTTCAGTCTTTTTTAATGAATTCCATAAATTCCAATGAGTAGAATAGTACTTTTTCTTTTTGTCTTTTTCAAATTTTAAAGGGGGCCTACCAAGTTTTAGGAGACAAATCCATGTTCCTCAAATCTATATCTTTCACAAATACTCTCCTTTGTCACTTTGTCAAATGTTTTACCCATGCCACCACATTAGTGCTAGAGAGTCTTTGGCATTCTTTCCACTTTGTGAATGGACCAAAGAGTGTGTCACTATCCCGGGTCAGACTGACTAATGCTGAAAGGAAACTTGCCAAAAAAAACTTATGAAATCTGAGCAAAACCAGTTAAAATTCAAACTGCCCACCTGTTTTCTCCTTTGAAATCTGACAAAGTGACAGAAAATCTGTTATGTACAAGGTCTTGGAAACACTTTAAAAGGAATAAAAATTTGAGCTCAGCAGAAAGAACATTCTCTCTCTCTCTCTTTCCCCCTCCCTCTGTTTGTTCTGTTTCTTTTCTGAGTATTTTACTACTCTCTAGGTTGTATTTGATAAAGGTCACTAAATAATCAATTCATTTATATAGTTCTTTAATTCAAAATAGATGAAGGAAAAGATGACTCTCTCCCTTGCCTCCTCTACCCCCTTTACATTTAGAAGAATTGGAGCATTTGAATCAATTCAGTTCAATTCAATTCAAATTAACCAATATTTACTAGATACCTAGATGTACAAGACATTGGGGTTATAAAGGAAAACAAAACACTCCCTGTAGTCAAGCTGCTGACATTCTGCTGGGAAATACAACATACACATATTAGAAATATAACATAAACACAAGGTAAATACAAAGCATTTACAAATTAATGCATAGTAATTTCTAGAGTGATAGAGTGTTTCTTGTTTGGGGAATCAGGAAAGTCTTTATGCTTAGGTAGTATCTGAGCTGTGTTTTCAAGACAATCAGGGGTTTAATGAGACAGAATTCAAGATGGTCCCCAGAACATACATAGAATATTATTCCATCCAGAGAGAAGACTGATGGACTAGTCTCCTATAGTCTTAGACCATTCTCCTCTAGTACCCAATAAAGGCAAACAGAGAGCAATCCATTAGAATATGTGTGTGGAGGAGTGGAGTGGGGTGGGGGGTTCCTTGTTTTATGTACAAAAAGTCCTATAATTGGTGAAAAGCCCCAGATTAAAATGCATGAATATTCCTTCCTCTCCTTTCCACCTTTTCAGTCTTCCCTCCTTTTTTCTACACTCGGTGGATTCGTTGACAGAACTATTCGAGTCCAGTAAGGGAGCAAGGGACATTTGACTTTTTTTTCTCTTGAAATACAAGAAGCCCAAGAATGGGGGGAGAGAATTTGTCAGAGGTTATTTCCTGAGCTTGAACTGTTCTTGTGACTCTGGTTGCAAGGTAGAGGGGAGAAAAACTTGAAATCTTTTAACTTTGACTCTTGTCAGTAAAGTTGGATGTGTTGCCTGTTAGGATCCACAAGTGCCTTATTGCATTTTGCCTCCAGAGTCTGAACCATTGGATTGATCTAGCTTAGACCTGACCCTGTACGGGAAAGGATGGTCAAGTGTATTATATGGAAACTGAATGTACATGTACAGAATCACTTATCCATACACACAAAACAACACTGTTGTCTGTCTTGAAGTGCTGGGCAAAAGTTAATCTTCAGAGGGGAACTGGCCACAATTAAACTCTACAATAAAATGTTACGGAAGGGAATAAGGTCTTTGTGAGATAACACGAAAAGCATACTTTTGGATCAGTCTATGCATTTTCAAGACATTGAGCCAAAAGCAGATGGGACAGTCTCAAGAGGAAGAAAGTCTACTGGGCTATAATAATTGGTTGGATAATATGCAGTGTTGGTTATCTTTTCTTTTGGTAAAGCTTCTCTTTGATGTCACATGGTCAGTACACTTAGAAGTGGCGTAGATATGAGGATTGATGTTAGCCTCCTGGGTAGTTAAGATCCTAGGTTATTCCAGGTTTCTGGGAGACTGAAGTGGGAGAGAACTGGGAAGGAGTTAATAGAGGTGGGGCATCTCTGAAAGGTTCCCCACACTCTTTGTGTAATAAATATTTCTAACACTAGGATCCTGGTGCCTGAAGGATCTAAAGCAAATCAGGGAAGGCAGGTAAATAATTTAAATAATACACCTTTGCCATAGGTGACAGGCACATCCAGCTCCATCTGGCAGAAAATGAAGGTGAGAATTCTTTCTCAGAAACTTTCTTTTGACTCAGAGGATTCCAGTGCATAATACACAAATTCAGCATTCCCAATTAGACCACCCTGGGAAAGCCAAACACTTTTCTCAGCATTGTAGTAGAGATGCTCTCCTCCCACAGTTGTGCTTCAAATCCCACTCAGATTGTAAATGTAGTGTTACATTCTTTGCTTCATTATGCATGAGGGACTACACCAAACTGGAAGGGAACTGCCTTCTCCAGGCCTAAAGAATGTACCCAGATCCACATGTTTAAGCAGGTATTTTTAGACTAAAATGTTTGGGAAGAGCTAAACAGTCCTGGAAACTTTTAGAGATCTGTAGAAAAATGACATTTAGTACAAAGACCTCCCAGAATGTAGGATTTGTCCCACATTTAAAAAAAATCAAAGCCTTATGGATCTGGTAAAAATTTCTTGTTTAAGTAATTAATCAAAGTTTTATTTTTAGGCATAGACAGACACACAGACACACAATTTCAGATTTGAAATGGCTATCTAGTGCTATTCAATAAGTATTTTCTCTTTATCATGTTAGCTAGTGATCAGTATTTGCTTAAAAATCTCCAGTAAAGGGAAAGTGCAGTATGCTATTTCCCAAGGCAGTCCATTCCTCTTTAGGATACCACTAACTGGGAAGATTTGCCTTGCCTTGGGCCTAAATTTTGGCCTTTGCAATGGACAGCTACTGATCCAGGTTCTGTCAAGAAATACAAATCTAATCTCTTCTACATTACAAAAGAGCTCAAATACATTAAGACAGTTATGGTTCCTTATGCCTCTTCCCAACCCTGACCCATCATGAATTCTCTGTTGGCAAAATGCACACAATTTCTTCAGTATTTCATCATCTTCATTTTTCCTCCTTTGGATACTTTTCAGTTTATCAGTCTCTTTTCTAAGATGGTTTTTCAGTTTATCCCCAAGGACTTAGGACTCTGAGATTTTGATTTTTTAGGAGAACTACTAATACATGTTTCTATATCTCAGTTTATTTGTCAGTTAAAATGGATCCAAGCAAATGGAGTCCAACCTTGCATTATTCCATTGAGTCACATAGAACATGCCTTGCTCAACAGAATGAGGATGGGATATTTTTGACAGTTATTTACCCTCTCTGATCTTCTGTGTTTTCATCTATAAATTAGAAACTTGCTAAAATAATTATTGCTGTGGAGTAGAATTTGATATAAGGTAGGTCTTCCTTAGATTTCATCCATAGGTATAATTACTGATGCAAGGATTTTACTATAAGGCAATTTTGCCTGGAAAGATATCCCATGGCATAGATTCTGAAGATAGCATTATTAAAAAGACTCCAATATGTTAGTACCTTTCCACTGAGCCCTATTGGAATTCCTATAGGAATGGGACCCAAATTAATGATTAGGGACAATTAACAGAACTAGAGGGAGAGAAGAGACCTGAAAGAGGCCATAGTCCAAGCTATTATCCAAAAGAAAAGCAAGTTATCTACGTTGCCAGGGTCAACCTGAAAGGCTCAGTGAGGGAAACAAATCTAAAGGGCTATATAGTAGTAAAAAAAAAAGAAATAGAAATGGAGGCCAGATCAGTAGAACAAAGTCCAGGATAGATGAGCATGGAGTAAGTCAGGAAAACTAAGAGAAAATAGCTTCAAAAGATGTCTATTTGATGTCCTTGCCCAGCTATGAGCCAACATACCTCCCTTGTTTATTGGAAGAAAACTGTTCATTAAGCTCATAATGGATACAAAGCACTGTACTAGACTTTGAAGGGATAAAAAGATAAATAAAACTTAGTGCTTGCTTTCAAGGAAGTATAGGTAATTATCTTTCATTATACTAAAATAAACCCTCCAAGGCTACTTCACAACTCCCACTCCCACTGGAAGGTTGGGTCCCCAGAGGGTGGCTGACTACTTTTCTTTTAGAGTTCTAGGAATAACCCTGATAGATTAGAGGATTTATCCAGTACTATCACTTTTAGGTGAGAGGTCTATTCACTGAATGAGCATTACCTCACTTTTAATGAGTTCCTGAAAAAGCCTGAGCTTAAAAGTCCAAGGTCTCCCCTTGCATCCTGGGCCATCTCCAGTCATCCTGATGAATATCTAGTCACTGGATCCAGATAGTTCAGGAGGAGAAAGTGAGACTGGTGACCTTGCATAGCCCTCCCTAACTCAAAACAAAGTCAAGTTCAAGTCATGTCATCATTTCTCTGATGTCGTAGTCCTCTTCAAAAATGAAGGACAAACACACAATCACTTTTAGGAATCCATACAGAGTTCTTCCCATTGATTATCAGACAGACTTAATTTGCTATTTGATAGAAGCATTTTATAAGGTTTGGATATAACTTCATAAATATACTAAGAACAGGACAAAACGTCCCCCTAAAGTCTGTGAATACACATTCCTTCAAGTATGTAAGGAAATCAAAGGAAATGTACTCCAATCTAGCTCCTAATTGGTGGAAGTTCTTTTCTCCCCTTTGTATGGTACTCTTGAAGTTCACTTAAAGTATAATGTCGCTTTCCGCAGGGTTCCTTGTGGAGCAGTGCATCTCTCTCCCATGTCACTGCCAGTCTGTTTTTGGCTCTCAAATGAGATACTGCTACCCCACTGTCTTCAGAGATGGAATGGGCAGGTGGGATGGTAGGACAGGAAGATGGAAGAGCAAAATCACCTCGACTTTTCAAGATTTTCAAGACACTCCTCTGCCAAGGAAGTGGGCAGGGGTGAGCCAGACTGAGGCCAAAGTCAAGGTGCACTCTTTCTCTTCTCTACAAATGATCCCTTGCCAAGTGTGTTGTTGGAAAGTTTTCTTCTGGCTTATGCTCATTTCAATCATTCCTCTACCAGATGCTTGAATGAATAATTCAGTTTCTCAACTGCTTTTCTCTTTGATAGATGATTCATAGGGCATAACTAAGTTTCCCCTTCCAATCTGAACATGATTCCTGTCAAAGGTCAAGGGTATCATGGTGTAGAACATATTGTTAGTTGCATTAATTGGGGTTGAAGGGAACACCCTTCTTATCATACATTCTCAGTTGTGAGAGGGCACCACATAATACAAATATGAATATGTGAAAATGTTTGGAACTTCTAGAAGCTCACAGAGGTATACTGAGTAACCATTATGGAGGTCTCTGAATCTCAGATCCCTGTTAATGCTAGTGCCTTTCAATTTTTCTCCAATTTATCCTGTATGTATTTTGTTTGAATATGGTTACTTGCATATTGTTTGAATATAGCTATCTGCAAGTTATCTTCCCAATTAGATTTGAACACCTTGAGAATAGGGACTTTTTTTGCCTTTCTTTGTACCTGTAATACTTAGTATAGTGTTTGGCATCAGTGAACACTAAATAAATGCTTGTTGACTGACTGACTGGCCAATTGCTAGAAGAAGGCATATCAACAATGCTGATATAGCTAAAAGCAAGAAAAGGCATTAGGACAGTCTAGAGATAATTCAAGCCTAGTTTAATATTGGGAAAGAACTGCATGTCACAGAGTAAGTGGACTCTTATGGACAAGAACCATTATTGCTACCGAAAAATAGAAGTCCGAGGCTGTCAGCTTTCCATTATTACACCTTAACTAGGACAAAGGAAGGAATAAGTTTTCCTGAATCTTTAACTTTCCCTTAAGCCAAGTAATGCTGTGCAACAGAAAGGATACTGAACTGAAATTCCAGCTCTACCTCTTCCTACTTATAGAAGATTGGGCAAGTCATTTAAACTATCTGAACTTTACTTAGCTTCCTCATCTGTAAAATGCGGGGTTGGACTAGATGATTCCTAAGTTAGTTTTAAGTTCTAAATCTGGATGTCTTTTAACACTTTGAATTCCCTTTTTTTATATACTTCTAGCCTTTTATCCATTATAGTTACCACTGTTCATGTCCTACTTCCTTAACTAGATTATAAGATCCCTGAGGGCAAGGCTCTTTCCTTATCTACATTCATATTTCTATTGCCTGGCACAAGTCTTTGAATATATAGTAGGTACATTATATTTGTTTTTCTTTTTAATTGAACAGATCTGATTTATTGGCACTGAGTATCTATCCCACTAAGGAGCTGAGCTTATACACTCTCCTGATTAGAATGCAACTTGGAATCTTTGGAATCAGTTCAATCTGTGGCATTCTTAAACCAGCTCCATCTAGTTTTTTAAACGGTAAATTTCCAAGCAAATGATCTCATAAAAAAACACATAGAAAATAGAACCACAAAAAGTTCTGGAAAGTTTCGTGTGACTCATGTGCTTTACTTTTTTTTCTTTCCTTGTTATGGTGTTAATTAGGGATATGTTCTCCTGTTCCTGGCCCAGTCCAGGCCTTTGTAACTGGAGCTTCACCAACCCAATGTGGACAAGCTCCCTCTTTCCCCCTCCCTCCAAATCTTCTTCGTCCCCCCCTCCACTTTACCCTTAAAATAATCTGGGTTTGTAAGAAATATTTTTATTTTAATTTTATTGTCTATCAATGTATCTATCTGTTTATTTATTTATTTCATGACTAGAGGTGGTTGAGTCCAAACACAAGCTGAGTCAATCCCCCTGCTTAATTTTTCCCATTGCTGTCAAACCTTCTGCTTTGAAAAATAAAAGTCTGATTTTTCAGTGCTAACTTTACAGATGATAAATCTGTCTAAATAATGTTAACACATCCAAAAGGTCAGGAGGTCTGGAGGTCAAACATGAGTCTTCCAATCCAGGAAGAATACAGGCATATTTCCCACTTAATTCCACACATCATTTGTTTTGCAGTTGGATAGCTCAATGGTCAGGTTTATCTAATATTCTTGGTTCTCCCCACCAAAGTTTAAAATATATTCACATAAAGAATGTTCAATCTGCACATCTCAAAGGTCTTTATACTTATGCATGAATTGTAAGAAACAGTCTTGAGAAGTCAACAAGTACTGTACTTCCTAGAGAATTAGGAAACTGAAAAGTTGATTTATCCAAGATTATAGAAAAAAAATTGGGGCAAGGATTTTGGAAGTCAGAAAAACTTGGTTTTGGAATCAGAGGATCTGGATTCAAATTCTGCTCCTGCTGCTTACTCTCTATATTATCAAGGTCAAATTGTTTCCTTTCTTTGAATGTAATTTTCCTTCTCCTTAAAATAAGAGGATTGGCCTACAACTACAATTATCATTTGAAGTACATGAGAGGAACAAAATAAAAAAAAACCGGCAATAAATGATAACACAGTGGAAGAGAGGTCGAGAATTTTTCTTTTTTTCTTTCTCTCCATATTTCTTTCTTTCTCTTAACTTTTCCTTTCTTCCTTTCTTCCTTCTCTTCTTTTCTTTCTTTCTTTTTCAGCTACAAAAGTTTATTAATCAATTCTAGTAGGATTTAGCTTTTCATAAAGCAGAGCATACTGGGAAAAAAGGGACAGTAGAAAAATTCCACAAGATTAAAAAATAGTAAGTAAAATCTCAAAAAAACTAAGTTGAAAATTATAATCAGTGACATCTGATTCTTGCATCAGACTATGATGTTTCCTTAGAGATACAAAGATAGATGTGATTTGGACACCTCAACTCTGCATTAAAATATTTAAGTTAGGGTATTTTGGTCATGTGGAAACTTGACCAAAACAAACAAACAAGCAAAAATCTCACATGCTTTTAATTCTCCCTGTTCTTAGTTACTCTATCACTATTTGACTCTCTTGATATCATTTCCTATTTTTGTTCTCTATAATCATTGAATTTTTTACTGTATGGTCAACAAAGTATGTGTTTTATATTTCTACAGTTTTATAGTTGTTTAAATATCTCTATGCCTTATAATATGTTTTACTATTTAGAGAGGTACTATGTGGTCTAGTCATCTAGGTGGCACAGAATCAGGAAAATCTGAGTTCAAATGAAGGTTGAGATACTTCCGAGCTGTGTGACCCTGGACAAGTCATTTAATCCTGTTTTTTTGCTAGGCTAAAGAGGCTGTGTATACACACATGTATTTTCTAGGTAATGAGGATCCATGAAAGCTTTTTTAGCAAGGAGATTTGATTACGCTTTATAATAACTGTGCATTAATCATGACTGAAAGTGAAGAAGCTCTTTAAAGTTTTCTCATGTATAAAATGAGCTGGAGAAGGAAATGGTGAACCACTCCAGCATCTTTGTTAAAAAAACAAAACAAAACAGATGGAGTCACAAAGAATTAAAAACAACTTAACAACAACAAACCATTTGATGCTCAAATATATGTGTATTCTTTGAAGTCCCTATTTTAAACAAGCAATATATATTTTGATTCTGGTTTTTTCAATGCCCTATTTAGTTTTCTATTTTCTTTTTTGTGATATTTATTTAGCTCTGAGAAAAGGAAAGTAGAGTCAAAACAATTATTATTTTACTGTTTTTTTCCAATTAATTCATCTTTTCCTTCATGAATTTACATTATTCCATTTGATACATGTTTGTTAATGATACTGTTTCATTGTCTATGATGATTACAATTCAGAGGAAAATGACCAAGACCCTAAAGGATTAATCTGTGTACAAGTAGGAAATTCAGAATGGAGAGGGAGGCTTATGCCTAGCTGAATACTAATAAATATAACAACAGCGTATTTTGAAACAACTCATGGAAAATGGTAGTGGAAGTGCCAAGAGAATAAGAAAAAGTCTATTCCTGGGGGAATTTCAGCTCAGTCTTCATGATCCATAAAGTGCAGATGATGATCTATTCTGTGAGATACTTCTTTAAATGTAATCTCTGTGAGATGTAGACCTTCACAGAGTGGAGAGTGGAGGTACATACTTATACAGGGAGAGTTGTTCAGTGGACGAGGAAGCTGACTTTGATCCAAAACTAGGAAGAGAGGCTTTACCTCAGTAGGGCTCCTTAGGGGACCAGACTGACATGGCCCTGCCTACAACATATGCTGGAAGCCTACAACAGCATGAGTGTAATTGGCGTAGTGCTTTGTGAATCACTACAACTCAAAACACTGTAATTCAAGGACTGCTTTGCTTAGAGAACATCCCGTTCTCTTTATTCCCCCTCATTTAATTTTTCTCTTTATTTCAATGCTTTTCATATTGTTTCTTGTAATTCAACTACTTAAGATCCACAAGCATGCGTGCATAGGGTTTATATTAATGATGCCATTTAACGGTCTTTTTATGGTTCCTAGTAAGGTGGATTTTTTTTTTCTGTCACAGAAGAAAAGGGAATTCAGAAACTGACATAAAACAGTCATTTCACGGCTCTTTACTTAGCAATCAGTCCATTTTTCAAATCTCTTTCACTGTCAGTTTTAATGTTTAATTGGAAACAAAGAAATGAGTGACTTGCTGTCATTAAAAAAAAAGAATGAAACTTCTCCTTGCTGGTGTGAGAGAATCAGTTATGCTGATTCTGAGAGTAATATCTATTTATTAATGGAAACTGAGGCTCTATGTCCTTCACACTCTGGACTTCATGGTCCAGGTGGGATATTGGAAGCCTTATGCAACAAAACAACCAACAAAGATATATTCTCTTAGACCAGTATGTTCCACTAAGAGTTTACTTTGGAAGATCTTCAAACAGTTTCACGTCTAGGTTTCCATAAATATCTGGAATAGGACAGCTCAAGTGCAAGCACTTGTAACAATTGGAACAAGTGTAGGAACTTCTTAAAGCACTTACATTACTCCCAGAGGTCCCTTTAAGATTATAACTAAACTTGGGACTATTGGTGGGACTAAACAGTCTGGGGAAATCCTTCTCACAGGTTCTTATGCCATGCTTTCTATATTGACTATGTCAGCCCAGAGTGTAAATGATCCCCAAAAGAAGAATGTACTTTGGGGCTCCTGGAAGGCAACTCCTATTTTATCCTAATAACTAGTAAGTAGTTTATGTGTATGTAGATTGGGACTGAGGTGGAAAAGTCCTGATGTCCTATTCTCCTATCTTACCACCAAATTAATTACACTGGGCATCAAAATTACTATGGATGGTTTTGCTCACACATATAAATCTAGAGAATTAAAGTGAGTGCAAACTGTACAGTTAAGTACAAAGAAATCACAAATTAATGATGTGAGCAGTATGGGAGGAGGTTATTCAAAGAATGATTCCTGGAGGAAGACTTCTTGGGGAGGTCGCATCGTATAGCAGAAAGAGAATTGTATTTGAAGAATGATAACCTGGGGCAGCTAGGTGCTGGGCCTGGAGTAAGGAAGGCTCACCTTTCTGAGTTCAAATCTGGGCTCAGACACTTACAAACTGTGTGACCTTGAGAGAGTCACTTAACTCAGTTTTCTTCAGTTTCCTCATCTGTAAAATGATCTGGAGAAGGAAATAGAGAAGCACTCCAGTATCTTTGCCAAGAAAATCCCAAATGGGGTCATGAAGAGTCAGCCATGACTGAAAAACGATTGAACTCCAACAAGTTCAGTTCAAAGCTACCGTGTCACCTCTGTGACTTTGGGTGAGATGATTTATCTTTTTTGACCTCAGGTTTGTTGTATATAAACTGAGTGGAATGAACTAGATGTTCATTGCTATTCCTTAGAGCTCTTAATCTATGTTACTTTGGCAAATGAGGGCTAAAATCTGACTGAGTTGAATAGTAATAACAGCTAGCATTTACATAGCACTTATGTGCCAAGTACTGTGCTAAGTGCTTTATCACTACTATCCCCTTCGATACTCATGAAAACCCTGGGAAGGAGGCAGTATTGTAATCTCCATTTTACAGGTGGGAAGAACTGAGTCAAACAGATTTTAATGACTTGCCCAGGGTCATACAGCAAGTAAGTATTTGAGACTGGATTCACACTCACATCTTCCTGGCCGAGTGTTCTCTGTTGGGGTGCAGAGATATCTAAAAGAGCTGCCTTGACCTTTGGTTTTAAACATTTGTTTGCACTAAACTATTACATGCACAACGATTTCTTGCTTGCTTTTAGGTGACATACAAACCCATAATTTGTTTTTCTCAGGTGTTCAGCTTTGGAGACTTTTGGATTATTTTCTTTTCTCATTCGTTGGGTATCCAGTTCTCAACAAAAGTTTTGACATATAAATTGTGCCTGATATGCACACTTCAGCTCCAGGCCATCAGTTCCCTAGTAGGAATGAGAGAAAGAACATTTACTTGTTTCTCTCCGTTAGGTCTTGGCTACTATAAACTTCTACTGTCAATCTCTATTGTTTGAGTTAACCCTTCCCCTATTTAACAGCAAGCATTTATTAGGCACCAGCAATTAAGTAAGATTGTGTTAAAGCTCTAGACATGCAAACAGGAGAAATGTCCCTGCCCTCAAGGTGCTTATATACAGGTAGAATCATGTAACAGATTCATAAACACATAAATATGTTTATAAATACATAAATAAAAATTCTTAAATGTGGAAATAGCAAACTATTTCAGTATCTTTGCCAAGAAAATCCCAAATGGGTCACAAAGAGTCAGACAGAAACAAAACACACTGAACAACTAGAGCATACTGCAAACAAAGGGGAGTTCTGATGAAAGGGCTCTGAGAAATCGGCGATACTGCTTTCAGCTAAGTTAATGAGGAAAGACTTCATAAAAGAGTTAACACCAGAATTGGACATTGAAGCATGAGAATGAATTCAATGGATGGAGATGAGAAGGATGGGGAAAGTTTCATACATGGGAGATGGCATGTTAAGTTTGGAAAACAGCTAGTAGAGTATGACTGGAACATACAGGGCCTGAATTTAGTATGTCAGGAAAGGTCAATCAGAGACAAATGCAAGAGTCTTGATGCTAGGTTAGAGGTTGAGTGTATATACATACACATATACATACATATGCGTATGTATATGCACATGCATATGCACATGCATGTATACATACACATACATATATGTTTTCTAGGTAATGAGGAACTACTGAAGACTTTTTTTTAGATTTTGACATTCATTTCCACATAATTTTGAGTTCCAATTTTTCTCCCCATCTCTCCCTTCCCCCACCCCATAATATCTTGCATTCTGATTACCTCTTCCCTCAGTGTATCCTCCCTTCCATTACACCCCACCCTTTCCTTATCTCCATCTTCTCTCTTTTCTTGTAGGGCAAGATAAATTTCTATACCCCATTACCTGTATTTCTGATTTCCCAGTTATATGCAATAATAATTCTCAAAATTAGTTTCTAATACTTTGAATTCCAATTTCGCTCCCTCTCTCCCCCCATCCCCACTGAGAAGGCAAGCAATTCAATACAGGATATATATGTGTATATATATAGACTTCCATACTAGTCATGTTGTGTAAGACTTACTATATTGCCCTCCATCCTACCCTGTTTCCCCCACTTTTTTCTATTCTCTCATTTGACCTTGTCCCTTCCCAAAAGTGTTTATTTCAAGTTACTCCCTTCTCCCATTTGCCCTCCCTTCTATCATCCCCTTCATCCCACTCTCTACTTTCCTGTAGTGTAAGATAGATTTTCATACCAAATTCAGTGAGGATGTTATTCCATCCTTAAGACATATGTGAAGTAAGTTTCACTTTTCCCCTCCCACCTCCTCCCTTTTCTCCTCCATTGGACAAGTTATTTCTTATCTCTTTTATGAATGATAGCCTGTCCCATTCCATTTCTCC
>CM053769.1:16085906-16114216 GCA_028658325.1 Potorous gilbertii | reverse complement strand
GCCAGATCCTGTGTTATCTCAATTGTATTTCCACAATACTCGAATGTTTTCTTTCTTGCTATTTGAAATATTTTCTCCTTGATCTGGGAACTCTGAAATTTTGCCACAATATTTCTAGGATTTTCTCTTTTCAGGTCTCTTTCAGGAGGTGATTGGTGGATTCTTTCAATATTTATTTTGTCCTCTGATTCTAGAATATCTGGACAGTTTTCCTCGATAATTTCATGAAGGATAATGTCTAGGCTCTTTTTTTTTTTTGATCATGGCTTTCAGGTATTTCCACAATTTTTAAATTGTCTCTCCTGGATCTATTTTCCAGATCAGTTGTTTTTCCAATGAGATGTTTCACATTATCTTTTATTTTTTCAATCTTTTCATTTTGTTTTCTAACTTCTTGATTTATCTCATAGTCATTAGCTTCCATGAACTCCACTCAATCTTTTAAAGAACTATTTTGTTTAGTGAGCTTTTGAACCTTCTTTTTTATTTGACTAATTGTACTTTCTAAAGCCTCCTTCTCTTCATTGGCCTTTTGGACCTCTTTTTCCAATTGAATTAGCCTATTTTTAAAGGTGCTATTTTCCTCAGCATTTTTTTGGTTCTCCTTTAGCAAGCTGCTGACTCTCTTTTCAAGCTCTTCTATGGCCTGGGCCCATTTCATATTCATTTTGGAGGTACTGGAGGCAGAATCCTTGACTTCCTCTGACAATATGCCTTGTTCTTCCTCATCTGAAAGGATGGAAGGAGACACTTGTTCACCAAGAAAGTAACCTTCTATGGTCTTATTTTTTTCCCCTTTTAGTGGCATTTTCCCAGCTAGTTACTTGACTTCTGAATCCTTCTGAATCCTAGTCCTAATGTTCCTCCTTCCCCCAGTCCTGTGATCAAGGCTGAGGTTAAGATCAGCCGCTCAATTCACTCAGAGGCTTTAAGCTGAGCTGCCTGGACAATGGACCCAAGCTGCTTCCATGCCCATCATAGCCACCTGCCACTTGTTGCTGCTGCTGCTCCCACCTCTGGGGCTGCCTGGAGCTAGTGCTGGAACCCTGTTCCCCTGTCACCCAGCTATGAAACCCTCCCACATATAGGGATCTGGACCTTCCCTGCTTGGAGTTCTGCCCCAGTGATCTGTTCAGGTCCTGTTCCTCCCAGTGCCACGTGGCCAGGGCTGGGATCCTCTCTGCTCAGTGGCCTGTGAGATAGACCTTTCCTGCTGGCCTTCCAGGTTTCCTTTGACTGGAAACCTCTTTTACTCTGTTGTTCTGGGGCTTCTGCTGCTCTAGAATTTGTTGAGAGTCATTTATTTTTACAGGTATTTTGTGGGCTGTGGAGGAAGCCCTAGAGTATATGAGTCTTTCTACTCCTCCATCTTGGCTCCACCCTCCTGAAAACTTTTTTAGCAAGTAGATTTGACTAGGCCTTAATAATTACTGCGCACTAATAATAGCTGAAAATGAGGGAGTTCTTTAAAATTGGTAATCTGCTTTAATATGTATCATCTTATTTGTGTCTCCTAACAACCCTTTGAGATACATACTATAGACATTATTGCCATGACACAGATAAGGAAATTGAAACTTAGTTTAGGTGATTTATTGTCACACATCTTATAAATTTGAAAGACAGGATTTTAATTTGCATCTTCTTAACTCTCATCCCTATACCCTATCAATAATATGTGATTTTTGTTAAATGAATGAATGATAGAAGAGTAAAGAGTACAGAAGCAAGAGATTCCATACACTTTTGAAATAGTACCATGAATCTGGAAGCATCATGAAATATTTGGGTTGCCATGGAGGAGGAATAATAATAAAGAGAAAAGAGGAAAGATGACAGAGAAAATGTAGGGAAATCTTTTAAGGTGAGAGATCATGAACATATGCATCAGATCCAGGAACAAGGAAGAACAGGAACACATACTTTAGTTGGCCTAAGACCAACTTTCCCCCCCAGACTTCTTCAAACTACAGATTATCTAACAAAGTATATTGACACGGTAGTATATTGTGAGCTCTGTAAGGGCAGATAATGTCTTTTACTTGTTTTTGTATACCCAGCTCTTAGCAAAATGCCTGACACATAATAAACCTATTTATTGACTGATTGATATGGATAGAAAAAAAGATAAACTGAATAACAAAATTTTATTTTAAAAATAAAACTAATAATACATTTGTTATTATCTAAGTCACTTAACTTCTCCATGTTCTTAGCAAATTTATAAGTTACAGAAAAATTTCTGATGGTTAATGGAGTTTCCCCATTCTTACAAAGATGAAAGTACAGGTGTGGACCAAAAAACCATGACAAAAAGTCGAACACAATAACAAGGAGATCAAAAGAACCTAAAAGCTACCTTAGTCAGCAAAAAAAAAAAAATTACTTCATTGCCTAGAGGAGAAATATGGCAGCCAATGGCAACAACTATTTGGAATATAAAATAATTTGTAACATCTTATGGAGGATGATGAAAGATTTTGAACACTACTATCTCATAAAACATATTCACTCATGGTAAAGTCAGTTTAAAGAATGGTTAGCAAGTTTCTCAAATAAGCAACAATTATCTAAGGCAATATAAGGGTGAAAATGGGAGGAAACGATAAACAAAAGGAAAATGGAAAAAATCTACAAAAATATTTGGATAGTATGAGTCACTATGACATATTTTCTTCTTCCTTTTTAGCTTTGATTTTGTTTTAATATTTGTTTTTGTCTTATGGATTCATTACTTTCTCTTTCATCCATTCTAATTTTCAGGGAGCCTAATTCCTGGATGAGATTTACCATATTTATTCTAAGGTATTAATTCTTATTGCCTTTCTTTCCTCTCTAGCCATCATTTCATTTACTCTGTATTTTGTATTTCTTACTTCCTTTTTTTCCAGAGTGCTCTTATACTACTAGTGGCTAAAATTTCCTTTTTTCTGAGTCACAAATTGAACTTGTTAGTAGAAAAAATAGCGATAGTTACCTTTTAGATAGTGCTTTAGCTTTGCCAACCATTTTATACATGTTAGTTTATTTAGTCCTCACAATAATGGTTTAAAGTAGGTTCTATTATTATTTCCATTCTACAAATGAGAAAATTGAGACTAGGAGAGGTGTCTTGCCTGAGGTTGCATAGTCAATAAGTGAAGAGGAAAAGATTTCAACTCCGAATCCATCACTATTCACTATACCATGTAGGAGCCTCTCGGCAGTGTAGCGTACTGTCTTCTGGCTATTTCTTTCAATCAATAATATTTCCTCATATATCTAGACATGGTATGAAAAGTCACTACTTAGCCCTGGATACTTTGTCTAAAACTAGCTTTTAATCTCTTCACGATTTCCTGGAATGTGGTTCTGTCTCTAGGTGACTTACTTCAAGCTTAGACCCTTCTCTGTCTACTCTTCCTCATATAGTCCTAAATCTAAAGTTGTTTTCATCACTTGCTTTGAACTTACTAGTCCCCAACCAGCCATTCGCTGGTAGAAACCTGGTAAGATCCCACGTCATGCATTAGCCTTTTCTTCTGCCTGCACTCATTTTGGGGATCTGGAATGAATTATATGAGCAATGGATCATGAAGGCTCTTGCCTGGCCTTGTCTCCTGCTGTAACTTCACTGACATTACAGTGCCTAAGCATTGGCTAACCTTCTGTCCTGTTGTGAGTCCAGGTGGCTTGCATGATTTGCCTTCTACCTAGCATGGCTTGACTGTACTTAGACCCTCTTCAGTATTCTGGAAGACTTTTTTTCTGCCCAGTCTTGAACAAGAAGATAGAAAATTTGTTTTTTATTTTGTTTTATTTTTAGTTTTCTATAATTTTTTCTTCTGGTCCATTTTCAAAACTTTACTTGAGGGGAAGGTGAGGGGATATTCTAGTGTGCTGTCAACTTCTCATACTTTCAAAGATTTTTCTTTCATTTTTGTCCCCAAAGGCAATAGTCACTTCACTTGGACTGTAATATTATAATTTTGATTGTGCTTTTAGGAAAGGTGGAAAAGACATTAAAGATAACAAAATTTATAAACATTTATTAAGCACCTACTATTTATTATTGTGGCCTGAACAGACCAATATGAGCTCACAATGTTCTACCACAGATTGGGCACTGATAATCCATGTGAATATTTGGGGTGGTTACTCCAAACTTGTGCACCTGCAGTTTCATTTGTGCTGCTTCATTCTGCTTTGCTCACAGAGCACAGCACGTTTTCTGATGTGGGTATACCATACTGAGTGGTCCTGAGCCAGTGTCTCCCATATCTCACAATCAAATCCAGTGTTCTTGAGAGAGATCTTTAGAGTGTCCTTGTATCACTTCTTCTGACCACTGTGTGATCGCCTGCCCCACGTGAGTTCTCCATAAAATAATCTTTTTGACAAGTATACATTTTCCATTTGAACAATGTGGACAGCCCATTGGAGTTGCAGTCTCTGAAGCAGTTTAGTTTGAGCAAGGACTTCAGTCTCTGATATCTCATCCTACCAGGTGATCCTCAGAATCTTCCTAAGACAGTTCAAATGGAAGTGATTCCATTTCCTGGCATGGCGCTGGTAGACTGTCCATGTTTCATAGGCATACAATAATGAGGTCAGCACAACGGCTCTATAGATATTCAGTTTGGTAGTCAGTCTAATACCTGTTCTCTCCAAAACTTTTCTTCAGAGTCTCCTAAATACTGAACTAGCTCTGGCAATGCATGTGTCAACCTCATTGTCAATGTGTACATCCCTGGATGGTACACTGCCAATGTAAGTGAACTTATCCACAGCATTCAAGACTTCTCCATCTGTTGTAACTGATAGTTCCATGTATGGATGCTGTGGTGGTGGCTGACGGAATGCCTGTGTTTTCTTTGGTGTTAATTATTAAACCAAAATTAGCACAGGCAGCAGAGAATCGATCCATACTTCGTTGCTTCTCAGCTTCAGAGGCTGCATTGAGTACACAATCATCTGCAAATAAAAAATCATGCACCAACACTCCATCCACTTTTGTCTTAGCTTGTAGCCTTTTCAAATGGGAGAACTTGCCATATTTCAGGTAAGACCTAAGCTAAGTGACTTGTACAGATTGTTGACTATTTATAGAAATGCACAATTCAGCTCCATACCCACCTTACTTGTGTGTGTGTGTGTGTGTGTGTGTGTGTGTGTGTGTGAGAGAGAGAGAGAGAGAGACAGAGAGACAGAGACAGAGAGACAGAGAATATATATACATATATATCCATATACATAAACATGGAAGTCTAGCTCCTTTGAATCCAAGGCTAGTGTTCTTCAGTTGCACCATGAAAATGAACCAAAACTGATACCCAATGTAGCTCAAGTAATAATTATATGATAAGTAGAGCTAGAGATGGTAACATTAGGTAGATATGGAGATAGAGATGATATAATTAGACCCAGAAAGACAGAGTTAAAGTTAGAATTCAAGATAGAGAAGAAAGTTAGAATGATATATTCATGCTTAGATGCTATACACACATCTATTCTTCATTTTTTGGATGTTCATATCACATTCATCATTTCTAATTATACCCAATTTAGTTGGCTCAAATGCAAGAGGGATTAAATATATTTTAAAGAATTATAAAGAGGTTAAATAATTCACCTTCATCATATAACGAATTAAAAGTAGACCTGACTTATACAGGGGGAAATTCCCAATATTCCTCTCCATCCCTACTATCCCTAAGGCCTCTTGTCCTTCAACTTTTCAAGTAATGATAGATTAAATTTATAAAATGTTTTGGTTTTTAAAGTCATTCAACAAACATTTGTTGAGAATTTAGTATGTGTCAGGCACTGTGTTTATTATGTACTTTACCTCATCTGATCCTCATAAACACCTCGTGAGGGAAGATAATATGTTTTATTATTCTGTATTTTTTAGGTGATGAAACTGAAACTGAGAGCATTAATACGCTTGGCAAGCTAGTAAATGGAAGCGTCAGGATTTGTTGACTGCTGAATCTAAGTTCTTTCTATTAGGCCTTTCTGTCAATCTTCAAAACATATAATCATGAAAAGAAACTGATGGAGGCCAGGGCGACCATTTACTTCCAGCCTATTAATTGATTCCAGGACAACCAAGCTGTGAAATTAATGCCTTCCAAGTCCATACCTAACAAATTAGATTTTAGGAGGAATCCTTTCATAGAAAAAAAATGAAAAATCCGAGACAAAAGTTGCTGTTTCATCATTTTCAGATTATAGATGTAGTCTAGACACTAGTCCTGGCTATGTGATGCTTTGCCTCAAGTTTTGTCCAATTTTCCTGTCACTTCTAAGTTACACTGAATGATTCTTTACTGCTGAATGACAATTACAGTAAATGGAAACAGCCTGAACCACACGATAATTTGCTGTGAATAAATACACCATTTACTCTGATCGCTTATGTGTGCCTGAGTGTATATTTTAATGTCTTCAGAATGGAGGAGGTACATTAAACAAGTGTGATTGTGCGGATGAAGTTCCATAAAAAGACTCGGAGTGGTTATTACTCAATCCCAGAGGAGAGTTCTTTAATACAGCTTTAAAATGGCATATGTTAATGTGGGTCATTAGGATTAGTCTTTGTTTCAGCTGTCATGTCCTATTTATAGACTTGTATTTTCATGTTGCTCTTAAACTGTGGTTATCAAATCATCCATGATTCCGAGGGTCTCATACCACCTTTAATTGGACAACTATAATTTTATTTAGAGATTTTTGTTTGTTTTGTTTAAGTTATTCGAGCTCTGCATTTTAGTTTAATGTACGATGAAGGTGGTTAGATTTTAGACTTTTTGAGGGATTTGGGATTTTGGTTTGGTTCGTTTTTTGGTCATAGTCTAAAACAGATGCCCTAATTATACAGTAGCATGGCACAATGGAAAAGATGTTGGATTTGGGTTCAGATACCAGCTCTGTCACTTACTACTTATATGACATTGGGTAAGCCATTAACTTTCCATCGTCCTCATTCATCCTTCTTATTTTGTAAAATGAGGGGTTTGGATTCAGTGATGCCAAGGATACCATCCAATTCTAAATATATGGCACTATGAACTGCCATTTCTTGGTGGCAGTTGGGTAGTACCAAGAATCAGTCTTACAAAGAGGGATTAACCTTTGCCAGTAGCTATCTCTGATTGTTCATTCTCTGCTATTGGAATCAATCAGGTCCAAACTAATTCACAGATTTTTATATGGTATTTAATTTTTAATTCATTTCAAATATTTAAGTATCAACTATCCACACTAGGTCCGGGCCTATCATTTCTTCAGTGTAGGAAACTTTGAAACAAAAAGAACAAAAAACAAAACACACTCAAAACAAAACACACAAGTATGTATATACATATATGTATAAATACATAAATGAGTGTATATATTTATGTGTGTCTACACACATACACACACTCACGCACACACACACATACACACAAACTCATTCACATAGCATTATTCTAGATGCCCAAAATAGAATGAAACAAACTGTTTGCCTTCAAGGATCTTACATTTTCCTACAACCTCTGCCTTTCCTTAAACACAGGGGAGATTGTTGAAGAACAAGGATGAATATTTTTCATGAACATTACTTTAAAGAATTACAAATGAATGACAATAAAATATGGAAGGAATTTCCAACTGTCTGACCACTTAGACCAGAGACTATGCCCAGAAATTATTAACACTTTTAATTCTAGAAGTCCAGTCCTAGGTCCCCCATTGTCCTGAGTAGTCAGAGCTTCAACTACTCTATTTCACCATTGATTCTTGGCTGTACTACCATACTGCTGGGAGAAGAATTTTTCTTTTATATTATTTTATTTTTTACATGCAATAAGGAGTCATAGAATGAAAATCTATGATAAAGGTAGATGCATACACACACACACACACACACACACACACACACACACACACACCCCACACACCCTTAGTCCAACTCCCTCATTTTAGAGGTGAAGAGCTAAAGATCAGAGGCTTGAGTGATTTGCTCAAGTACATAATGGGAGTAAATGGCAAAGCACAGATTAGAACATAAGAGTTCATAACCACAATACTATAGTGGTATAATGGATAGAGAGCTAGCCTTGGAGTCATTAAGACCTAAGTTCAAGGCTTGCCTCTGATCCTCAATATAGTGACTTAATTACTTAACCTCTCCATTCCCAAGGCCATTCTCTAATACTATTAAGTTGCAAAAATGTGCCACTCTGCATCAATTGATGAAATACTTTATTAGATGTGTTGGAAAAGCTCATTGATTAGAAGTGGAGACATTCAAAAAGGCTTTCCAGAATCAAATATTGCAGTTTTTTCTGCTTCATTTGCTGGTAGAGTCACCGACTCTCATGGTATAAGGTAAAAATCAGAGTCCCCAACCTTGGGAGTTTAGAGGGGTTAGAACAGTAATCTTCAAGGATCAAGGAGTCAGGGTTCAGGTGGGGTTTCTTTTCCAGTGAAGCAAGGAGTAATTGCCTGAAGGTGTTCTCTGGAATTCTAGGCCTGGAGAACTAATCTAGCTAGAACTTGGTGGACCAGTGCAATGTAGGAAATGAACTAAGGTTCAAGTCTACTTTCCCCAGACACTGAGGTGGTATGGGGGACATAGTTGTTGCAGGAAATGTTTGTATTTTGTCTAGATATTTCTTTGAAACAAGTATTCTTGTGCAAAAACCACTTAAGCTGATTAAATGAAATTGGGATTACTATTTACCAGCCCTGAGTAAACAGGAGAACACATCCAACTGCAGCTTGAAAAGAAAGCAGAGAAAACTCACAAACTTTTCAAGATACCTTGAAACTGTAAAGGGGTGATGTAGCAAGGCTGGACCTGAGAGAGTGGAGTTGGATACGTACAAACAATTGCCTACGTCTTGGATCTGTGATGAAGATAGAGGGAATGCTTCCATTATCCACACAGAACATGGCCTTTCTGTGACTTATAACACGATCTTCAACAGTTGCCGTAATTGAAAAATTCCTTAATAACTTACAAAGTTAGAGGAAAGTGAAGAAGGTCCACAATATATTGAGTGTATCCCTTGTGGTAAACTCATGGAGGAAAATGGTACCACACTGTTTTTCTTTCCTTGTTTCAGATCGTATTAACAATGACAATAGAAATTATAAAATTGTCTCTTGAGGAAAAAATTTTTTTAACAAACTACAATACTCAATTATGTTAAAAACACTAAAAAGGTAGGAATAAATGGACCTTTGTTTAATAAAATAATTAGTAACTATCTAAAACCAGGAGCCAACCTCATGGGTAAGGAAGATAAACTAAAGGTCTATCCATTAAGATTAGGATGTCCAGTAAAAGAAGAAGCTAAGACTAGATGATGATCTCTTATGTTCCCTATAGCTCTAACCATCTGCAATTGTATACTCTACACAAATTGGAATTTTTATTGTTCTCCCAACATGTTAATATCATTGTAATTTCTTTCCCTTTTGTATTTGTTGATCCCTCCACCTAGAATCCCTTCCTCTTTCAAGATCTCATTACCACTATCACAAGTCCTACTCCTTCAGTGCTTCTTTTTTTTGTGTGTTAATTTTAAATTAATTTATTGGTTTTCAGTTTTCAGCAATCACTTCAATAAGTTTTACATTCCCTCCTTCCCCAAGACAGCATAGAATCTTATGTGGATTCTGCTCATTGGTGGTTGTTGTCCTTTGTTCTCAAAGAGGACCAAAATGACATCACCATGAAGATGGCAAGTTTCAGTGAGTCCAACTGTGGCTGATCAGACCAATATGAGCTTGGAATGGTCTACCACAGATTGGACACAGATAGTCCAGGTGAATATTTGGAATGGATACTCCAAATTTGTTCATCCTATGTTTTCTTTGTGCTGTTTCAATTGGACTTACTCATAGAGCACAGCACCCTTTCTGAAGTGGGTATGTCATGCTGAGTGGTCCTGTGCCAATGTCTCGCACATCGCACAATCAAATCCAAAGTTCTTAAGAGAGAGCTTGAGAGTGTTCTTGTGTCACTTCTTCTGACCACCATGGGGTCATCTGCCCCATGAAGATTCTCCATAAAACAGTTTTTTGGCAAGTATACATTTTGCATTTGAACAGCGTGACCAGGCCATCAGAGTTGCATACTTTGAATGCTTGACAGTTTAATTCAAGCAAGGACCTCAGTGTCTGATACCTTATCCTGGCAGTTGATCTTCAGAAACTTCCTAAGATAGTTCAAGTGGAAGTGATTCAGTTTCCTGGCATTGTACTGATAAACCATTCCTGTTCTACTCATACTTTCTTATTAAACACATTTTCACATTAGTCATGTGTCATAGAAGAATTAAAACAAATGGAAGAAATCATGAGAAAAACCAAAAAAAACAAAACGTAGCAAAAGAGAACATACTTTGCTTCACTCTGCATTCTGATTCTATAGTTCTTTCTCTGGATATGGAAGACATTTTGCATCAAGAGTCCTTTGGAAATACCTGCCCCCTGCCTAAAGGCTCTCTTCTGGACCCTTCTGGCTTAAGAGTGATTATCAATGATAACTGTTGCTGTTTCCCTCTCAACCTGATGTCTTTCTTTTCTTTGCCTCATTAAGTGGTCCATGCCCTAGTTACCTCTTAAACAGGACTGTTCAATGAGTGGTCATTACCTCACCCAAAGTGAGTACTTGCATGTACCTTGGGTCATCTCTAGTCATTCTGATGAATATCTGGTCACTGGCTTCAAATGGCTGTGGAGGAGAAGTGAGAAGTGAGGCTGATGACCTTGCACAGTCCTCTCTCACTCAAAACAAAGTCAAGTGCAAGCCATGTCATTATTTCTCTGATGGCATAGTCTTCTTTGGCAATGAAGGGCAAGCACAAGGATATATTGCTCTGAAGGGCTAAGTCTGTCGGAAACAGTCTTCGAACACTGCAGCTCTTGCTGTCTGTAATGTTTTCTTTCTGCTCATTTCACTCAGCATCAGTAAATATAGGTCTTTTCATGTTTTTCTGAAGTTCACCTGTTCATTTCTTATTTCATATGTCTCCCTTATGCTAGGCATAAGAAATATGTCATTTCTTATAGCACAATAGTATTCCCTTACATTCATGTACCACAACTTGTGCAGCCATTCCCTAATTGATGGATATTCCCTCAATTTACAGTTCTTGACCACCACAAAAAGAGCTACTGCAAATATTTTTCTACATGTTGATCCTTTTCCCATTTGTATGATCTTTTTGGGATACAGCCATAAAAGTAGTATTGCTGGGTCAAAGAACATGGAAATTTTTTCAGCTCATTACACATAGTTCCAAATTGCTCTCCAGGATGGTTGGATCAGCTCACAGTTCCAAGTATGATGAATTAGTGTTTCAACTCAGCCACATCTTTTCTAACATGTATCATTTTCCTGTTTTGTCATGTTAGCCGGTCTGATATGTGTGATGTGATACCTCAGAGTTCTTTGGATTTTTATCTCTCTAATCAATAATGAGTTAGAATATATTTTCATATGACTATAGATAACTTTAATTTCTTCCTCTTAAAACTGACTCTTTTTATCCCTTGACCATGTATCAATTGGGGAATAACTTGCATTCTTGAAATTTGACTCAGTTTTCTATGTATATTAGAAATGAGACCTTTATCACAGACACTAGCTGTAAAAAATCTCTCCCAATTTTCTTCTTTCCTCCTAATCTTGGTTGCATTGGCTTTGTTTTGTAAAAACTTTTCAATTTAATGTAATCAAAATTATCCATTATGCACTTAATAATGTTCTCTATCACTTGTTTGGTCATAAATTTCTCCATTCTCCACAAATATGACAAATAAACTATTTCTTGCTTCCCTGATTTGCTTATAGTATTAGCCTTTATACATAGATTGTGTATTCATTTGGATTTTATTCTGGTATAAGGTGTCAGGCATTGGTCTATGCCCAGTTTTTGCCACACTGCTTTCCAGTTTTCCCAGCAGGTTTTGTCAAGCAATGAGTTCCCATCCCAGAAACTGGAGTCCTTAGGTCTATCAAACGTTAGACTGCTATAATCATTGACTACTGTGTGTTGTGTACCTAACCTATTCTACTGATCTACCCCTCTATTCCTTAGTCAGTACCAAGTGGTTTTGATGATTGATGCTTCATAGTACAATTTGAGATCTGGTATGACTAGGCTAAGTTGCCTAGCATTTCTTTTCATTAATTCCCTAAGTATTCTAGAACTTTTGCCCTTCCAGAAGAATTTTGATATTATTTTTTCTAGCTCTATAAAATAATCATTTGGTGGTTTTATTGGTATGGCACTGAGTAAGTAAATTAATTTATTTAGAAATATCATTTTTAGTATATTAGCTGAGCTTACTCATGAACAATTGGTGTTTTTCCAGTTATTTATATCTAACTTTATTTATGCAAGAATTGTTTTGTAACTGTTTGTATAGTCCATGAGTTTGTTTTGACAGGTAGACTCCCAAATATTTTATAGTATCTCCAGTAACCTTAAATGGGATTTCTCTTTTTATCTCTTGCTGTGGGACTTCCTTAGTAATAGAGAGAAATGCAGATGGTTTTAGGTAGATATTGCTTATTTTTTTTTTATGAAGGCCTCATTTATTCCTATGCTCTACAGTGTTTTCAATAGGCATGAGTGTGGCATTTTGTCAAAAGCTTTTTCTGCATTTATTCAGGCAATCTTATGGTTTCTGTTAGTTTTGTTGTTGATATGATCAATTATTGTGATAATTTTCCTAATATTTAACTAATCCTGAATTCCTAGTATAAATTCTACCTGATCAAATGTATTATTCTGGTAATAATTTGCTGTAATGCTTTTTGCTAATAGTCTCTTTAAAATGTTTGCTTCTATATTCATTAGAGAAATTGGTATATAATTTTCTTTCTCTGTTTTGACTCTTCCTGGTTTAGGTATCAGCACCATATTTATATCACAAAAAGAATTTGGTAGGACTCCTCTGCTAATTTTCCCAAATAGTCTGTATAGTACTGGAAGTAACTATTCTTAAATTGATAGGATTTGCTTGTAAATACATCTGGCCCTGGAGATTTTACCTAGAGAGTTCATTGATAGCTTGTTCAATTTCTTTTTTTTCTGAAATGGTGATATTTAAATATTTTACTTTATCTTCTGTTAAGCTGAGCAACTTATATTATTGGAAATATCCATCCATTTCACTAAGATTGTCAAACGTATCAGCATAGAGTAGGGTGAGGTAATTTGTAATTACTGTTCTAATTTCCTCTTCAGTGGAGGTGAAGTTACCCATTTCATTTTTGATACTGGTAATTTGGTTTTCTTATCTATTTTAAATCAAATTAATTGATCAAAGGCTTATCAATTTTATTTTTTCATATTGTTTGACAGTTTTTTTTTAGTTTCAATTTTTTTAATCTCTCCTTTAGTTTTCAGTATTTCTAATTCAGTATTTAATTGGGGATTTTCAATTTGTTCATTTTCTCGCTTTTTCAATTGCATGCCCAATTCATTGATCTTCTCTTTCTTTATTTTATTCATGTAAGCATTCAGAGATACAAAACTTCCCCTAAGAACTGCTTTCACTGCATCACATAAGTTTTGGTAGGTTGTCTCATAATCTTTCTCCTGAATGAAGCTATTGATTGTTTCTATGATTTGTTGTTTGATCATTCTATTCATCTCTTTAACTTCTTATTTACTTTTAGGTTAGATTTATCAGCTTCAGAGAAGAGAAGGTTGAGGTCCCCTATTAGTACAGTTTTGCTGTCTATTTCTTCCTGTAAGTCCCTTAACTTCTCCTCTAAGAATTTGGATGCTATACCACTTGGTGCATATAAATGATATTATTTCATTGTCTGTGGTGCCTTTTACTAGGATATAGCTTCCTTCCTCATCTCTTTTCAATAGATCTATTTTTGCTTTTGCTTTGTCTGAGATCAGAATTGCTGCCCCTGCTTTTTTATATCAATTGAAGCTTAATATATTCTTCTCCAACCTTTTACCTTTACCTCTGTCTATTCCCTCTTTCAAATGTGTTTCTCGTAAACAATAAATTGTAGGATTATGGTTTTTATTCCGTTCTGCTATCCACCTCTGTTTGATGGGAGACTTCATCACATTCACATTCAAGTAATAATCTTTATCTGTGTCTTTCTCTCCATCCTATTCTCCTTACTCCCATTTATACTTTAATTCTCCCTTCTCCCTTCCCCTACTCAAAAGAGTTTTACTTTCACCACATTCTCCTTCACTCTCCCCTTCCTTCTATCAGCCCCCTCACTTTTCTTTCCCTTTTCCCTTACTACTTCTTCCCTCCCTTCTAACTACTCCCTCACATTTCTTTTCCCCTTCCCCTTTTATTTCCTGTAGGGCAAGTTGGATTTCTATACTTAACTGATTATGTTGTTCTCTCCTTGAACCAAATCAAATGGGAGCAAATCTCAAACAGTGCTCATCTCCCTCCCCTCTTTCCCTCTACTATAATATCTTTTTGTGCCTCTTCCTGTGATGTAATTTACCTTTTTCTTCCTCCTTTTGTCTTCTCCCGTTACAATCCTTTCTCACCCTTGAATCACATTTTTTATCATCACATTAGTTAATTTATGCCCACTCCCTCTATGTATATCCCTTGTAAATGTCATAATAAATATATAATTCTCAAGATTAACAATGATAACAAATGTCATAATAAATATACAATTCTCAAGTTTATCATCCTCCATTATAGGGATGTAAAGAGTTTGCCCATTTTGAATAACAAGTTGTTTGTTTTCCCCCCTTTTACCTTTTTATACCTCTCTTGGGACTTTGAAAATCAAATTTTCTATTGAGTTCTGGCCTTTTCATCAGGAAAGTCTGGAAATCCCTTATTTCATTGAATATCCATCTCTTCCCTAAAATATTATGCTCATATTTGCTGGATAATTGATCTTTTTGCTCCTTTGCCTTATGCACTATCATATTTGAATCTTTCCAACCTTTTAATGTAGTAGAAGCTGCAAGGTCCTGTGTGATCCTGACTGTAGTTCCTCAGTATTTGAATTTTTTCTGGCTCTTTGCAGCATTTTTTCCTTAACTTAATTTGGTAATGATATTCATTGGCATTTCCAATTTGGGATCTCTTTCAAAAGATGATCAGTGGAGTCTTTTGATGACTATTTTGCCCTTGGGATCTAGGACCTAAAAGCAGTTTTCCTTGATGATTCCTTGGAATATGTTGTCCAGGCTCTTTTTTTATTATGGCTTTCTGGTAGACCCATGATTATTAGATTTTTCTCTCCTGGATTTATTTTCCAGATCAGTTATTTTTCCGGTAAGATATTTTACATTTTATTCTACTTTTCATTCTTTTTGTTTGACTGATTCTTGGTGTCTCATAGAGTCATGAGCTTCTACTTGTCCAATTCTACTTTTCAACAAAATGTTTTCTTCAGCTAACTTTTGTACTTCCTTTTCCATTTGTCCAGTTTTCCCAGTTAGGTTTTTTACCTCCTTTTCCATTTGGCCAATTTTTCTTTTTAAGGAGCTATTCTCTTCAGTGAATTCTTTTTTCATTTTGTCAATTGAGGTTTTAAAATCATTGATCAGTTTTTCTTCTACCTCTCTAATGTGGCTTTTAAAATCCTTCTTGAGGTCTTCCAATAATGCTTTTTCGGCTTGAGACCAGTTCATATTCCCTTTTGAGGTTTCAGTTGTGTGCATGTTGTCAATTCTGTCCTCTTCTGAATTTGTATTTTGATCTTCCCTTTCCCATAGTAGGATTCTATGATCCTTTTTATCTGCTTTTCTTCTTGCAAAATGATTGCCTCTTTCTTGGTTGTTAAAGTGGATATCTGTTTCTGGGGCATAAGGAGCTCTGTCCCATGGTTCTTATGTTTAAAACTTGAGACTTTTTGTATTGTGGTCTCTGGTTCTGTCAGCTTGAAGCTAGAATGTTGCAGCTTACCTGGTACTGATCTGGCAGGTGTGCCAAAGCAGAGTCCAGATGAAGTTTTTCTGCAGTTACCCTGGAGTGGTTGCATGAGACTTGGGTGAGGGTGGTCTGGCCATAGGAGGTCTCTTCTCCTGAACTACAGTACAGGGAGGCTCAGCTACTGGTGAACCCCCATCTACACTGGTGTCTGTCCAATTTCCCTGGCTGTGCTAACCATCCCTAGGATCCTAGTGTTGGTGCTTATGGATTCCACCCCACCTAGGGCTCCGGATCTTCTACTGGTCAGCTGAGGTGGGCTTGATGAGATGCCTTCTGTCCTGTGCTGGTCCCCTTAAACCACAGCAAGAGGGACTATTCTCGTCAATCTCCCTGGCCTCCTGAGGTGAAAGACCACTGTACCCCTTCTGCTGGCTCCATCATTCCAGGATTTTTCCTGGGGAGATATTCTCTGGATTTTAAGGTCAACAAAGGGAAAGTAAGAGCACTTACAGTTTGCTCTGTTATCTTGGCTCCCAGAAGTTCAAGTAGGTGGCTTTTAAACATTCAGTTTGTTGGCTGATAGCCTCAGGAGTAGCTGTTGCTGCTACTGGGAGCCCTGCATTTTTCTCTCACATAGTTCTCCTGGACTCCCACCCCATGCTGAGAGATTTCAGAATCCACACCGCCACTTCTGATTCAGTTCACCTGGAGCCATTCCCACTCTGCTATGGCTTAGTTTGTGCTAGTGCAGCCTGGGCACTCTGTGCTCCCCCAGTTCTCTGTATCAGATCCTTCCCATTGACCTTCTAGGTTGTTCTGGGCTAGAAATCTACCAAATTCTGTCTCCCAGTGGATTATGCCACTGTAAACTTTGTTCAGATTCACTTTTTAGATTTATCTAAAGGAATTTGTAGTACTCAAGTGGGTCCCTGCTTTTACTTCACCATCTTGGCTCTGTTCCCACTAATCCCTAAAAAACCAACTTTGATCACAGCTTTTTCTTTTACTGGTTATGACACTTATGTCTATATTATATATACCAGCATTTTGAGCACATTCAGTTTATTCAATTCACAATTCACTAAGTAATCTGTCTTAAATAGTTCTCTCTGTGTGAATCTTATTTGCTCAACAAGATTGGAAAGTAGATACTATATACTTGGAAAGTAGATATTATAACATGTTTGTCATTTATATACCTCATGTGCCCAGTATGTTGCTAGACATATCATAAGCACTTTATGAATATTTGTGAGAATAATGTAAAAATCACTTTAATTGTAGTTAACACATGCTGATTCTCCTAACTTGTCTACTTTGTTGGAGGGCATGACCACACTTCCACTTCCCAAATTTATAACCTTGGAGTGATCTTCAATTCTTTTCTCTCATCCATTCCACAATCTGTTTCTAGGTTCTCTAAATTTTTCAATATTTTCTTCAAGTCTATCTTCCTTTTTCTATTCATGCCAAAACCATACCAGTTGTGGCACTTATCACCTCTTGTCTGTAGTATTTCAATAGCCTTCTAATTAAATTCCTTTAATCCTTTCTCTTCCTACACTAATCAGTGTCCCTCACAACTAGCAAACTAAAATTCCTAACCATCATTATCTGACCTTGTTCAATAATCTTGTATTGTTGGTGCCCTTTATCCTTGAAGAAAAACACAACTCCTCCCTTTAACCTCTGGCAATCTCACTCCAGTCTATGTTTCCTATACAGTTGTGCATTATCACCCCCTAATCATGGTATGATCTAGCAAGGTTGGCCTACATTCTCTTTCCTGTGTTTCTTATTCCATCGCCAATGTTTTTTCCTCATCTCTGCCTCTTTGAATCCCTTAGCTTAACTCAAGTGCCACCTTCTTCCAAAGAAGAATTTTCTGATTTCCTCCAAATGGCCATGTATTTATTTGTATATATTTTGTGTGAACATGTTGTTCCCCAAAATAGAATGTATGTTTCATGATAGCAAGCCCTAGGACAGTGTTTGATGCAGAGTAAGTGCTTAATAAATTCTTAATGATTAATTGGTTAATTATGAATCCAATAGTTGGTTCTTGGAGTGGACTTAAAAGTTATTCACCCCAAGTATAGATTAAATCTATTAATGTGGAGATTCATGGTTTAAACAAATAAACAAAACTTCTTGTGTGTGTGTGTGTATGTGCATGTGTGTATGTGTGTGCGCGTGTGTGCATGTGTGTGCCTTCTGCTAGGTTTGTAAAAATGCTTTCTTTGTTTTGGTGTTCAAATTCAGGTTTTAAAAGTTTAAAAATATGTAAATGTCTTCTCATAAATTTCTTTTTTCCATGTTATTCAAGCAGGTTGACAGATATGTGGTTTGGGACTATATCAAATAATCCGTGAATCTTTGTTCCTTTGAGCTCAGCATAGCCAAAACCCAGTAATGAATTTGCTGATTGTTTCCACTCTTCGGGGTAGTCAAACATAAAGAATGGCAGCTGTTTGACTAATGGTCCCAGTCAGATTGAGGGTGTTGCATTCTCTAAGTCTTGAAAATGACAGCTTTTATTCTTCAGGTTGGCTTTTCCCAGGTTAAGATTCCTTGGGTCTGGATTAACTGTGACTTCCTCAGCTTCAGCAAGCCGTGATCCAGCCAGCATGCCTCAGCTTTTCTGTGGTAAGGAGCAAACAGGGATTTGAACAGAACTGAAGGAAAGAGAGAGAATGTGCTGAAAATGTGATGTCAGTACTACAGAGTTGTGGCAGGAATAGGAAGAAAATGAGTCAATGCCAGGTAGTGGTAAGAATACTGGATTTGAAATCCGAAGACTTGAATTTGGATTTTACTGGTTACTGCCTTTATAGCCTTAGGCAGAAATAGAAACAGAGAGACTGGTAGACCAATAGATAACACTGAAATCTCTAGTAAAGAGTCCATGTTGGCAAAGCTTTCCCCCAGCAAATGCAGGGATGTATATGCAGAGGAAGCTATACCAACATTACTTTGAGTACTACTTCCAAAACAGGCCATTTTTACCTCTTTAGCATCTGTAATTCTCATCTCCCCTACAGACTCCTTGAAGACCAGAATGGAGTCTTTCTTATCTTCATATCACCATCATCTAATGCACTGTCTTATGATACACTGTAGATGCTTAATAAATATTTTTTGAATTAAGCCTCAAAGCCCAAAGTTTGTTGGTAATTTACATAATCTCCTAGAAGGACAATTAGATAGCATTAGAAAATTAGGAAACAAATGAGGAAGTTAATAGAACTGTAGTATGAGAAAAGGCAGTGTGTGAGCCTTGTGGAGGAAGATGGTAGTCTGAAAATTTAGCCATGGACCTGGCTGAGTGGTAGAGAGTAGATGACACTGAGGCAGATGGAAAATCATCAAGGATGATCACTCACATAGAGGTAAGAGGTCATCTGTTTGTGTCAACGAAATACAGCATGGTTTGTTGTTTATTCATTTTTCAGATGTGTTGGAGATCTTCTTGGCAAAGATACTGGAGTTGTTTGCCATTTCCTCCTCCAGCTTATTTTACAGATGAGGAAACTGAGGTAAATAAGGTTAAGTGACTTGTGCAGGGTCCTACAGCTGATTAGTGCCTGAGGCTGGATTTGAACTCAGGAAGAGAAGTCTGCCTGACTCTTGGACCTGCAAAATTTCCAATGTGCCATCAAATTGTCCCCATGTTCTTAGGTGAGATTAAAAATATGGATAGATAACAAATCTTATTGTGCTTATTTTGCTGCTAAGGGTGGAGAGCCTGTGACCTTAAGGCCACATGTAGCCCTCTAGGTCCTCCAGTGAGGCTCTTTGACTAGATTCAAACTTCACAGAACAAATATTTTTATTAAAAATTAATAATTACAAATAAATTGTTAATCAAATTATTTCTATTTTAAAATAAAATATTTTAACAATTAATATTTAATTATATGTATTCTGTAATACATAATACAGTGGTATTTAATAAAAATGATTAATTTAATTGTTGATAATTAATTTTTAATAAAAATATTTGTTCTGTGAAGTTTGGATTCAGTCAAAAGTCACACTTAATGATTAGAGGGCCACATGTGGCCTCAAGGCTGCAAGTTCTTTACCCTGGTATCCACAGTGCTCTTTCATAAAGGATTAATGCAAACATCTTGCTAGTGTAAGCAGAATCCTTGTTTGCAGGATACTTGTGGTGGATCCATAATGAATCCAAAGGTCTCAGGAAGTACTCAACATGAATTACAGGAAAAAATAAGCTTTGTTGATCACTCTCTGTGACATTATTGGACAGGTCACTTTTCATCTCTAGATCTTGGTGAGCTCTTCTTTCTAATTAGGAGATTGGACTAAAAATCTCTAAGTCCTCTGAGAGCTGCTGCAAAGCAATGATCTTGTGAGAATGTCATGAGAAATTCTAATAGCAGAAAAAATGCCCCATTCATTGCGGGAGGGCTATTGCAGGTGAGCAAAGGATACTAAGTGCATAAAATGTTTCTTTTACTAAAATAGGAACATGAACAATTGTCCATAATCATTTTTTCTAATGAATTCATAATAAAATGTTAAAATGAATGTCAATCTCTGCATCATAACTATGCATGAAATGTCAATGTAAAATTAGATAAAACAATGTGAGGTAATTTTGAAATAATGGAAACAAATGACTGTCTTTAAAAAGGAATGACTTTTTGTCTTTGAAACTAAAGACACTGACTTTGGATATTATAGGCTACAATTATTAAAGCTAATGCATATAGTTTTGGCTTCTTAAAATGAATTTTTAAAAGACACATGAATTATGCTTAAAGTTCCTGATGGATGACACTTGGTACCTTGTAGAGGAAAAAGGCAACTTAATTCTATTCTGAATTTCAATCAGTCTAGTAATGTTTGAAACTTTTTCTTTGTCACTTCTAAGCTTGAATGTCTAGCAGTGAATTCAATCCAATAAATATTAAGTACCTACTATTTGCCAGGTGCCTTGCTATTGCTGGGGATACATGAAATGATAAATGAAAAGTATTTCTTGACCTTAAGGAGCTTGGATTAATTATTCTGTAACCTGCAACTACCATGGTCCTTCATATCTGATTCTGAACATCTATTAAGTTAACAGTTCAGAATTATTAATTTAAGATTGTTTACCAACTACCTCTATGACCATGGGTAAGATATGTTTACCTCTCAGCCTCAGTTTACTCATTCCATAAACCTATTCAATAACTGATTTTTAATCCTTCATACTCTACATCAGAGTCAAAATACACATGATCTATTGACCACAATATTCCTAAATACAGGACCAAACCAGATTAAAATATAATTGAAACATACTTAAATAAATTTAAATATGATGACATTACCTTTTAAAGCTAAACTAATATGGAACCCAAGTAAATCCTTATACATGATTTAGTGCTCCCATTTCTCTTTGAATTTTCTACCACTCCTCTACACAATCTCCTAAATTTTCTCCATCCTTATAGCTGCTACCTTAGTCTTAATAATAGACTCCAGAGCTCATTTTTGACCCGAAAGAACATTTGTACCAAGGATTTTGCTCTCTATTCAGGTATTACTTGCCTTTTTCATCTTAAGGAAAAGTTAGATGTAAAGAGAACATTAATATGACTCTGAACTTGAAAACAATGTCCATCAAATTCAGGAAATGTCACAGTTAAAGCTGCATTGCACATGAGAGGATTGTATACCTTTCGGGGGGAGTGAGACAGGATAAATTTATAAGTTATGATGTTGATGTTGACATTACTAAAATGTACTCGATAGAATGCTGGGCATACAATACTGCTAGGATAAATTTGCTTTTGGAAGTTGAAGTTGGTCCTTCTTGACTTTTGAAAAATGAATTCTAGAATAGTCTTTTTTATCTTTACATAATTATGACATTTAGTAAACTTTGAGCTGCTAGGGTGGTTCTAGTCATATTCAAGAAGAATTATAGATATGAAAATAAACTTTATACTGACTGAAATATTATGGACCTCAGATCAGATAACTAAGTTTACTTCCTTAATTTTAAGGCATATGATTTCATCAGGGTAAGTCTTCCCTCTTCCATTGCAGATGACAGCCTCTTCATACCTTAGTATGTATTGTATATTATCTTGATGAATTACTGTGTCTAAAAACATTAATTACCTGATGACCAATTCACTGGGGATAAAGCCCTCTGAACTTAGCCAGGTTGATCACAAAACTGTAATTTAATAGACCTAACAAATTTGAAATGATCTTAGAGGTCCTCTATAGCAATCTGATCTTGATGCTAATAAAGAAACTAAATGAATGAATGAAAAATTGTTATTAAGATTCCTTAATGTACTAAGCACTGGTGATGTGAAGGTGAGTAAGCATGACAATCCCTGAACACAGGAGCCTGCATTCTATTAGAGTAAGACAATGTAGGAGAATAGTGGCTACAAAGGGCTGGTTTGATCTTGGAAAGTTTTATACATGTATATTATACACTGTCGCCTTCCCCACTAGAACGCAAGCTCATTGTAATCAATGATTGTTTCATTATTTTTAAGTATCTCCAGTGCTTGGCATAGTGCTTAGCATATAGTAGGTACTTTGAAATGTCACAGAGATGATATGTGAAGACACCCTGGAATGCATTAACTCATCCTTCTCAGAGACTATAGTGCTGTTTGATTACTGATTTCAGAGATAGATTGAGTCTCTTGCTTAAGTTCCAAAGCCAAGTGATCAAAATCCAGAACCTTTGAATGCAAATCAGTCATGCTTCTTTGTTCAGCAGACAATTTGTCGCCAATCCTATAGCTGATGTGTTTCCAGTTGGATAGAACCGGCCAAAGTCTGTGCTCTGCTGCCATAGATTTTAAAGATTCAGGGTCACCTGCACTCCATAATGAGTCAATGTGATAGGATTTTAATAGAAAATTACTCTCTTCCAAATTGATATCCCATATACAGAATATTAAAGGCAAATTGAAGGCAATATTATTATATTTCCATATAATTTTTGACTTTATATTTCCATATAATTAAGCTTTGTTCTATGAATCCAAAAACACGTTGAAACTATTATTCATTCATCACATTAAGTGACAGTTTATGTGCAATACAATAGAGAGTTCAAAAATGAATAAGTGGACATTCTTACTTTTGCAGAGCTTATTAATAATGAGTTCATATGAGGCACTACTACAGGATGGAAAACACAATGGATTGGATATCAGGAAACATTGGTTCTAGCCTGGCCACCACCACTTCCTGGAGGCATGACTTTCAGGAAGCCTTTACTTTCTACTTGATGCAATGTCACTTGATGAAAAAATTGTAGATGCAAGATGGCATAGTGGATAGAGAGAGTGACTTAAGGCCAGGAAGACCAGAACTTAAGTGCCCCCTCTGACACATGTTGCTGTATAACCCTAGATAAGTCACAGTCTCTCAGCATTCTCTGCAACTTTCTCACCTCTCAAGTTGCAGAGAAGGAACTGATCTTAATTTCCAAGGGTTTTTCTCACTCAGAAGTTCCATGTATCAATGAAATCACTTGTCTAGTTCCTTACTATCCTAAAATGACAATAGTAAGCAAGAGTCGAATGAATATATATATATATATATATATATATATATATATATATATTCATGTGGTAACTGCAGCGTATGACAAAAAAAAGTAGAGCATGTTTATTATTTCCTCTCTAAGAGCTCAAAACTTACTTCACAAATATACAGAATTATAAATTATGAATGGATATAGAAACATTTTTCCTACTACAATTTCTGAGCCATAAAGTGATACAAGGAGATATAGAATACACACAGTGAAGAAATGTCTTTTAAAGAATATTTCCCAGAAAATTCTAGGTGATAAATTCAGATTTAGTTCCCTATCTGTTACAATAAATGACATCACTAATTATAGATTTCATTAATGTTTGAGAAAATATATTTCCAGTTTGGTTAAAGGCATCTAGCAAGAAGAGCAGACTCTCTAAAATGGATGAGCATCCCTCTCCTCTCCAAAATAAGAAAAAAAAAGAAAAAATAGTTTAGTAATCATTTTATACTTAAAATCCCAACACATGTCAACACCAGTTCAATTCCTCAATTCAGCCCTTCTCTCCCATGTAGACAGTAAGAAAACTTCCACCCATTTCTTTGAAGCCTTTTGGCAGGTTCTCCTATGCTTAGTGGATCATCTGTAGTGTTTGGTTATGTATTAAGGCAATCTCTAAAGTGATTCTCTCCTTCATCATCCCCTCTCAGGCCTAGGCATGGGTGGAGTCACTCTGACTCTTTGGTGGAGCACTATGGGATGTGGGATGCAGTGTATTTGCCCACACATGCTAACCAGGGTATCATAAATATAGATGTCTTTAGTTTTTGATCTCCTGGGCTTCAGATCTCTTCAGAATTCGCTTCTTGATTTTTAGTTCAATGCATAGGTTCTAACACAGGTCTCTATGGGCAGAGAGTTTGTATTGTAAGGCTACTCAGACTCAGACTTGTCTTCCCACTACCATCCAAGTACCTGGTTCTGAAACATTTTCTTCCTTTGACAACCTTGTTTTAAAACCTGAATCAATGGCTAATTATTTGGGGTAGACTTATTTATCTATACCTCTTATCTACATGATAGAGCCAGATGGAGGTTGACCCCAAAAAGAAAATGGCATTGAATGTGAGATAGGGAAGAATGTATATTCATTGCAGTATAGATTGCAGACCTAAACCAGGAAAGACTTTTATAAACTATCAAGTCTATCTCTTTAGTTTTCCAAATGAGGAAACCTAGTATCAGGAAAATTAAATAGCTTATCTGAGGTCACACAAGTATCCAAGATTACCCACAAGATCACACACTGTCAGGAGCAGTATTTGAACACAGGTCATTTTGACTCCAGTCCCTTCCATCCTACCATGGTGCTATGAAATACACACAGGTGCGTGCGCATAGCACGCGTGCACGCACACACACACACACACACACACACACACACACACACACAGAAAAGTCAAGAAAGGGGCCTGCAAGCAAACCACCCATTATATGATTTGCTAAGGCAAGACTCATCCAGAGTAACTTTTGCTATATCTGTAATTTGAAGATCTAGTGAAAATTGACCCCTGGAACATTCTTTGCTGTTAGTGATCACTGTATTGCACACCATTTCCTTAAAGATGCCTGTATGTCAGTTTCACTCTGATGTCCTCTTCTCCCATTTCTCACTGCAATTCCCTCTAATTCAGGTGACATGCTCTCAAACACTTTCTCCAGGGTTCATTCACAACAGAGACAGTCTGTTGATTTCCATCTAGTTCATCACAAAACCCATAGCATTCCAATATAATCCAGCAAGTATTTATTAAGTGCCTACTATGCACATGATGGGCAGCTAGGTGGCTTATTGTGCCTGGGATCATGAAGACAAATCTTCATGAGTTCAGGTCTAGCCTCAGACACTAGCTGTGTGATCCTAGATGAGTCACAACTTTTTTTGCCTCAGTTTCTTCATCTGTAAAATGAGGGAGAAAGAAATGACAGATCACTCCACTATTTTTGCCAAGAAAAACTCAAATGGGGTCAGGTACAGTTGAACATGACTGAAATAAATGATTCAACAACAAACAGCTGTTCACAAGGCATTGTGGTAGATACTGGGAATATAGTGATAGGACAAAAAATAATCTCTAACCTTAACAACTTTTCTTTATGTTTTGGCTAGGAGTCGGCATGAGTACATCATGTCAAAAGACATGTGTAGTTATCATTTTTTGAAGAAGAAGACACAGGTCTTCTGTTAGTTCCTAACTAACAAAATGACCTAGAAAGGCTTTTATACCAGAAACAAGAACACCTTGTGGGGGGAGAAGCTTGGAAGAAGTACTAGGTTTTCCTTCCACATTTTTTACTTATATGTTTATATTACCTAATTTTATATAGCTACATATATGTTTAAGTATCTTGGCTAATTTAGCTCATTACTTCAATATTTGGTAGTACCTAGAGCTATGCCAGTCACTCTATGGAAACTTCAAAATATTGACTAGAATGGAATTTTTGAAATCTCTCCACAGATTTCAAGAGAACTCTTGGAAAAAAAGGAGCTGGCTTTGAAAGTGCATGTATCGTGTTTGGTAAAATACCTTAGATGTTGCAAATGCTCCATATTAATCATTGTGAAAACACCCAGCTCAACTCCTACTTCTAAATCATGAATAAGCTCTGCCTCCAGTTGATTATTAAGGGAAATTAATAAGGAAAATAAGATATGTGTATTAATGGATAATACAAAGCATGGAAAAGCTCTGCTTACAGGGTGAGCACTGTAAACTGTACTTGCAAGCAAGGCTATTAGGGAGACCTGAATCATATCTTTTCAATCATGAGAATCATCCCTGGAAACCAGCATTCCCCATTTTCTGTCCTGTGCAGCAGGAGGAATGTAAACAACCATTTGTAACTCAGCAAGAATATCACACCCAAGGCAACTTTAAAAAAAAAAAAGCAATGACAGGGTCTATCACCACATTGATATAGAGACCTCCTTCTACTGAAGATGGCCTGCACTGTCTATGAAACGTATGTCTTAGAGAGTTGCCTAGAGCACTGAGAGCTTTGTTAAGTGATTGCCCAGAGTCACACAGTCAGTAAGTATGAAAGGTAGGACTTGAAAACCAGCCTTCCTGGCTCTCAGTCAGCCATGTAATGCTGTCTCTTGGGATAAATAAAAAAATCATTTTTTCTCCTCTTTCCCCACACCAGGTTCCCTAGTTTTCCAAAGCTTCTGGTCTAATTTCTTAAACTATGGAGTATCTAGTCTGAAGCTTCAAAGATGGTGCGGTCTACATAGAACACTTAGATATTGAATTGCACTGTTCTACAGCACAATTTTGACTAGAAAACACTGTTCTAAAACAGTAATAACTTGTGTGTACCATTGGCTCTAAAAGTACCTATTTGTTTCCCCAATTGCTGTCATATTCCCTTCACCCTCCCTTTGTTGATTCTGGCTTATCCCCAATATGAATGAACTTTGAAAAAAAAATTCAACTCAAAGAATTATACAAATATGCAGTCATGCTTTTGGAAATCCACACTAACCTTATTTGACACACATCAGGGTACAAGGACAAAGGGGGGTGTCTTATATTATGGATTAATATGTTCAATCCTGTCATAAGTTTTTCAGTTGCAGTTCACAGAAAGAAAAATAGATATTAGCTGAACAGTTGGGTCATGTTAAAACAAGAAAAAGAGCCTGTTCTGTGCTATGGAAAACATTCCCCCCCTTAAGTTGATTGAATTCCCCACTTAGCAGTGCCACACAGAAAGCTCATGCTTTCAAGATGGCTGGGCTTTTGGCAAAGGATCATGCATTTAGAACTGGATGAGATTGTAGATGACTTCTAGGTCAATCCTTGTATTTGGCAGGTGAGAAAATTGAAATCCAGAAAAATAGAAATGACAGTCACAGCATCACATAGGAAAGTGACAGAGCTGAGATTTTAAACCCAGCTCCTCTGATTTCAGATCAAGATTTTTCTACTCTAACAGATGCCTCCCTCCATTAGTCTCCCCAGAGTACGAAGTGTGAAACCAAGTGTGTCAAAGGTTTCATGAATGTGAACCAAGTAATCTGTCCAATCAATTTGGAATAGTGTGCGCTTCCTATTGGCTTTATAGAAACCTACTGACTTGTCCATATCAGAGCTTTCTGATACATTGCAACAGAAATTATACCATAGTTATTCTAAATTTGTGAAGAGCTGTGTTGAATTGTGTTTATCGTGATCAACAGACATTTACTTAGTGCTTTAAAACTTGTTAAACACTTTATAGTTTTCTCTTTTGAGACTAAGTGAAACTTACAGTTTTAGATAATTGTCTGAGACATTGGCAAGTTAAAATATTTGTTCAGTTAAAGAATTACCACATGTCAGACAAAGGATTTGACCCCCGGTGTTCTTGGCACCAAGGTTGGCTCCTTATCCCCTATAGTACAGTGTTTGGAGAGATGCAGAGATTGTCATTATAGTGAGAGAGGAGGAAGGGAGAGACAGATGGAGGAAAGGAAAGGAAAAGAGACACACAGAGAGAGAAATATACACACAGACATATGTATATATGATTCAGTAGTATGTGGACATATACATATACACACATATACAGAGAGAGAAAGTATATGAGTGTGTGTGTGTGTGTGTGTAAAATGACAAAAAACATGGAATTATGGATATAGAAATGGTCTTAAACCTGGAAGATCTGTTCTAGCTGTTACCCTGGACAAGTCCCTTTACCTCTTCAGAGCTCTAGGCAATTCTCTAAGATTATAAATTGCAGAAGAGGTGCAAACCTGCATTGGCAGGAATTTCCTCATATGGGAATTTCCTATATCAACTGAACTTGAAAGTTTACTCCCTATATATCTATATAGATTGCAAGAGATATTGGTTGA
>CM053769.1:16058144-16085406 GCA_028658325.1 Potorous gilbertii | reverse complement strand
GAAGATCTGTTCTAGCTGTTACCCTGGACAAGTCCCTTTACCTCTTCAGAGCTCTAGGCAATTCTCTAAGATTATAAATTGCAGAAGAGGTGCAAACCTGCATTGGCAGGAATTTCCTCATATGGGAATTTCCTATATCAACTGAACTTGAAAGTTTACTCCCTATATATCTATATAGATTGCAAGAGATATTGGTTGATCTCAAAGCACACAGGTAATGGTTTATACCAAAAAATGGGCACCTCAATAAACTTGAAATGCAGATTATATTAATTAGCAATATACATTCATATAAATTGCTTATGCAACGCCATATATGGCTATCCAAAATCCTACCTTTAAACAAAATCCTCAGCAGTGTCATAGTTTTCAGTATGTAACAAAACAATGAACTCTATCAATAGCTATTAGTCTCCTTGCATATCTGTCACACCTCAGTCTATTATTCATAGATGATAGTTTTCATTTTAAATTCTCAGCATACATAGGTGATAACATCACCATGAAATTTCACCATAGGCCTAACGTTTTTCCAGGTCTCACAGGCCTATCCTTCTTTCTCTAATATAGGAAATGCCCCAAGGAGGAATAAGCCTAACCAGAAGGCACAGAAGCTTTTTTATTCACAATGGAGATCATGTCATTGATCACAAAAACATTAGTTTATCCCCTCCTTTCCAACCCAGTCTTTGGTTAAGGCCATAAAATATTCAATCTCTCAATACTTGGGGGATATACTCTAATATTTTTTGAGGAAAGTTAAATTGCTCATGTATTTGGTTTCCTTGGCAAAACCATGGAAACCCCAAAGAAAACAGAAAAAACTTCCCCACTTTCTGAATTGAAATGAATTGAGAACACTCTAATGACAGCTAAGATACACCTAATTTAGGATCTTAGACACCAAAGGGGCAAATTCTTCATGCGAAGGTCACCTTTCCACATAAGCACTTGTACTATGAGAGTTTAGAGAATCATTGAAAGACGTCTACAGAGGCACTGCTGGCTTGCTTCCACCTTTTCTTTGGAGGCCTCCAGTCTAGTTCCTAATTATTCTCTCAAGCCAGGATTTTGGCTGAAAACTCGATGGCACCTTGGAGGCAGATAGAAAGGTTATTTCATGTAATAACATATATACTAAAAAAAATCCCAACCTGGCACATGTCCCACAAGTGCTCAGGCTTAACTGGTTACTCTGACATTTTTGAGAGCAACAGGACCAATTCCATGAAAGTTGAAGGGGAAAGATGTGAATTTGCTATCTGTGTTAGCAGCCATCCACCATAGGGAGAAAGAAAAGACTTCTCTGTAAATTGAGGAACAATGACAGCTCAGCTCAATTTTATCCCTAGTAAACTTTTTAAAAATAATTTTAAAAGAATTGATCTTGATTAATGAAGGGACATTCTATAGCTTTCAAAGTATAGTTCCATACATTACCAAATTAGATGCTGGGTAGGCTAGGTTTATTTCTATTTCACAGGGTAAGACAAATTAAATTTGGTCATTCAATTAAAAAAAATTTCCAAAGCTAGATTTCTCTTCTTTATTCCTATTTTTGCATTGGCTCTTTTCAGTGAAGAAAGAAAATCCACATATTTGGAATTCTAAAGTGAATCTATTTATTTGTGAAATGTAGGGTGTACGGAGTATGTGCAGATATTCCCTCCCTGCTTCCTGACTATGTATGTGGTGATTCAGTCTTTGAGAAACCTGACCTCTAATGAGAAGAGGGTGAGGATCTCTTTCTCCACACCTTAAATTCATTAAGCCCAATGCTGTGAATAAAACATCTGAAGTACAGGTTTTGGTGTTATATCCAGGAGGTCTCTACAAGATGAGAATTAGAAAGGTACTCATTGGATAGCCCAAATTAGGTATGGGATAAGCATTTATTTTCTGTACACAAAAGAAATGCTAAAACACAAGATGTAAAAATCATGCATTGACCCTAAGAAGCTAAAAAGTATCAGGTATGACTAATATTATACTTGGTTGTGAAGTTTTCCCCGTAAATTATTTAAATGGAAAGTAGTTTGTAGAATTGCTAATTAGTTGTTTTCCATTTCATTTTAGCTTTGCACTTTCTTAGAGTTCATGCCTCTGGCAAGCAAGGCTAGGAGCTTGGTCTTCTCTTATCTCCTTGTTACTCATCAGCCTCACTCAAGAGACCCAGAAGCCTCTTCAAATCATAAGGTCTTTTCCAACCTGGTCATGTCCACCTCAGGGTTGATGCTCAGGAAAAGAAACACCAACTGGGAAAAGGCAGTGAGGGATCTAGGCAAAAGTTCACGTAGTGGGGTTCCCCTACCAGTGCTGTGATACAGAAGTAGAGAAGGCAGTCAGCTCTTTTTCTACTCATCACTGGTGATCTTTGACTTACATCATGGCATTTGAAGGGTCAAAATCAGTCAAAATCAGTTGGAATCTCTCTGTTTTTTAAACTAACCCAGCACCCTATGGCCCTCCTGCTTTCATAGGGTGAGGAAACTAGGGACCACCCACTATTTGCCTCATCATATAAAAATGACAAGATCACTTAGTTCTGGCCTACCACAAGACCATTAGCAAACATTTAATTTGCCATCTTCCACGCACCAACCAAATGCCATTACGTATAAAAGAAGCAGGCAATAAATATCTGTGTACACTTGGTATAACCCACATTACATTAAACACATGAAATACATTATTCATTAACAAATGATAATCATGCATTTCTCAGTTCAATTCCATTATATGAAACAAATATAGAGACAACTCTAGTGACTGGACTTGAGATTTCATTGGTATGGAGAACTTCAGAACAAGGAAATTCCTTCAATTAACAGAGGCATTTTCTTTGCAACTTAAAGTCTACTAGAGAGATGCTTGGGGCAATCACATTAAGTGAAATGCTCAGGGGTCACATAATATGCACACAGATAAGTACAAACAGTATAATTTGATAAAGGGGTTGAGGAAGATATTCCAAAACAGCCAGCTAGAGGGAATTGGAGAAGTCCCACCCAAGTTAAGCCTCCAAAGAAGTTGAGATTAGTAAGTGGTGGAGTTGAGGAGAGAGCTCATTCCAGGCTGGGGGTTTGCTATCCTTGTACAAAGGCATAGCTAAAGGTTACTAATTGCATTTTAGTATCAAATTACTATTTATCATCATCCTCATTATGTTGGTCAAACTCGGTCAAACACTTACCAAATAGATTCAGTAAAGTTGATGAAGAAATGCTAATTTTACTGGATATACCTTACCACATACATCTGTCAAGTCAGGGAGGAGATAAGCATCTACCGTATTTTACTTTAATGGAAAATTCTTATTTATTAATGCCTTATTACTATGTATTTAGTATTGTGCTAAGCATTGTGGGAGAAAAGCTAAAGTCCCCTGCATATTTTATCCTAAAATTGAAAGAGCACTGGGTGTAGAGTCAGGAAGCTCTGGCTTCCAAGAATGTCTCTGATATTCACTGCTGTGCGATTATGAGTATGTTATTTACTTTCTGTCTGTCTCAATTAGTTTTTTTATCTATAAAATAAAGATAATAGGAGCACCTCTATCACAGCATTATTGGGAGGATAAAATGAGATATTAAATGTAGAACAGTTTGGTAAACTTAAAGCATTATGGAAATGTTAGCTATTATTATAGTTTTGTTTCAAAGGCAGGGTATCCAGGCATGAAAAATGAGAGGATAGTACAGTGTATGATAAAGTGTCAAAATATATGATAGTCAGTTAAATACTTTTAAAAGAGGAGGTAACAGTGGAATAGTTTAAGAAAGCTTCACGAGATAATATAGAAATTAAACAGATTACAAAACCATAGAATTTCAGAAATGGAAAGAAACTCAGTGGTTATTTAGTCCCATCTATACCTGAAGAACTATCTTTACATTCTACCCAATGACTTGTCATTCATCATTTGCTTCAAGATCTCCAATGAAAGGAAAAGTACCACCTACCAAGGTAACTCATTACACTTTTGAATAATTCAGATTATGAACTTTTCTTTTCTCACATCAAACTTAAATTTGCTTTTTAATTTTTTTCTCCAATTTCAACCCATTGCTTACAGTTTAGCCCTCTGAATTCAAGGAAAAGAAGTCTAAATGCTTTTCCATGTGATAGATTTCTTAAGCACACACACACACACACACACATACACACACACACTCACACACACTCACACACACCCTAAACCTGAAGACCTGAAACCTAAATGTGTTTTCTTTTTCTCTCTAGGTTAAAGAAACTCAATTACTTCGACCATTTCTCATATAGTAAGAACTGAAGGTTCTGTGCCGTTCTATTATCTGTACTCTGAAACCTCTCTCCAACTTGACTTATCCTTCCCAAAATGTGACTCCTAGAACTGAACACCATATTTGTTAATAATGGTTAAGATTCGTATAGAGGGATAAGGGTAGGAGGTGTTCTAGGTATAGGAGAGAGTAGGGAGTGAAGAATGGTCATTAGTTTTAGTTTTCCCTGAGAGTGATGTTTAAGTGAGAGTAGAGTAATTCACTTCCTCTCTCTGGGCCTCAGTTTAAGAATTTAATAAAAGAACCATTTAGACTACATGCTTTTGAAGATTCCTTTCAGTTTTCTGTGCTTTGATTCCTAACAATGAGCTTACCAGGAATGAGATGATTTGTAAAACAGAAGAGATATTGGGTCGACAAGAAGGACACTGTTAGGGAGGAGTAGGAGATGATTTGCTAGGTAAGCTAAAATTGGTTTGTTGAAAGCCTTGAATGACAACATGAGGATGTTAGACTTGTTTATCCATAAGCAATGGAGAGGCATTGAAGGTGTTTATGTAAAAAAATGACTCAGTGAAATGTGTTTTAGGAAGAAGAAACTAGTCATGGTATACAGAATGAATTGAAAGGGTAACGAGATTATTAGAAAGAAAGCTAGTCTAGATCAGGCCCTTACTTGGAAAGCCAGACATGAAAATCTGTGCAAATCAAGCTTCAGGAACCCCAGGATCCAAGGAGATTGCATTCAACAGGCTGGAAAGTGGTATGAATCTTGTAAAATTAAATCTGATGTATTGATAAATGCTTTACTGTAAATTTGATAATTGGAAAAAATAAAATGCTGTAATGTTGTATACCTGAGTTAAAAATAAGCAAAACAACAAAAAATTAAATCTAGCCATTTGAAACCTGGTAGGAGAGTGGGGAAAAAAAGAATATATGGCTAGAAAAATAGAAATCTTGTGCCACGTGTATTACAGATGTTGAGCCAAAAGCAAGGAGGGAGTGATATTATTTTTTTGTCCTGGTCACACTAAAACTGAAATCACAGAATGACAAATAATAGAATTTGAAGAGATACTAGTAACTATTTAGGCCGATGTATATGTTACCTTTATGATCACCATTATAATGTATGTGATAAGTGACCAGTCATCACTTTAAATCTCAACAGTAAAAAGGCAAACAAAAACAAACAAAAGCCAGCAGATCAAGTTCTGGTTTGTAGTGTTTCCCAGTTTCTCAGATGGAAATGCTCATATTGTAAATTCAATAATCAGCTCATGAACCAATTCAAAATGGTGCCAGCACATCCCTGTGGGTGTGAGGTGATTCTAAAACAGAAAATAAAGATAATGAATCCAAATAGTTAGGAAAGATTGGAAGAGCAGAAATGGAGAATCTTCCAGGAACAAAGACGAGGTCAGGATATCAAATGGGTAATCAAATTTTTAGAGGAACAGACAGTTCTTAGAGGTCAGAAACAAGCAAGGGGAAATTAATCTAGATTGATATAATAGTTCAATATAGTATCAATGAAAATAAAGGGGACTTAAATCTACCACTGGGACAAAGGGATTGCAAGATTGGAAAGATTTTTGGTAAACTTAATGTGATGTCAGGGTACTGGGGAAACTTAGGGCTTGCCTGCAAGTGCCAGTATTACCGTGGCTACACCTACCTCACTGAGAATTGAGACTGAGGAATCAGAGAAATAATCTGATCCTTACTGAGAAAAGCATGTGAGAGCTCTCTTTGTGGACAGACCCTGATGGCAGGGAGACCTTTGATGAGACTTTTGCAGTAATCCAGGAATGAGATAATGTCCTATATTAGTGTGTTAGTGGAGGGAAAAAAAAAGAAAAAAATGTCTTGAAGGAAGAAAAAATAATAAAACAAATAAAAATAAAAGAATAAATATCAAATATAATAATATAAGTAAGAAAAATAAAAACAAGACTTGAACTTACAAGTCATAAGTGAAACTTTTTTAACAGCAGAAAGAGTATTGGACATTAGAGTAGAAAATGTATTTAGTGGATGACTCAGGTGGACAAGTGACTTCAGTTCCATTCAGCAAACAACTATAAGACATCTATCATATGTCATGGAGGTAGTGTAGTATTGACTTAAAAAAATGCAAGTTAACTTTATCTTTATTTTGTTATATTTTTATTTTGTTACACATTTCCCAATTAAGCTTTAATATGGTTTGGGCAACTGGCTTTGAGTTTGACACCTTTACTGTAGAGGATAAAGGGCTGGCCTTGAAGTCCAGAAAATGTGGGTTTAATTCTTGCCTTAAATATATTTTAACTGCTGTGGAATAATAACATGTAGTGAAAAAAAAATAACAAAATCACTTAACTTGGAGTCAAAACATGACTCCTATACTCACTAGCTTCTTAACCAAACAAATATGATTTTATTTCTCTTAGTCTCTATTTTCTTTTCATAAAATAGTGCGTCAAAACTTCCTTGATCTATAGAATTGAATTACTAGGAAAAAATAGGATTGTAAACTTTAAAAAGCCATATCATATGGTGTCTTATCAACAGAAAATAGAAATCAAGGCAAAGGACAGATTTTAGTATGGGATATTGAATTTGAGATAGAACATTCCAGTGGAGAAGGACAGTTGACTGTTGGCGATGTGGAACTCAGGGAGAGAAGAGAAATTGACACTGACGTTGTGACTTACCTGCCTTGAGTCTCACATAATCACAGAATATTAAACTTGAAAGAGATTATAGAACTCTTCTAGTCTAGCCCATGCTGACATCGATATCTCCAACAAGAGGTCACCCACCGTCTTTGATGCTTTGGGTGAAGGTAAACCAGCTTCTTCTTGAGGTAACTCATTCCTCTTTGAGGCAGCCTTAATCATTAGAAAGCTTTTCCTCACATTAAATCTAAATCCCTTTCTTTTTAAAATCTGCTCCTTGTTTCTACTTCTGCTATGTGGATCCACTGCACCACCTAGCTGCACCTAGCTAGTGCAAGAGTCAGGAGGACCTGAGTTCAAATCTTACCTCAAACACTTGACACTCACTACCTGTGTGACCTTGGGCAAGTCACTTAATTCCAATTGCCTTATACCGGGTCATCTCCAGCCATCCTGAGAAATATCAGGTCTCTGATTCAGATGGTTTTGGAGGAGAAGTGAGGCTGGTGACCTGAACAGCCCTCCCTCACTCAAAACAAAGTCAAGTGCAAATCATGTCATCATTTTTCTGATGGCATGGTCTTCTTTGGCAATGAAGGATGAACACACACATGCACACACACATGCCATATGGATTCAAATCAATCAAATATAACTGGTCTTTGAAAACAAAGGATGAACAACTACAACAACTGCCTCCATCCTTCTGTATACTAGCCTTTAGATTTGAAGACAACTACATCCCTCTCTTCCTCTCAGACTTCTCTAAGTTGAACATTCCCAAATCCTTAAACTAGGACCAATCATCACAGTGAAAATCTTCCCACAGTGGTCACCATTTTGATAACTGGATTCAGTTATGATAACTAAATTCATGGATGTACATAAAATATCTAAGGGAGAGAATATAGGGAGGAAACAAAATCTCTGAACTTTATTTTCTACTCTATGTATGATATGGCAATCATACTTATACCTTGTCCCTTGGAACAAGATTGTTAAAAAGATTAGATGGGATAATGTACTAAAAGTATTTTTCATCTTACTGTGCTATGTTGATGATTCCAATGCTGATGCTGAGGATAGAAGAAGAGAGCGGTCAGTCTAGAAAATTAATGCATAAACCACTGAGTCCAAGGGGAACATATAGTCTCAGAAGAGATTGATGGTAAGTAGTAGTAGCAGCAGTACTAGTAGCAGCAGCAGCAGCAGCAGTGGTAGTAGTAGTGATATTAACAGAAACAAAAATTGGTATCAGTGTTAATTGGGAAAGGTAAGGCAGCTAATGATGAATTTAATTCTGTACAAATTTCAAAAGATAGTCAGAATTCCAATGAAATTGGCCAATAAGCACTTGGAGATGCAGAAATAGAGTTTAGATCAGAGATCAGATTAGGAGTCATGGGATCATGGAGTCTGAGTAATGAGTATATGATCCAACTACCTAAATGTTACTTAAATAAGGGTAGCTGTCTTGCCAACTCCCCAGTAAATCGCAGAAGGCCCAGGTATTTCAGTTTTGCCAACTGATTAAAAATGTAAACTATGTTTTAAGTCTTTAAGCGATTTTAGAGGCTTACATGCCTTTGACTATTGAACAACGAAGACAGATGACACCACAAAAGGAATATCTTTTTATCGTTATAAGTCAAAAGAATCAGACTGACCCCTAGGGCTATGTATAAGAAGAGTGGTTAGTCTAATGGTGAGCTTGGCCAAAAGGTGAATCTCTCTAGTGATGAAAGAGCTTCAGTTCAGAGAATTGCAAGCAGTTCTCTGAGAAGGAATTGTTCTTGGGTAGAGGAGAAAGTCTCTGTTGTCCCTTCTTCTTTCATTCATTGTTAGTCATATTATCAGAAAGACTAGATCAATATGGATAAGACACAAAGAGCAAACACAGATGGATAAAGAAAGATAATCACATGAGGGGAAAAAACCAGGTTGTGATGGTTTGCATTAGATAATTGGAGGTATTAAGAAACAACTTCTAGTCCCTGAGAATTGTGAGTTTACACTTTAGCCAAACATACTTTCAATACTAAGCGATTGCTCTCTCATGGATTTATGTGTCTTACTAGAAGAGTGCATCCTAGACTTTTGGAGGGATGTTTTGTATGAACTGTTCTACTTTACCCTTTTCTAAAAGCTAATGGATGTCTGACTGACTTATGTTAATGGAAGCTCTCCTACCAGAAAAGGCTCTTGAGGGATGGTGCTAGGAAACCCAGTCCATCACTGTTACCTCTAGGGCACCTTGAGTAGTATTAATGAGCTACCATCTTTGGAATCAACCTGCTGGTAAAGTTCAAGTTGAGGGCATACCTAGGAACAGGAGGATAGGGATGGTGCTTCACTCATATGAAATAACTATCTCTTAGACTAGAACTTTCTCTTGCAGTGAAGGTGAAGTTCCAGGACCTACTATGGTTCCTCTTTTTAGAATAGTTTTTGACTCAATATTCCTCCATTATAAAAATAAAAAATACCTGACTATTCAGGTTTTTTTCTCACGTTATTCTAGCCCCAGTCTCATTATCTCAGTTCTTAGCCAGGTCTTCTTTTGGTTCCTACTCTTTACTATTGGTGACCTTTGTTACACTGTCCCTCATGCTATTCTTTTTTTTTTTTTTGCCACCTATTACCCATCTTCTGTTTCACCCTGACCTTAGTAATTTCAAGGCCATATTTTGATTTATGTGGCTATGATTATTCACTGTCAACATTACAAAGAACTGTACTTATCATATACATATTCAACTAGGAAAAAAGCACTTTGACCCATTAAATAGTTGATATGTCTCCATTTCTGAATATATTGATTAGGACAAATGATGAAAAAAATTACCAATATTCTGTCCTTAACAAAGCATAAATGCAAAGTGTTTGTTTTTTAGAGCAGAGTGGTCAAGGGAATTCCCTTTTCTGACATTTCCAACACTTCCAAGAAAGGTGCATCTCTTTGGTTGCTTGAACAAAAGACAAAATTGTTAAAAGAACAATTTAGAGAGAAGCGTGTTGGCTTTCTTCAATTTCTTAAAGATTTGTCATACTGGGGTGACTAGACGTTCCTGGGAAGGAGATGACTAGATAGTTTTACAGCATAGACCACAAAATAAATAACAAATGCAATTGTAAGAATGGGTGAAAATATGGTCATTTTTGTAATTCATACTATAAACCCCAAAATTTCAATTCATTGCATTTTTATTAAAAATTGCTAGAAACTGATCATCTGAATTTCACATTCTTGTTAAAAAGTTGAGACTAAACTAAAGTAAACTATGGGCTGAGTAGTCAACAAAACAGGATTTCCCTCAAGGGGATGCTAACTATATACACCCTCTATTCGAGTGATACACTGTACTCACATAAAAGCAAATACAGAGTGATATCCAAAGTGAGAGAACACGACTGGTTGGGCTGAAGGCCACATGAGATACTGAGAATGAGAAGTAAAGAAAGGGAGGGGGAAGAACAGTGTTGATCCAAAAATTGGTAGAAAGGGAGAGAGAGTAATATTCTAAATACAAAAAAAAAGCAGCAAAAATCTGTGAATTTGGAGCTTTGTTGTCTGAATCCTGTAGACTATAAGTTTCAGTGAGGCCTTGATAGAGAAAACCAAAAAATTCTATTTAATTCAACAAATATTTATTAAACACTTGCTATGGTCAAAACACTTTGCAAGGCACTGGACATACAAACACAGAAACAAAACAGACCTGATCTCAAGAAGCTTACATTTTATGGGAGGGATACATTATATTTACATATAAGCACAAAGCAATATCAAAAGGGAGAGAACACCAGTGAAAAGTGAGGGGTGGGGCAGGAATAGTCCCACATAGATGGCACCATTTTGCCAGTAAACTTTATAGTTAGGAATTCTCAGGTGAGGAGGGCAAGGTAGTAAAGAATGAGTACAAAACAGACATGGGAGATTATCTCTACAAAGACAAGGAAGTCGGAGACGGATTTTCATGAACAGAGAAGATATATCAAACCATTGACACTAGAAAGGAATATGTAATGGGGGTTAATATGAAATAAGACTGGAGAGATAAGAGAAAGTCAGATTAGAGAGGACCTTTGACACCAGGCTGAGGATTTTGCATTTACTTCTATAGGCAACAGTGAGCCATTGGACATTTCTTGAATGGGGAATGACATAGTCAAAAAAACTCATAACAAAACTGACAAATAAGATTTCTGTGCCCAGCTTTTAAAAAGTAAATAATTTGTTTCTATTTCATAGCTTTAAGTTATGGGAAGAGTTCAAGTAGTCTGCTATATTTTTAAAGTTAATTTTCATGAGAACAAATTCTTCTTATAACAAGGTTTCTTATGATAGTTGAAGAAATCAAATCAACAAAACTCTTCTTTTATAGCATGTCTTATGAATAAAATAAATTTAAAATGTACAAGAGCATAATTTTTTTTTGAAATTTTGGTCATAAGAGTGCTGCATGTGATTTCCTTGATTGCATATCCTAATTAAACTTTCTTTTAGCTCTTAGAGTTTTATAGAATGAGTCACAGTGTATTAGATAGATTCAGACATGAAGTCAAGAAAATTTGAGTTCAAACCCCAACTCAAGCAATTACTATCTACATAACCAAGGTCATAACCTCTCAGCCCCACTTTTCTTATCTGTAGGATAGGGGTAGTTATAGAACCTATCTATCTACCTTATGAGGCTGTTGTAAGTGTCAAATAGATTAGTATACATAAAACATTTTGCAGATCTTAAAATACAATATTAACATGAGCTATCATATCTTTCAATACTTTTAGGATCTGTGATTTCCCTACATGAAAACTTCAGCAGGTGGTATAACCTTCAAGTTGGCCCAGATGAAGTTCCATTTTAGAGCCAGTCCTCAGAGCAGTCCTCACTGCTGCCTACATGCTCTTGGATTGCAACGACTCCTAAAATGCTCTTATTCCAACCCAGTATATTTGATGGCAAAGTTTAAGCTCATATAGTAAAAAGAAGAGTCCCTTCCAGTGAGTCCCTTCCAGTGTCTATGCTGAGCTGAGAGCCAGCATACAGATGTTCTGTTCCTTGAACAAATAATGACGGGCAATCCTCTTGAGGGAATACTTACATGATAAAAGAATGATGAATGGGGCTGTTCTTTCCTATTTGGTTCCCAGGCCCTATAGTGGTTATTTTCATTATATTTTTAAAGTCACTTTATTTTTGGTACTCTTTCCTGGTGAGAACTAACAGTCCATAATTATTATTTATTCAATAAACAAACCATAGACAATAACACATATTTGTTGATCGATTGATTGACCAGAAGATAATCACAGCCAGACATTCCAAATGTTTCTGGTTCCCTATAGTATTACAGTTGGTGAGTATATCTCGCACATGTGTTTATCATACCCTAGGGTCTTTTAATAGCTTTGTCCTCAGGGTCCATATTTTATAGAAGAAACTTCCTTCTCCTGGAAGTTCATTGAAATGCCACTGACTCACTCACCATTTAAATGAGCTCTAGACATTGGCTACAGACTTCCAATGATTATGAAGGTGATAAAGTCTGAACATATCATTCTTTGAAATGGAGATTTCCTAGGAAGTTAGTATTTCACATGCAATGCATTTTTGTTCGTTTATTTCTATAATGGGGAAAAAATACTTGAACTACTCTCTTGCAATACTATGGTGAGAAAGGGGCCTTTTTAATATTATTATATTGTTAAGTATAGTGGGAACCGCTATCATCAAAAGTTATCCCAGAGATGATTTGTCACTGTTACAGATGAGATTGGAGTGATTTCTCAATCTCCTTAGGACATATGAACTGTGCTCTTGGGGTTCTGTTGGAACGATTGTAGTTTTAATAATCAGCAAAGATTGTTGAAAAGAGAGAGCTAGAGAAAAAGACATTTTGGGGGCTCTTATAGCTCAGGCTGGTGGAGGTGATGCCTTGATGCTAGGAATCCATCTTAGTTTTAGACAAAAATATTCCTAGAGAAAAGAATAAATCTTTTAGCTACCTCTGCTCAAAAAAGATATCTCTACTAACCATCTTACAGAATTCAATTCAACACAAATTTATTAAGTACCTATTATACCCTCTGCCACTCAGTTTAGAGATACAGTGAGGTTTAGATTTATGGGAATGGGTATAAGCAAGTGGGCTATGCCTTGGCTAGAATAACTGGACTTGGGTAACTCTATGTTTTACGAAAGGACTCACTTGTCCCTCTTCTCTCTCCAATGTATACTATCTCTCTTGTTGACCCCATTAGCTTCTGTGAATTCAGTTATCATCTCCATGAATATTTCTAGATCTAATAAATCTAACCCTGATCTCTCTTCTGAGCTGCAGTCATCCATGTGGCCAGCTCCCTTTCTAACATCTTCACATACAAGTTCCATGGAATCTTGAATGCAACATTTCTGAAATAGAAATCTAGCTTTACTCCCAAATGCTCCCTCTTTCTTATTATTGTTAAGGGCACCACTATCCTTACATCCCTGGCTCATCATATTGGTGTGATTTTCTCTTTCTCATATTCACTCACCCTACACATCTCATCTGTGGCAAAAATCATGTGGATTCTTTCTTCACGACATCTCTTACACATGTTTTCATCTCTCCATTCATAGAGTCACCACCTTAATTCAGACCCTCATCATTTTTTGCTTGAGCTATTGCATTAGCTTTCTGACTAATATCCCTGCCTTCTCAAGTTGCTCCCCATTTTCTACTCGGTTGCCAAGGTAATTTTTCTAAAGACAGGCCTGATCAGACTGCTTTCCTCTTTAATGAGATGTGGCAGATCCCTTTTAACTTCAGAATCAAATATAATCTACTCTGGGGAACATTTATAGCTCTGAGTAACCTGCCCCCTTCCTACCCATCTAGGTGGCTCTTCCTATCTCTGTAACTTTGCATTAAACTGTCCTCCATACTTAGAGCACTCTCCCTCTTCGCTGTTACCTCTTAGATTCTCTGCCTTCTTCCAAACTTGGTTCAGATAACACCTTCTCAAGGAGGCCTTTCTCAATTCCCCTAATGTCTTTCTCTGCTATATAATCTTCTAACTATTCTGTATATATCATGTATTACTTTCTTCTTAATATCTTATCTCCTCCAATAGAATGCGAGTTCCTTGAGGAAAGAGACTATGTTTTTGCATTTCTTTGTTGTCCAGGCACTTTGCATAATGCCCAACTTGTTGATTTCACCAGTTGGTTTAACTAGAATGGAAAGTATGGAAAAGACAGAGGACTGGGAAGGCAAGTGGGCATCATATTGTTGAGAACTTTAAATTCCAAGCTGAGCATTGCATTTTCTCTTGATGTCAATGGGCAAGAGTTGGAGCATTTTTGTTTTGTTTTTTGTTTGTTTGGGGGTTTTTTTGTTTGTTTGTCTTGCTGTGCTTTGTTTTTAGGAAGGGAAGTGAGTGACATGGTTATATTTGTATAGGAATATTAGAGGATAGCTAGGTGACACAATGGGTAGAGTGCTAGGCCTGGCGTCCATAAGATTCACTTTCATGAGTTTCAATCCGGCCTCAGATATTACTAACTGTGTAACTACAGGCAAGTCATGACCCTGTTTGCCTCAGTTTCTCCTCTATCAGATGAACTGGAGAAACAAATAGCAAGCCACTCCAGCATCTTTGCCAAGAAAATTCCAAATGAGTTCATGAAGAGTCAGACATGACTGAAATAATTCAACAAAAGCAATATTGGATTAATGTCTGTGTAGAAGATGTATTAAAGATAAGAGAGACTAGAGGTGGGAAGGTTAATTACAAAGCCAAACGCAATAGTTCATGGAAGAGGTCATAAGGACCTGAACTATGACAAAAGTTTTATGAGTGAGGATGGATTTAAGAAATGTTGTGGAATTTAAATGGACAAGACTTCAAAAGAGACATGATATCAAGGATGAGAAAAGGGAAGAGTGAAAGACAGCTCTGAGGATATGAAACTACATGCCTGGAAGAAGGTTGGTGTCATCAATAGAAACAGGGAAGTTTAGAGGAGGGATGGTGATAGCAAAAGTTAATGACTGTTTTGGGTCTATTGAGTTTCAGTTGCCTATGGGAACATTGGGATAAATATGTCCAGTTGTCAATTGGTAATTCAATATAGAGCTCAGGGGATTTGGGAATTGTTATATAGATATGACAATTAAATCCATGAGAGATCATAAAGAATACTATATAAAGAGGGCAAAGAATAAGACCCAAGAGAGAGCCTTAGGCAATGCCCATACTTAGTGAAACCTAGCAAAGAACACTGAAAAGGGATAAGAATTGTCTTTTTCCATCTGAGTGATTAACTAATACATTTATTTAACTAATACCTTTCAGGTACCTCAAGCTTATTAATTGAAACTACAGAGGAAATGTAAAAGCCTACTCTGTTTTATTTTCATATTCATTCATTCATCCATCCATCCATCCATCCTTTCTTTCTCCTCCCTAAAATTTGGCCATTAGGAAGTGACTTTTTCTGGTCACAGAATCACATGATCTGTTAAGACCTGAAGGGATCATAAATTTTGTCAACTAGAGAAGGGATTGACTGAGGAAATTATAATATTCTGAAATATAACTCATCTAAAATTATTTTTCAAACAGCAAAGAAATTAATGAGATTTCACCAGAAGCATGTGCCTGATTTGCAGATTCTAACACATTCAGAGTTCCTCCACCTGAGACGTCTCCAAAAAAATCACTGTTTGAAACTTCTACACAGCTCTTTATGGTTTTAATATCCTTTAAAAAAATGGGTAAAAGGAAAGGAAACTGCTATAATCCTAGTGACCTATAGAGCTCTGATGTGAAGTATAGGGACAATCAGTTTCAAATGCAAAATATAATTCTTGTCAGATTCTGGAAAGAAGTTGTAGACTTTGCATTTTGTTTCTACTGAGTGATAAAATAGACATGTTAAAAGTATTCCCAATTTACCTCTAAGTCCCACACAATCCACATCCATATGCATATCAGAAAGGAGAAAAAGTGGTACAGATTAACTTAGACATCCATGGAGAAATGTAATTCACTAAATCTTATGTACTGACAGCATTGTTTATTACCACTGCTGCTGTACTGTTGCCACTGTCATTTTTCTTACTAGTCATAAAAAAAAAGCAATGAGTGAGTTCAAAAAAGTAATGAGATGTAGGAGGAAAAGAAGTGACTCTGGGTGATCTAGGTTCAAAGTCTATGGCTTTCCTATGTGACTATGGGGAAGTTGCATTAATTGTCTCCAAAACTCAGTTTCTTATCTGTGAAATGATTGCAATTATAGTTATCTACAACACATGGTTATGTTGATATCACTTTGTAAATTTCTATACATCTAGTTCATATTTACCTCCTTTACTGGATAATTATGTTTGCCAAAAAGCTATCTCTAGTCTCAGTTTCCTAACCAGTAAAGTGAAGTTTATTATATTAATCTTTTCCCGGCATAGAGTTAAAAGCATGAAAACTATTTTTTAAAAGTCTATCACTTTAAAAAAAGTTACTTTTTTTAAAGGTTCTCTTATGATTTTACCTAGAACAACCATCATCTTTTTTCTTTGCCTCTTTGCTTGCTAAAGTCTTATTCATACTGCCTCCATTATTTTGGATTCTTGGATTATTCTGGATTATTTTGGATAATTCTTGGATTATTGATTAACAGCTGGAAAGGAACCTTAGAGATTCTCTAGTTCATATCTCTCATTTTACAAATGAGGAAACTGAGACCAAGAAAGGTAAGGAGATTGGTGTGAATTGCTAAAGGAAGTAAAGGACAGAAACAGTTCAGGTTCTCTGCCTGCTTTCTCCTTGACCATGCTGTGTCCATCAAATTTCCATGAACGTTGCCTGAGTCTATCATTTTTGGTAAATGATTTTCTTCCCATTTCACATGTACAACTGTTTTTATCTGTCCATTTGTACTTATCATTTCATCTTAGAGTTTTCTTTGCAAGGCAGAATGATGTAGTGCATAGAAAGCTGGCCTCTAAATCTGAAGGAATCCAGGTCCAACTGAAACAACTGGCCACTCTGGTTATTGTCCCGTGTGTCTTCAAGCAACTTTTGATTCCACAGTATAATTAGTCTTAAAGGATCTCTAGCAAGGCAATACTGAACCTAATATAGCTAGGAGCTTTGAGGCCTCAGGGTGCATACATGGGGAGGAGGAGAAGCATGAAGTTTTGTTTTGTTTTTTTAAAGAACTTTAGTAAGAGCTCTCTTTATTCCCTGCTAATTATGGATCTTTAACCAGCAGGGGTAGTTTGACTATAAGCTGCACCTATGACAACCCCATGAAGATATAGTATTTCAACCTTCACTTACCCCTGAATATGTCCATTTTCCCCCTCCTTTTTCTGTAATCCCTTGACTTTGGGAAATCTACTGATTAGCTTTACTTGTCTTCTTGGCAGAATGTTTTGACTCCTCCGTTTTGCCATGGTGTTTCTAACGTAACTGTCATCCAAAGTGTAAGCCTGAAAGGCACATTAGTAATGTAATGTGATAATAGTGTATCAAATTTAAATCAATCAGGTTTGCCAAACTAAATTTAATTAAGCACGTATGTGGGTTACTGCAATGAAATGCATATGTGAAGATATATATTTTTTTTAAGTATGCATGCCTTTAGGTATTTGGAAAATACCAGCCATACATAAATTCATGTCATTGCAAGAATCAGCCAGAAAGTGGGCTTAAGAAGAAAAAGCATATATTTTGAAAGAGGCCTAAAAATATATTTTGGAAATACCTTAGCAGAAGAGTTCCAAGGCATTTTTACTTCAGTGTCTCTGAGTAAGATGGAGAAAATTCCCTGTTGTGTTCCTTGGCTTTTTGTCTAACAATGATATTGTCACACAACATAACATGGGCCTTTTAGAAAGGGAAGTTGCTCATTGACCCTCAAGGAATTTCTGAGGGCTCCCAGGATCTCTAGGCAACATAATAGTAGTGATAGTAACATATGTAAATATTGCATATGTGCATGTTTATGTATATAACATAATATGTATCTGTGCCCGTAAATACATTTCCTTAATTATGAATTCCTAAAACCTTGATAGCAGCTTCACTAATAGAGATAATGAAGAATTTAATATCTAATCCAGCTTCCTTGTTGATGACCTTATCAGCTCTCATGGATTCGATTACCATCTCTATGCAGATGATTCTTAGATCATTTATCCAACCATAAACTCTGTCCTGACCTCTAGTCTCACATGTGCATTTGCCTTCTGGACAATTCTAATTAGTCATCAAGTAAATATCAAGACTCAAGATATACCAAAATGGACTCATTTTCTACTACCTCTCATTTACACTCTATATAAATTGAGGTATATAGCTTGCATGTTGTGTCCATCATTAGAATGTGAGCTTGAGGGTAGGGACCGACTTCGTCTCCTTTCCTTTCTTTATAATCCTAAGGTTGATGAAGATGATGATTTCTCCATTAGAAGGTCACCTACTTGACCAAAAGGAACTGTTTTAATTTGGATTTGGCATCACCTGCATGTAGCACCAAAGTTGGTACAAAGTGTGGCTTTAGAGTGGCTCATCTCATTCAATTAAATTGGAAGAGGAGGACATGTAGACCCTAGAGTTAAAGAATTTATCCAATATTACACAGATAGTAAGTAGTAGAGTGAAGATTTGAATGCAAGTTCCCTGATTCTAAATTCATTTAATGCTTTCATTAATGCTTCTTATCAGATGTGAATGTTTATAGCAGCTGAAATGCTTATGTTCCGTTACACACACACACATATATATATATATATATAATTTAATGCTTATAGCATGTATCTGAAAGATTTTTTATCTATAAAATTTTTTTAATCTTTACTGAAAGATTATCATCACTCCCATTTTATAGATGAGAAAACTGGGGCTCCCGGACATTTAATTACTTACCCATGGTTGTACATAATGTCAGGAATGAGATTTGAACCTAAATTTTCCTGATTCCAAATAGATCCGTACCACGATATGATCTTTTCTATTAATTTGTTACTTTTAAGTTTGATTACGATAGGTATTAAAAAGTCCCACAGCTGCCAAAGCATCCAAGAAAGAATTCTCCCCTTCATATTTTATAAAAGAAAAAGAATCTTCAGTTTTTAAAAGTTAGTTTATCATATATAAGCAACTTAAATTTTTTGAGCCTCAGTTTCTTTATCTGGAAAATGGTCAGGATCGAACCTGTCGTGTCCACCTCATAACTTGGCTCAGAGGAGACATTTGCTAAAATGATCTGCACGTTTTAAGGCCATAGTCTTTGGTTCTGAGTTTCCTTATCCATAAATGTGGATCAAACACACATCTCATCATTTTTTTGTGAAAAGCTAATGAGAGAATGAATTGAATGTAAGAGCTTTAACAAATTTGAATTCCTACACAAATACATACTTTCATCTTTTCAGTGGATTTAATATACATGTGGTCCGAAGATGATTCTATTATTAATATTTTATATTATATATTGAATAAAAAATTGCCTTGGTGCATAAAACGATTGCTTTTGTCTTTGAATAAAAGTATATAGATATAAGCTCATCTATTTAGGTTTATTAAAAGAAATCTCTGTCCAACTGCAGCAGCAGATAAGATGACAGGAATGTTGTACACCTCATCTTGTTCTCTCATGATTTTTTCTCCTTTGGCAAGTCTATTTGGAAGCTTTTCATTCCACGTAGCTTGGAGCTAATGAGTATTTGACATGGTGACATCTATTAAAAGCATTGGTCTTAAGTTTTTATGGATCAGTGTTATATCTGAGAGGTTGTTGGCACCAGTTTGGTCTCTGATAGTGCTTTACTTTCAATACAGTTTAGTGGTTGAAATCTCAAGGATATTTTGACATCTTTATATGTAACAAAAAGAATTTGCCATGTCAATCCATGAAAGGGAGTGAGGTTCTGAAAATTAATTCTGGATGCCAGAATTCTGGACACCAGGTCGTTCAGCTGGGTATTCAGTAGATACTAAATTTTTGCAGCTTGTAATGATATTTTTCTTTCCATAACTAGTATTAACCATTGTATGGTTTCCTTAAGAATAATCCTTCAGCATTTTCTGATGGTGATAAGGTGGTCATGAATCACCAACATAAACCTGTCTGTTTTCATAGATAAATCTGCATGATTTATCCATGTGCTTGTCACTTCATGGGCTATATATATATTGCTGGCTGGTTTCATTTGAATTTCACTCATGGAAGGTATTATGGTTCTTGGCTATTTTATATGCCCCATATAAAGGTAAACCTCTTTCAGTTACATTCAGAAGTCAAATTGTATATACATGGTTTCAGTCTGGATAAAGCACCAGTTCTGGAGTCAGGAGGACTTGAGTTCAAATCTTACCTCAGATGCTTGACACTCACTAGCTGTGTGATCTTGAACAAGTCACTTAACCCCAACTGCCTCATCCTGGGTCATCTCCAGTCATCCTGAAGAGTATCTGGTCACTAGATTCAGATGACTCTGGAGGAGAAGTGAGGCTGGTGATCTGCACAGCCCTCCCTCACTCCAAACAAAGTCAAGTCCTACTCAGGTCATCATTTCTCTGATGGCACAGTCTTCTTTGGCAATGAAGGATGAACATATACATTGTTCAAGGAAGCAATGACCAAGTTTTTAGTTCAAAAACTATTTTTACAGGTTTTGAGTCATTTTTCATGTACTTTAAGAATGTCTTTCAATTATCTTTTTTCCTTTTTTCTAGAGGAAATATTAAACTTTTTGTAATAATGGCACATGTTTTATTAATATTCTATGGATTTATAATTTTTATTCATTTTTATTGCCTAATTCTATTTTAAAATATTCAGGTAACCTGGTGACCATTGTTATCAGTGCTCGTTGACCACAGGAACACAAAAAGACAAATTTTAAATGGCCCTCATCTTTTCTGGCCCCTTTCCCTTTCTGTAGTAACATTGGCAGGAAAGAGGGCTTGTGAGTGTTAAAAATGCTGCCATTTTAATGCCGTAAACAAATTTCATGCTGACTCTCTTACTCTTTAATACACTTAATTGCAAATCATATATAACGATCTATGAATAGATATATTTCTAGAGGAGCTGAATTTATCACTGCAGACATTCTTGATACATATAAAGCAAGAAGATATAAGTTACAGCTAAACGAAAGGATGGATAACAGATATTCCTTTTAGAGTGCTTCCAAGAGTATCTTTTTTCCCAAATCCTCCCCTTTTTCTAACTTCCTGTTACTCCCGAGGGTACCATGAACCTCCCATCACTCAGGCTTATAATCTAATTGTCATCCTTGATTCCCCACTCTCCTTCACCTCTTCCCAATATCTAATCAGTTTCCAAGTGCTACAGTTTCTTCTCAATATCTCCTCCTGCATGATATTGTTACCACCCTATTGCAGGGCATTAATCACCTCCCACCTGAATCATTCCAATAACCTGATTTATCTCACTGCCTGCAGTCTCTCCTCATTCCAGTCCATTCCTCAGTCATCTGTCAAACTGATGGTCCTAAAACACATCTGACAATATCACACCTCCTCCCCATCCCATTTGGCCAACTCCAGTGGCTCTTTCTTGCCTCCAGGATCAAATAGAAAATTGTGTTTGTCTTTTATAGCCCTTTATAACTTAGATACTTTTTAACCTTTCCAATTTTCTTACACCTAATTCTTCCCTTACATTCCATGCCCCCATACTCTGTGCTCCAGTAACACTGAACTGTGATATTTCTTGAATATGATACTCTATCTCCTAACTCCACAACAATTCAATGACTCTCCCTCCATGCAGCCATGCCTGTTCTCCTCATCTCTGCAGCTTGCCTAGCTTTCTTCAACTCTCAGCTAAGATTTTACCTCATACAAGAAGCCTTTCCCATTCATCTTTAATATTATTGCCTTCCCTATGAGATTAGTTCCAATTTATCCTGTATATGGATATATCTTATATGTATGTATGTATATGTGTATGTGTGTATTTAATAGCCATGAAAAGACTTTCTCATTTATCCCTGAGTCAACGGCCTGTGTACATTTATACTATTGCTTTATGAGAGCATGGACAAGAATTAGTTTAAAAAAATAAAAGAATGATAATGAGGAAAATTTACAATCAGCCATTGGAAATGGGCAATCAAAATGGTATCAATTTCAACTATTATTATTTATATGTGTATATTAATTATTATATATCATTATGTTTCATCATGCCATGCCATTCTACGCATCCCATACCAAATCATATCATACCATATGATACTAAACTGTATTTTATTATACTATACTAAACTATAATATACTATATTCCACTATACTCCACTATGCTATAAAATATCATGTATGCTATACCATACCATTACTTTCCAAATCATGTCAAGTCACATCACATCTTGTATGTTACAGATACACACACATACACACACACACACACAAATACATATATTCCCCCTTTAGGTAGGTTTTACAATAAACCTGTGTTCTTTGTTTCTATTAAGTTATTCTATTAAATATATACATATATAAATGTATAATATTAATATATCATATGTTATGATATATTAATATTATACATTTATATAATAATAATATTAATACATTATATACTATGATATGTAAAAATTGTTATTTTATATTTAATCTTTGTAAGTTTGTTGCCACAAAAATGATACTAGAAGATGTCAGAAAGTGTCTTGCTCAGCAAACATCTAACTTCCTTGCCAGACAGAGGGAAATAGCTAACAAAGGCAGCACTAGGTTAGAATACAAATTCATTTGTAAATCCTTACAAAGAAGAATGGTAAGCATTTATGAGGAATATTGTCTCATAAAACAGAAATAAACAGTGTGAAGGATGGAGCCAGCTTAAACAAAGTTCACTAAGATATCTAACTAAGCTAACTTATTTCAAAAGCATTCAAGTATGAAAATGAAGGACTACATACAGAATAAAAATGGAAATGATTTGAAAGATTTTTTTAAGAAACCGTTTCATTCTTTGAAGTAGGGGTCAGAACAGATGACTGTTAAGTATCCTTCTGACTTTTCAGTTCTCTGATTCTCTAGATCTTTGATTTTTCTCCATCAGGACTAGTAGAATCATCACACGTAGATATGAGCATTAGGTCTTGGATATGTTTGTGGATGAAATAGAAATACCACCACAGGGAATAAAGTAGGGCAAATCAGTTTAATTGGATCAAGTATATACAAAGGAGACCCACATTGAAGGCAACACAATTGTGAGGGTAGTGAGGGACCCATAGGAAAAGTACCTAAGGGAGAGAGGATGCCAAAGGCAAAGAAAAAAATCTCAGATCTTATGAATAAAGAGAAAAAGGTGATTGGGAGAAGTACAATAATTATTGACCTAAATGACTATTCTCCTGGTTATATAAAACCTATGTGACAATCATCCATACTCGTCTAGGCCATCCTTAGTAAACGTATTGGTAGGGAATGAGCAAAGTTCTCTGAGCAATATTAATCAATTACTAAAATATGACTGTTACCCAGAGGGCAATATGAAGGCACATAGTGAACCAAGGCAGGCTGTAGTATAGAAGAGATGAGAGGAACTCTGACAAAGAATACGAGTCAGTATCATCAAGGGATTTCATGATAGAAAGCGAAAATCATCTAGTCATGTGTTATGAGTGAGGGAAGATAGGTGGGCATCCAGAGTGCTCTTCTGGTGCTCTTGAAATGCTAGGAGAAAATGAAGAAGGCCTTCACACTGGGTGGAGCACCTAGAGCAAACTTTTAGTATAACATGGACAAGAGTTGCCCAGGATGGCCAGGCATATACAAGATACAATCTGCACCATTCCCGAATCATTCCCAATTTCATTGGATCACAAATCCATTTGAGTACTTGGTCATTTGAGTATTATCATATACAGCTAGTCTTTTTTTTGGTGGAGTTCAGAGAGAAATGGTGTTAGAATAAATTACTATCTGGCTAATTATCATTTGATACTTAAGGTTGCTGACTTCTGTTCAAATAGATGAAATTACTGCTTTTTGTAACTTTATGAGCACACTGGGACACAAGCACATGGGAAGCATTTCATAAAATGATTTTGTAAGTTCCTTTTCCATATATTCACTGAAAGCCTTGTCAAGATAACTGCAAACTACTACTGTCATTAAAAGAGCAGGCAGCAGATAATGGATGCATTGAAATCCATGAAATACACTTTAGTCTTCATAGAAACAAAGAACACAGATTTATTGCAAAACCTACATAAAGAGGGGAAAAAAATTAAATAATAGATAGGTTCACATCAGAATCTTCAACTTGTAAGTTTATGCTAGTTAATTCTTATTGCATGAGTTTCCTTTTGGGGGTACTATCCTTCAATAATTTTGTCATTGTATTTGTGTGAGTGTTTAACCTTTAAACAAATTAACGACAATGATAACTATTGAGTATAGAAAAAATGATTGCTTAAAAAATTAGAACTGAAACTAAACAGGAGTGTAGTAAGATCTGTTAGTTATTTAGGGGTACAGTTTTTCTGGTCTTCAAGGAGAAAGACAATTCCTATTTCCCAGGTGACTGAAAATTATCTTCTTTACTCAAACTATCATCATCAATAGATTCAAGAAAAAAAAATTAATAACTGCCTGTCCCAAGGGGCTTATCTCCCGTTTGAAAGAGCTATATCCATTTCTTGGTACAGTTTTAGCCATCTGATTTACAAGTCTATTAGAGATGATTGCCCCCAGAAAGCAATTTCAACAACTGACATCACAGTAAATGTGATAGGAGTGATTTCTGGTGACCGTTCATGTGGCTTGATGTTCAACAAACATAGATGTAGCATTTATCTCAGAGTGAAAGCTGTTTTGGTTCATTAAATCATTTGTATTAGGTACTCACTCATTTTGGTTTGTGAGACAGTTGGTGTAATGAGTAGATGGCTGTAGTTGGAGTTAAAATGACCCAGTTCAAATATCATCTCTTGACACTTAGAGAAGTTATACAACCTCTTTGAATGATATGGCCTCTCTGAATTATAGTCTAACTGCAAAATGAATTACATTCTAACTGCAAAGTGGGTACTCCTCTTTGAAGAGTTGACCTCATAGGATTTTAGGGATACTCCAATGAGATTGATGTCATGTTTTGCAAACTTGAAGTGCTTTTCAAATATGCTAATTAAAATAACAATTGTTTTGAATTGTGTTGATTCCCATATGTCTTCCACTGTGATTCAAATGTTCTTGTAGCGAAAAAATGGCCCAGAAAAGAAATGAATGTCTGTTTGTCACAAGAAATTTGTCTCCCATCTTAGTGGGCTCCTCTTTTTTGGCACAACTTTGAATTATATAATTCTCAAAATCTGACAGGGCTGATTGCCCAAGGAAGGCAATGTAGACATTATCAATCTAAGAAGACATTCTTACTAGAAAGTACTATAGGATAATATCTACAAAAGTACAAAATGTTGTTGTAAAGTTGTGTTTTAGCTCAGTTTTTAAATAGAACTATTCTGTAAGTTATGACCTTTCCAACCTCCATTTAAGAAGGGAGACCCTCATCTCTGACTCCACCATTTCTCACTCAGATGTCTTCTTTTTGGATTTCTTTGACTTCTCCATCATACTTCTGTGCTGGGTACCTTCTCCATCTTTCTACTCTCCCCCTTTCAGTTTTCTTTTCTGTGTTACCTTCATGCATTAGATTATAAGCTCCTTGAGGGCAATGGCTATCTTTACTTTCTCATATTTCTAGTCTTAGCATTTAACAGTGTCTGGCACAGTAGGTACTTACACTGTTTACTGACTATTCACTGTAATAAATAGGTATGCAATATGGAAAACAAAAAGACAACTAGCCTCAGAGTCAGAAAGACTTGAGTTTGAGTCTTTATTCTGTAGGATACAGGGCAAATTGCTTAACCTCTCAGTGCCCCCTGGCTATTCCCTAACATAATCCATTACAGAACAGAGACAGATCAGCATTAGGAGACAGAATTTCCATCATGTTATTTCCATCTACCAGGGGGTGGACAACCACATGTGATCTCACAAATTCCCCACCCCAGTCATATACCAATGAAATTATAATCATGTTCCAAATAAAAGCAATAGGTAACTGAATTCTGTTCACATGTTGAGAAAATCGCCATTTTGGATGTGAATTTACCATCTTAGCTTAAACTTATTCCAGTCCTTAAAATTCCCAAAGCATTTAACTCAAGTTATTAGCTACTAAATAATCAACACTCACATCAAAGAGGCTGATCTGAAGCAACATATCCTTCTTGAGGCTTTCCTGCAAAAATTCAACCCTATACAAACCTTTCAATTCATTCATTTAAACATTCTATGATCCTATTACCTAGGAGCTGAAGAAGTGAATAATAAGTGAAAGATACCTTGTCCTTAATGAATTTGCAATATAATAAATAAAATTAAATGTATATAAAGTAAATTATTACAAAATCAAAAATCTGAGAGTTGAGAGAGACCTCAGAGTATAATTTAAAGTTGAAGTCTAACTTAAAACTGAAGAAAAAAATCTCCTAATGGGCTTTTGAGACAAAACACCTTCCACATCCAGAGAAGGAACTATGAAATTGAATTGCAGAATAAAGCAGACCATTTACTTTTGTATTATGTTTTGTCTTGTTTTGTTTTGTTTTATGGTTTCTCCCATTCATTTTAATTCTTCTTTTCAATATGAACAAGATGAAAATGTATTTAATAGGAACATATGTGTAGAACATATATAAGATGGCACACCATCTTGGGGAGGGAGTGGTGAGGGAGGGAGGATGAAGGAGTAGGGAGGGGAAAAAATCTAAGATGCATGGAAGTGTTTGTAGAACACTTAAAACAACTGAAATAATTTTTAAAAAATAAAGTGCAATATTTACAAAAAGCAATAAGGCAAAGTGTAATAAAGTGAAATATGCCTCTTTCTGTTCGTAATATATGTGTATAAATATATGTAACATTTATGTATAATATATTTAATTGATATAGGGAGTAAATACAAAGAAAGCAAACACAAATAGATGCAGAGTCCAGAGTGTCCTGGAGTCAGGTGTACCAGAGATTTCAGTCTGAGGATTTATACCTCGAGAATTATCAACTCTTTTGTTGACTGCCTAAATTTAAGAAAGCAATAGAGAAGAAATATGGATATTGGAGATTAAATTAAAAAAAAAAGTATGTTTCAGTAATTCTCTGTCTCCCTCCTACCACCAACCATTGCCAGCACAAGCTTATATAGAATAATTAATTATAGAGTAATTTGGGAGCTAAGGTAGTAGTAGTTGCGCGGATCAGGAAGGGCTTCAATTGGAATGTGCTGCTTC
>CM053769.1:16026068-16047785 GCA_028658325.1 Potorous gilbertii | reverse complement strand
GGTCGGTTTTTCAGGGCTCTCTGCAACAGAAATCTCCTTCACTGTGTTGCTGCGTGGCTTCCACTGTTCCAGAATTTGTCAGGAGTTCTTTTTACAGGAAATCTATGGGCTGTGGGTTCGGACCTAGCAGAGGTGAGTCTTTCTACTCCGCCATCTTGGCTCCGCCCAAAAACAATTCTCAACATTCATTCCTAACACTTTAAATTCCAACTTCTCTCCCTTCCTCCCTCCCCACCCATGACCAATGAGAAGGCAGGCAATTCAATATAGGCTGTATATGTGTAGTTTTGCAAAAGACTTCCATAATAGTCATGTTGTATAAGACTAAATATATTTCCCTCCATCCTACCCTTTTCCCCTTTTATTCTATTCTTTCTTTTGACCTTGTCCCTCCCCAAAAGTGTTTACTTCTAATTGCTCCTTCCTCCCATTTGCCCTCCCTTCTGTCATTCCCCCTCTCCCACTTGTCCCCTTCTACCTTACCCTTCTGTAGCATAAGATATACTTTCACACCAAACTGAGTGAGCATGTCATGCCCTCAAGCCAAATGTGAAGAAAGTAAGCTTCGCTTTTCCCCTCACACATCCTCCTTTTTCTCCTTCACTGAAGAAGCTTTTTCTAGCCTCTTTGATGAGTGATAATTTACCTCATTCCATTTCTCCCTTTCTCCTTCCAATATATTCCTCTCTCAACTCTCAATTTTATTTCATTTTTTAGCTATCATCCTTTCTTATTCAATTTACTCTGTGTTATATGTGTGTGTATGTTTATAATCCCTCCAACTATTCAAATACTGAGAAAAGCCTCAAGAGTTACAAATATTATCTTTCCATGTAGCAATATAATCAATTCAACTTTAGAAAGTCCTTTATGTTTTCTCTTTCCTGTTTACATTTTCATATTTCTCTTGATTCTTGTGTTTGAAAGTCAAATTTTCTATTTAGTTCTGGTCTTTTCATCAAGAATGCTTGAAAGTTCTCTATTGCATTGAATGATCATTTTTTTCCCCTGAAGCATTATATTCAGTTTTGCTGGGTAGGTGATTCTTGGCCTTAATCCCAGTTTCTTTGACTTCTGGAAAATCATATTCCAAGTCCTTCAGTTCCTTTATGTAGAAGTTGCCAGACTTAGCCTGTGTTATCCTGATTGTATTTCCACAATACTATAATTGTTTCTTTCTGGCTACTTGCAATATTTTCTCCTTCACCTGGGAACTCTGAAATTTGCCCACATTTTTTCTAGGAGTTTCTCTTTTTGGTTTCTCTCAGGAGGTGATCAGTGGATTCTTTCAATATTTATTTTGCCCTCTGGTTCTAGAATATCAGGACAGTTTTCCTGGATAATTGCATGAAAAATTCTGTCTAGGCTTATTTTTTGATCATGGATTTCAGGTAGTCCTGTAATTTTTCAATTGTCTCTCTTGGATTTATTTTCCAGGTCAGTTGTTTTCCCAATGAGATATTTCATATATTTATGTTCTATTTTTCATTCTTTTGGTTTTGTATTGTAATTTCTTGGTTTCTCATAATGTCATTAGCTTCTACCTGTTCCATTCTGATTTTTAAAGAACTATCTTCTTCAGTGAGCTTTTGAACCTCCTTTTCCATTTGTCTAATTCTGCTTTTTAAAACATTCTTCTCCTTATTGGCTTTTTAGACCTCTTTTTTCCAACTGAGTTAGCCTGTTTTTAAAGGTCTTATTTTCTTCAGCACTTTTTGAGTCTCTTTTAGCAAGCTGTTGATTCGTTTCTCATGATTTTCTTGCATAGCTCCCATTTCTCTTCCCAATTTTTCCTCCTCCTCTCTGTTGATTTTCAAAATCCCTTTTGAGCTCTTCCATGGCCTGAGACCATTGAATATTTATTTCTGAGGTTTTGAATGCAGAAGCCTTGACTTCTTCTGATTTTATGCTTTGTTCTTCCTCATTCGAAAGGATGGAAGAAAATATCTGTTCACCAAAAAAGTTACTTTCTATAGTCTTATTTTTCTCCCTTGTTTGGGCATTCTCTAGTCAGTTACTTGACTTTTGAGACTTTGTCAAGAGAAGGGTATATTCTGGGGCCCTGTAAGTTCTCAGTTTCTTCAAGGTGGCACAATCAAGGGAGAGATGTTTAGTCTTCTCCTGACCTGCACACTGGTCTTGGGGTAACCAAAAACTTTTCTGCCTGGAATCTGCAATTGAATTGGAACATTTTTTTTAATGCGAATATAGAGGACTTCAATGTACTCTTATAAATTTGGCTCAGTTCTCTATATATTTTAGAAATGAGACCTTTCTCAGAAACACTATGTAAAAGGTGTTTCCTAACTTTCTGGTTTCCTTCTAATCTTGGTTGCACTGGTTTTGTTTGTACAAAACCTTTTTAATTTAATGTAATCCAAATTACCAGTTTTGCATTTCATAATCTTCTCTCTCTCTACTTTGATCATAAATTATTCCTTTTCCCATAGATCTGCCAGGTAAACTATTCCTTATGCTCCCAATTTGCTCATGGTATCACCCTTTATGTCTAAATCATTTACCCATTTTGACCTTATTTTCTATGGTATTTGAGGTGTTGGTCTATGCTTAGTTTCTGCCATGCTCTTTTCCAGTTTTCCCAGTAGTTTTTGTCAGATAGTGCATGCTTATCCCAGAAACTGGAAGCTTTGGTTCCATTAAACAATACACTGCTATAGTTATTTAACACTATGTAGTAAATACCTAACCTATGCCACTAATTTATCACTCTGTTTCTTAGTCAATACTAAAGTTTTGATGATTAACACTTTATATAATATAGTTTTAGATCTCATAGGGCTAGACCACTTTCATTTGCATTTATTCATTAATTCCTTTGAAATTCTTTATCATTTGTTCTTCCAGGTAGATTTTATTATTTTTTCTAGCTCTACAAAGCATTTTTTGTAGTTTGATTGGTATGGTGCAATGATTATTTTTTTAACGTTAGCTTGGTCTACCTACCCATGATCAATTGATATTTTTCCAATTGAATTTATCTGAATTTATTGATATGAAAAGTGTTAAGTAATTATGTTCATCTGGTTACTGGATTTGTCTTGACAGGTAGAGACCCATATGTTTTATATTGTCTATAATTCCTTTCCTTTCCTTTCCTTTCCTTTCCTTTCCTTTCCTTTCCTTTCCTTTCGTTTCCTTTCCCTTTCCTTTCCCTTTCCTTTCCCTTTCCTTTCCTTTCCTTCCTCCAGTTCTGTCCTCTCCCAAAATTTTAAACCTACTGCACTCTGAAGCTGGAAAGTCAATGGACCTCTGCCTAAGGCCTCCTCTGGACCCTCCTAGCTTTAGAGTGATTATCAATAGTAACTATTGCTATTTCTCTCCCAACCTGATGTCTTTCTTTTTCTTGGCCTCATTAAAGGGGCCATCCTCTTGCTACTTCTTAAATAAGTCCATTCAATGAATGGGTGGTGCCTCACCCTAAGTGACTACCCGCAAAGACCTTGATCTAAAGGGCCCAAAGTCTCCCAGTGCATCCTAGATCATGTCCAGTCATTCTGGTCACTGGATTCAGATGACTCTGGAGAAGTGAGACTGGTGACCTACACAGGCCTCCCTCACTCAAAACAAAGTCGAGTGCATGGTCTTCTTTGCAACAAAGGATGAACATAGTCCTGTCAGTAGATATAGCTAGTTGAATGAGGACCCACAACTCCTCTTCTTCTGTATGCCACCCCTTCTTCCTCTTTCTTTTCCTCTCCAATGGAAGGTATATTTGGATGGCCAAAAGATGCCCAGATGACTTGGGTTTTACTGGCTCCTTTCCTTTTTCCTTCTCTTTATTTTCCTTTTTTGTTTCCCTTCCCTTCCCTTCCCTTCCCTTTCCCCTGTCCCAGACCCTCCTAGCTTTACAGTGGTTATCAATAGTAACTCTTGCTGTTTCCCTCCCATCCTGGTGTCTTTCTTTCTGCTTGTCTTCATTAAAGGGGCCATGCCCTGGCTACTGCTTAAACAGGCCTATTAAATGAATGAGGGTTGCCTCACCCTAAGTGAGTGCCTGCAAAGACCTTGGCCTAAAGGGCTCAAGGTCTCTCTGTGCATCCTGGGTCATCTCCAGTCATCCTGATAAATATCTGGTCACTGGGTTCAGGTGGTTCTGGAGGAGAAGTGAGGCTGGTGATCTGCACAGCCCTCCCTCCCTCAAAACAAAGTCAAGTGTAAGTCATGTCATCATTTCTCTGATGGTATGGCCCTCTTTGGCAATGAAAGATGAACACAATCCTGTGACAAACAAGTTTAGTAGAAAAGGGGTATGTTTCTTTTCTGTATGAATCAGTCTCCATTTTAGCAAACCACAAAGCAGAAGACAATCTAGCCAGAATGTCTAATGTTCTGACATGAACCTGATACAAGTAATAGACATTCACTTGCCTTAGCCAAAGATGGAAAGAATGTAAGAAATTGGGAGAAGGAGCTGGCTAGCAGGTATAGCTCCAACAAGCTCAAAATAAAATCGACTGATATTCAGCAAGAATGGCTCCATCCCATCCCACCAAACACAACTACTTGCAATACTGTCTTGTGGAACACTAAAGAGAAAACAGAAATCATTAAAGATAAGAAAACTCAACTAAAACTTAGAACACAAGTAGATAAAGCAATAGAGACTAGAAGGGAAGATAAGTACCAAGCATATAAAAGATTACAAAGATCTCCAAATTAGTATTGGAAATCAAAGAAGTAAAACCAATACTGAAAAAAATAAAGAAATTTGTGGATTACTAGAAGTTCCAGAATGGTTAAAGATAGGTCAGAATCTTAAGACAAGAAGTTACAAAGAAACATTGAAAAAGGTGATCATCTTTACCAAAAAAATGATTAGCAAAAAAAAAAATAATCTGAGATTACAAGTCTTCCCCTAAAAGTGGATGAGGTTAATAATACAATTATACTGACATAAGAACAATCTGGAAGAAAATAATAAAAAGTTAATAAATAAATAGCAAAACATAGAAAGAACTTGTTAATTATGTGAAAGATAATGAAAGTGATGAAATACTCTATCAAACTTTCTGGAATGTTGCTAGAGCAGTTCTCAGAGGAAAAATTACATTCCTAAAACATATATCAACAAGGCTGAAAAGATTTATGAACTAAAAAAATGCATTTTTAAAAATTATAAAGCTAACAAACTCCCCAAAACACAAGAAAAAGAGATTGAGAGGAGCAATAGAGAAATTAGAAACAAAAAAATAGATTACAGAAATGACAAACAAAATGAAAATTTGGTTCCTTTAGAAAAGCAATGAAATTGATAATTTTCTAGCCTATGTTATTAAAAACATAGAGAAAATCGAATCAACAAAATAGCAAATTAACAAATTAAAATCAGAAGAAAATCACAAAAATAAAAGAATTATTGGAACACACTTTGCTCGGTTATGACCAAATTATCTTATTAGATTAAGAAAAATATTCATTTTATTAAACATTCTACAAAGTATAATAGAGAGATGTTTTCAACGTAAAAAACGATGATTTAAGCAAGTTAGTGTATGTGAATGTAATGAAACAGTAACATGCTGTAAGAAAAATAAGTTTATTAATACAGAAAAGCATGAAAAGACTTACAGGAACTGATGGAAAATTATGTAAGGAGAGCCAGGAAAAGTGTTCTCACTGCTGCTGTTGTTTCCAGTCATGACTGGCTCTGTGATACCATTTGGTGTTTTCTTGGCAAAGATACTGGAGATGTTTGCTATTTCCTTCTCCAGCTCATTTTACAGGTGAGAAACTGAGGCAAGCAGGGTGAAGTGACTTGCCCAGGATCACACAACAAATAAGTGGCTAACGTTGGATTTTAACTCAGGTCTTCCTGACACCAGGCCCAAGGCTCTATCCACTGCACCACCTAGCTGCCCTAGGAAACAGTATACACAAGGACAGAAATAATGTAAATGGGAAGAACTACCACTGCAAAAGAATAAAAAATAAGTATTGCAAAATTACAGAGAACATGTTTGACTCCAAAGAAGAGGAGAAAGACATCTTCCTCCTGATTGGTTGGTTGTTATGCTTTATTCTCAAAGAGGACCAAAATGACATCACCATGATAAAGTGAAATTTCAGTGTGTCTGACTCTGGCTGATCAGACCAATATGTGCTCAGAATGCTCTACCACAGGTTAGGCACAGATAGTCCATGTTAATATTTGGGGTGGATATCCCAGATTTGTGAATTCTACATTTACTTTGTGCTGTCTCAATTCTGCTTTGCTCAAAGAGCACAGCACCCTTTCTGATGTTAGCACACCATGCTGAGTGGTCCTGTGCCAGTGTCTCCCAAGTTGCACAGTAAAATCTAAAGTTCTTGAGAAAGACCTTGAAGGTGTCCTTGTATTACTTCTTCTGATCACCATGTGATCGCCTGCTCCATGTGAGTTCTCCATAAAATTGTCTTTTTTGGCAAGCATACATTTCTCATTCAAACAATGTGGCCAGCCCATCAGAGTTGCACTCTCTGAAGCATAGTTTGAATACTTGGCAATTCAGCTCAAGCAAGGACTTCAGTGTCTGGTACCTTACCTTGCCAAGTGATCCTCAGAATCTTCTTAAGACAGTTCAAATGGAAGTGATTCAATTTCCTGCCAGGGTGCTGGTAGCCTGCCCATGTTTCACAAGCATATAACAATGATGTCAACTCAATGACTCTGTAGACCTTCAAATTTGTCTAATACCTCTTCTATACCACACTTTCCTTTGGAGCCTTCCAAACACTGAGCTAGCTCTGGCAATGCATGAGCTAGCTCATTGTCAATGTGTACATCCCTGGAAAGTAGACTGCCAAGGTAAGTGAACTTATCCACAGCATTCAAAACTTCTCCATTTGTTGTAACCAATGGTTCCATGTATGGATGGTGTAGTGGTGGCTGATGGAGCACCTGTGTTTTCCTGGTGATCATTTTTATTAGCACAGACATCAGAGAATTGATCCATGCTTTGTTGCAGCTCAGCTTCAGAGGCTGCATTGAGTACATGATTGTCTGCAAACAGAAAATCATACACCAACACTCCCTCCACTTTGGTCTTGACTTATAGCGTTTTCCTTTGCAAAAGAACAGTGCAGCACTGGGTCTGGCATCAGGAATTCAAACCTGCCTCAGACACTTATTAGTTGTGTGACTCTGTGCAAGTCATTTAACTCTGTTTGCCCCAGTTTCCTAATCTGTAAAATGAGCTGGACAACATGTCTAATACTTTGCCCAGAAAACAACAGATGGGGTGTCAGACACAAGTGAAGCAACTGAATAACAGCAGGGCAACCACTGGTGTGGAGCATTTTATGTATTGTCTAATATTTTTTCAGTGTATTGGTAAATTTTGCTGATTTTTTTCTTTTCCTTTCTTCTTATTTTCTTTTAAAATTATTGCACGTAATCATTTTATTGGAGGAGTCAAGGGGAGTCATATGGGGGAAATTTAGGCGATGTAAAAATAAAGTATAAATAAGAAATATTTTTAAGTTCAAAGATTCTCCTCACCTCCTGCCATAATGTCAAAAAGCTATTAATAATTCTTTCTGTCTGATATTATTTAAATGCAATGCTGAATAGCAGTGGTCTGGTCATGTTACTTCTCAGATCAGTAAATTCTGGTGACTTTTTTTTAATCTTGTACATCCTTATCTTGTTTGATCTGGATCAAGGATTACTCCTGGTTCTGAACCCAGTAGTGATCAACATAGAAGATTCAATATGCTATATTTCAAATCTGTGTTTGTTCACCTGTACTTAGGAGGCATACTTAGGCAACCTGAGGCCACCCACTTTCAATAGCTGGCTATATTCACTTCCAAATCCAAGAGAATCATTAGCTTCAGGCTTCCTGATGGCTGGAATCAGAGGAATTTTCCTTTCTTCCCCATGACTTCTAAGATCAAACACAAATTCCTCTGATTGACATTTAAAACCTTGAATAGTCTTATTCCAACATATTTTTTTCAGTTATTATATATTATTCATCTTCATGTACCTTATAGTTCAGCCAAACTGGCTTTCTTTCTTTCCTCACACATGACAGTCCAACTCCTGCTCCCATGAATTTGCACAGGCTAGACCACACATCTAGAATGTGGAATGGAAAAACACTCTCCTCATCTTATACCCTTATACTTAATTCAACTCAAGTACTGTTTCCTACATGAGATATGTTCTGATGCTCTGAGTCACCAGTACTTCTGCTTTACATTACCTCATATTTATTTTTAATATATTTTATTTGTGTATATATTATAGCCCCTAGTAGAATGCATTTTGAGGATGAGAATTTTTTTTTTATTTTTTCCCCAGCACCTCATAGACACTTAATAGATGGTCATTGATACATTTGTTAAATGCAGAATATAATCACTATGAAATCTATTATTTTATCATTTTGAATTTATTGTATGCTTAAACACATCTCAACTTCCTCATTGTTGTTATGGAGTCTAGTGAATGTACTTTTATTATTTTTAAGGCTCATGACTAACCGAAGACTGTTTTTAGCTTTATTTTGTCAAGTGTTTTTATTAAAATATTTTTGTTTCTAAATTCCATGAAGTTTGCACCGTAGGGCATGTGCATGGATACATAGTCACATTTCTTGAGAGACTGGAAACAAAGCTCTATTCCTACAAAACAGCTTTCAAATAAGAATAAAGAAATTATTTCTATGTACTCTAGGAAAGGCAAAACAAAATAAAATCTTTTATCTCTGAAGATGAGGGCATTCCATGATAATTCTACCAATAGTTAACCTCATATGATCTTTCTAAGGAAAGGAACATTAAATGGGCTTCTTATGCATCACCTCTGGAAAGGTGAGAGGAAGCATGTAGTCAATTTTTCTGGTAGGAAAACACAGCCAAGATGCATTACAACCAGATGATACATGATCTGGGAAGGCTTTTCAATACATTACACTTTCTTAGGCAAGAACCCATTCAGGGAGCTACATTCCCACTTCTCTAAAAACTCTAGAGAATAAGAACTCACATTGTTCTCTACTAAGACTGGCATTATGCTTGCCAATGTCATAGACTGATCTTCTGGAGATTTTTCTTGTTATTTTGCCTAGTTTGCTTTTCTTCTCATCCCTTCTTCTCTTGCCTCATGAAATATTACTTCTCCATTTCCACAGACATTAAGTGGCTTCTAGAGCAGCTAGGTGGTACAGTAGATAGAGCATCAGAGCTGGAAGCGGGAAGACTCATCTTTGTGAATTCCAATTCAGTCTCAGATAGGTACCAGCAGTGTGATTCAGGGCAAGTTATTTAACTCTATTTGCTTCAATTCCTCATCTGTAAAAGGAGCTGTAGAAGGAAACAACAAACCACCTTGCCAAAAAAACCCTAAATGGGGTCAAAGAGTTGGATATAACAGGAAAATGACTGAAATTGAGAGGCTACTTTTGGTACTCAAAGACATGTATAGTTTATAGTCTATGGCATCTTGGAATTTATGGTCTAGTAGTAGGATGACATAAGCAGAAATTGCTGTAACACATACTTACATAAAAACATTTTGAAAAATGCAAACAAGTGCATTATGACATATCTGAGGGGAATTTTTTTAAGCAACTGGGATGATCTGGGATGTTGTAGGGATGTTGTCATTGAGGAAGCATTATTTAACTTTTCAGCAAAGAAGTTCTTTATAAAAACTCATAAAATTCTCCTTCTTGTAGGAGAAGTCTTATTAACTCATCCTTTAGGATTCTACCTAGTAGACCTAAATAGACCTCTTGTTATAGAAGTCACATGGGGTCCATATAGTAAATGGCCATATCCCAAAAGCCAACATTTTGGAAACAAAAAGTGGGTAAGACAGTACTGAAAAATGTTTATATCAATGGACAAAACAAGAAAAAAATGCTAATATCATGTGATCTCAAGGAGAGTAAAAATGTAGGATGTTAAACTGTATTTAGATTAATAGAGTGAAATTTCTAATTCTGTTCTTGTGCAGACCAGTTAGCTTGAGTAAGATAAATAGCAAGAGGTAATCATCAAACTCCTGACCAACTATCGCATGAGTGCAAACCATTGTGCAAGACTTTGTGGATGACTCAGTGAAACCCATAATCAACAACAAATCAACAAATTTTTATTGAATATATGTGATGAGTAAAGTCATCCACTACCATCCTTCTCTAATACTGCATTGTGATACGATGGTGATCTCATACACTTAAAAGTGACGGTGGCAGGGTGGAAGATTGGCAGGCCTTCATAATCTTGAAAGACTATGAATACATGGTGAGTGATTGAGTATGTGTACCTGTTTTCTCATCACTAGAAGAACTAAGTTCAATCATTCAACCAAGAAAAACCTACAAAGTGCCTATTAAATGTCAGTCAATGTCATGAGATCAAAACCCTAATAAGCTATGCCTTCAAGGAACTTACATTCTATTGGAGGAAACAATATGTACACATATAAGTAAGGATAAAGTAAATATAAGGTAATTTGTTTAGAGATGAGGATCTAGTGCCTGGGGTAATTAGGAATTGCTTTGTAGGAGCTTTCACTTGAACTGAACTTTGATGGAAAGTAGGGAAGTAGTACATTCCAGTCATGGGGGACAGCCTAAGGAAAAGAATGGGAGACACAATACCATGTATGAAGAACATAGAACGGACCACCACTGCTGATTCTTTTTAACCACAACAATTAACATAGACTCTCTAATAAGGCATAGAAGAATTCTAATATATGCTAATAAAGGGGTTGCTAAAGGCAATAAAACCATAGATCCATAAAATATGAGGGAAAGAAACAAGTTTTATTAAATGTCTACTATGTACCAGGTAATGTGCTATCTTGGGACATCTAGATGGCACAATGGCTACAGTGCTAGGCCTGGAGTCAGGATCACCTGAGTTCAAATCTGTCCTCAGACACTTACTAGTTGATCCTGGGCAAGTCAGTTATTAATGTTTACCTCAGTTTCTTCATCTGTGAAATGAGGTAGAGAAGGAAATGAAAAACCACTCCAGGATCTTTTCCAAGAAAACCCTAAATGGGGTCATAAAGAGTAAGACACAAATGAAAAGCAACAAAAACTGAGCTATCTTATTTTATCCTCACAACAGTCCTGGATTGGTAGATGGTATTGTTGCCTTCATTTCTCAGGCCTGAAAACAGAGGCAGACAGAGCTGAACCAACTGGCTCAGTGTCATGCAGCCACTAAGTGTCTGAGACTAGATTTGAACTCTGCTTTTTCTGAGTACAGGTCCAGGTCACTATCCACTGAGCCACCTGACTGCTTCTGTTGTTGCTCAGTCATTTGAGTCATGTCTCACTCTTCCTAACTCAATTTGGGGTTTTGTTGAAAGAGGCTGAAATGGTTTGCCATTTTCATCTCCAACTAGAAAAAAAAACCAATAAAGTTAAATGATTTGCTCAGGCTCATGCCACTAGTAAGTGTCTTAGGTCAGATTTGAATTCAAGAAAATAAGTCTTCTTGACTTCAGACTCTATCCACTGAGCCACCTACATGTTGCAAAATGTTGTTTAGTCTATTAGTTATGTGTGACTCTTCATGACCCCATCTGGGGTTTTCTTGGCAAAGATACTGACTGCAGTGGTTTACTATTTCCTTCTCCAACTCATTTTACAGATGAGAAAATTGAGACAGACAGAGTGAAATGATTCGCCCAGGGTTACGCAGCTAGTAAGTATCTGAGGCCACATTTGAACTCAAGTGCTCCTTACTCTAGGGCTGGTGTTCTATCCACTGAAACCCTAGCTATCCCTCACTGCTTCTGAGTAAACATTATATATAATATACTCTCCGACATGTTATTTATAAGGGAGACAAAGAACTGAAACAAGCATCACAGAACTATATTTTGATTGATACACAGGATTAATCAAAGAGTTACCTAGACATACAGTTAGCACACAATTATATGGTGGTAGTAAGCAAGAGAAGCAGTGAACAGAAGAGGAGAGGAAAGATGGTTCATTTTCCTTTGAGAGCTAAGAAAGGGTAATGGACCGTTCAAGCCATCTGTGATGGATGATGAGTCCATCCTGATCAACATAGGCATATGGTGGAGAGGGACAAAGCTACTGGTTCTACATGAGCAATCCTAAGATCCTTGTGCCTAGTCTTTTACTAGGTACAGATAAAACTAATGAGAAATATGAGATGCTTGTTCAGTCATTTTCAGTTTTGTTCAACTCTTCTTTTGTCCAACCCCACTTGGAGTTTTCTTGTTAAAGATTTTGCAGTGGTTTGCCATTTCTTTCTCCAGCCCATTTTACAGATGAGGAAAATGAGGCAAGGTTAAGCAACTTCCTCAGGGTTATGCAACTAGTAAGTGTCTGAGGCCAGATTGGAACTCATAAAGATGAGTCTTCCTGACTCCAGGCCCTGCACTCCATCCACTTCACCACCTGAATGCTCCATGAGATGCATAGCAAAGAGCATATCATTAGCTTATTATCTTAGAGAGGTGAGTAAGTGTAGTGATGTGGAGTGAGGTGGTATAGAAGCTGAATGGAAGGCTTTTGTGATGAAGTGAATACAATCTGGAGATATTGGCATCCCTTCACCAAGAGAAACAAGAAGGCTATAAAACACCATTACCTCAATCCTGGTTTTCATATTATTTCATATTATTCATATTCATATTCATAACTAAAATCCATTTTTCCCCAGTGCTTAAAGATAGCACTTCAGAATAAGAGGTATTCCTCTCTGTCCTATTTAAAGTCCCTCATAAGGACTTTGATTCATCTACCTCTTTAATTTTATTACCTATTCCTCCTCTTCCTCTATGCTCCACCCAAACTGCCTTATTTACAGATGTGACATTTCTTTCCTGTATCCATGGCTTTGCACAGGTTATCCTTACTTTTTGGAAGAACTTCTCTCTTTAAGGCTCAGTTCAAGTACAGCTTCCTACAAGCTCTGTATGACCCCTTCTGAATCTCTTCTCCCCAGACTCCTGGTTTTTAAGTTCTTGTCCCACTCCAAAAATATTTTGCATTGCAAATAATAAGTTGCAAGCTCCTTGAAGGCAGGGAGGATTTTTTTTTTGCCTCTTTTTGCATCCACAACATTTAGCAAAGTGCTTTACACATTGTAGGTATATCAATAAATATTTATTGATTGATTGATATTTATTTTGTGTTTACTTATCTGGGTGCAAACTGTTTCTTCCTAGGAGAATGTAAGCAGTTTGAGGGAAGAGGGTTTTTTCCTTCTTCGTTATATTTTCAATGTTTGACACACAATAGGCACTTGACAAGTGCTTGTTTATTTGATTTTAAACTGGAAAATCAGGAAATGAGTTACTAAGATGGTGGGTGAATGTATGAAATTCAGGTGGTCTAGAATGAGTTGGAAAGAACTTTAGCTGTTGACATAAGAAAACTGACAGTCCAATAGTCAAGTGGATTCTTTGGTTGACCTCTGTGTGAGGGGGTGAATCACACCTACTATGCCCCCCTTTTTTAATTAGGCATCAAATACACAGATTCTAAGTTTGAAGGAATTTTATCAGACTTTGAGTGACTGTAGTGTTATCTTTCCAAATAGTCTCTTTGATATCTATATTTAAAAAATGGTGGACAATGGGTATCTGAGAATTAAAAATCTGCAATTACTGTCTGCTCAAAATAGACCCCTCAGTATGAAACTTATCTAAGTTTCATAGACCACTGTAAGGACTGGAACTTATTGTTAATAGAATATTTCAAATGAAACTCTGAGTGTCATCATAATTTATCATCTCCTTTTACTTTCCTCTCTATAAAACTTGCAACTTAAGATTCACTATTGCATATTGCCTCAATAGTTTTATATTTCACATCTACTTAATACTTAATAATTGTATCTGAGTAATAGCTTGTTGTTCAAAGAAGAAAAAAATATGTATGTTTTCAGAACTAAAAGAACAGACTTGTGTGATTTGGGAAATTAATCATATACTTCTAAAATTCCATCAACCAAAATTGTTATTCAACCTCTTAATGAGTTTCATTCAACAGCACCAGAATTTGGGGTGTAAACAGATGCTAGAAGGCTAGAAGGATAGGTTTACCCTTGGCCCAAAGAGAAATGCTGGATTTTTTTTTCCTTTCTCTGTGATGGCATCTACATTACTGATTTTGTTCAGTCTGAGGAATCTTTAAGCATTTATTATATAAAGAACACTGTACCCATTCAGCTCAGCTAAGCATTTTGTGAACACCTACCTCATAAATTAGACTTTACCAGATTCTGTGAGAAGATACTAGAGATAGTCCTTTCCAGTGAGGAACCTACAACCTTGTTGGCAAGAATCTAGTTCTAAGTCTCTGTTTACTATTATGTCACTGAGTAAATAGGACAATTTTCAAAACATAGCCTGCGGTGTGTTCTCTTGAAAATGCTTTAATTTTGAATGTGAAAATCTTAACCTATGAAGAACAGTTTGGATAGTACCCTACTCTTCCTGCCCCAAATCAACAAAATGGCATAAATATTAGCATAAAATATATAAATCGAGGGCAAAAGATACTGTGCTACTTATATTGGCAATTGTTCCATATCCATTACCATTGGGATCTGAAAGCTCTGATGATACAAACAATGTAGAGTGATAATGAACCTGAATTTTAATAGCTTTTGCCTCTAAAATACCATGATTTCATTTTTGTCACATGTGTGCCCTGTTCTCCCTTTAGGGAAGCATTCTTTCACTATTGAGTTATCTCCATAGTGAAATAGAGCGGCTGTGGCTGAAAGCAACACATCAGTGATGTGTGGCCCAAAGGATGAAAGCTGGATTCAGTTTTCAGAGTAAAAATGTGCAAGTAAATTCAGAGAGCATTCTATTAAGGGCAGTTGTATGTGTCTAATATTGCCAGCATACTGGAAAAGAAAGAAGAATTATTTGTGTTGGTTGGTGATACTATCTACTAACAAAATTTGAAAATTTATGCGGAAAAAATATCTATCTAACTGGTGATGCTTCATGCCTGGTTGGATTTTTGTTGGTTGTGGTGTTGCTGTTTTTGATGTACTTTGGCTGTTCTGTTTTGATCTGAGAGATATCGTGGCATAAGATACAAGACACAGAATTCAAAGACTTGAATTCAAACCTTATTCACATAATACTCAGTGTATGACCATGGGTAATTCTTTCAATTATTCCCCAAATGTTCATTGAGCTCTTCCTATGTGAAAAGAGCCATGTGAAAATCTGTGATTGATATTAAGAGGTACAAGGCAGTAAGATCCTAGGCTTGAATTAACATACGTAAGTAAAGCTATTGTCAGAATGACTAGGTGGTGCAGTGGATAGAGCACTGAGTCTGGAGTCAGGAAGAGTCATCTAACTCAGGAATTTACTGTGTGACACTGGTCAAGTCACTTAACCCTGTTTGCCTCCACTTCCTCTATATAATGCACTGGAGAACAAATGGCAAACTAGTCCAGTATTTTGGTTTAGAAAATCCCAAATAGGGTCATGAAAAGCTGAACATGACTGAAAATGACTGAATAACACAAAATTATGTTTAGAATGATAGTGGTTTGGTGAGTGGATGTGTAGATTAAACTGTCACACTCCACATAGTAGGTACATCACATAGCACATAGTAGGCCCACCTTTGAGTCAGAAAGAGCTTCGGTCAAGTTTCGCGTCTATGGCGCACTAGCTATGAAAAGTCACTTAAACGCTAATGTCTTCAGGTAACTCATTAAGGACTAGAAATTACAGACAAGCTGTTCATTTACATTAGAGGAGGGGGTTTACATAGCAGAGTTTCCTATAATGATGAAACTGTTGCCCTGGATATTAAATTTTACATAAATTTGTTGTCTTACTGGGGAGGTTCTCCTTTCTCTGTTAACTCATGGGAGAAAAGCAAAGCAAATTCTTTTACAAATAAATTGTTACCATCTGCTGCCTTCCCTCCAAAATAGGTGGAGAAAAAATAATTTAAAAAAACCGAAAACTTCTTTCAAACTAACTGAACTATGGTCTAGAGGAGAGAGTTCAACTGATAACTGAAATGAGGGCAGACAACACCTCATCATTAATCTTTACACTGTTTTTGATAAATATGGAAAATGGGAATAAACATCATATCACAAATCTGGTAAATGGTCAATGACCTCGATATCCAAGGACCTGTGTTTTCAACTTGGTTTTGTCAAGTGCTTCTTGTCTGACCTTGGCAAAATGGTTTAAAAACTCTAGGTCTCAGTTCTTTCATCTATAAAATAAGAAAGTTGTATCTTATGTCCTCTAATATTACTTACAGCTTGAGATCATTGATCCTGCAATCCATTCAATTTATTTAATCTAATTAATTAATTGTTAATTGATTCATCTGGTATTCTCATAGTCTAATAACAAGCCAGGAGACAGTTTAGTGTAGGGGAGATACAGAAACAGACAGAGTCACAGAGAGATGGAAAGACAGAGGGAAACAAACAAAAAAAAAGAGAGAGGGGGAAAGAGGCAAGAAGAAGGTAAAGAGAGAGGAGGGGAAGAGAGAAGAGAGGAGACTTGAGGTTATATACTCTGCCATATATTACTGGTTCTGTGACCCTGAGCAAGTTTACTTACCCTCTCAAAGCTCTAAGCAACTCTGAGTTGTTGGGATAAGGCCAAACCTACATTGCTAAAGGGAGTTATCACCTGGGAGTTCCTTCTACCAATGAAATCACTAGTCTAACCCTTATTCCTGTTCTTTGGTAACTGATCAGATTAGTTACATGATTTATTCAATTGCTTGTATGGAAATTGTTTGTAAGAAATCAGCCAAGTCTAGAATGATATAATACTTTAAACATTTTTTTATGCTAAATAATTTTGAAAATCATTTAGAGTCACTACAAGTGACATAAACATGATGAATTATGCTAAAGTTTGCATATCATCAAGCTAGAAGTTCTAGGACCCTCTAACAAGATTGCCTTCATATTTAAGAAGAAATTTATCTGAAGTTCTACTGGAAGGGAAGGGCTGACTTGTGATCACTTGTAGGGCTAGGTGGGTGGGATGCCTCCAACATATGCAAATAAAAGAAGCACTAAGAAGTTAACCCACAATGAATGTTTTTCAAAATAATGAACTGTTCAAGCTGTGTGTGATCAGAACACCCTTGAACGGACCAATTAAATTGTCTCCATGGATCAAGACTGGCAGAACTTAGGTACATCTGAACATAATAACAATAAGCAATTGCTCAGAAAAAAATTTAAAAATGAGATATACTGAGAATAAAAGGTACTGTAAAATTAGGTAAGAGTTTCCATCTACTTAGAGAAATGAGAGGCATGAAAAAAACACTTTAAATATCATTTCTCCTTCTCCTTACTCACCCCTTGCCCCCAAATACAGAATCCCACTTATTTTCGATTGTTCAAACTGTCTTTTAAATGACCTGGAAATAGGAGGAACAGATATATTACTTTGTACTTAGACCCATTCAATAAATCAAATGCTTTTCTGTGGGATCTCATCAAGGGTAGGCAGCTCTGAAGAGCAAGTTGTCAAAGCTTTGGAATTTGATTTCTACAAGCACATTGTAGGAGAATTGTGAACTCACCCCACAAGTCAGAAGATCTCATAAGTCATATCACATATCTGACCCTAGGTTCCTTCTTCCAGTTTAATTATTGTCAAATACAAGTTTACTGTTTATATTTTTTATAATTAATTAATCAATTAACTTCCAAAATTGATTAGGGCTTAGGTTGAGGGACTGACAGAAAAGATATAGCCAAAATGGAACTCTGATTGCTACAGACTTTGGTAGCAAAATGATCTTTACTTAAAATTGATATTTTCCCCTTGTCATCCCTTTGAGCCAAATTGAATATATACTTCATTACCACTCCCTTAGAAGATATACTTCTTATCCATTCTGGAAGCATTCATTAAAGGCTTTTTATCACTGTGCTTAACACTGGAGATACAAAGACTTAAATTTTATTGCTTTGAACTGCTGGAACACTAGTAGGATAGATGTGAAGTTCCTGACATTTGGTTCTCCTAGCTACTACAAGGCACCAGACTGCTGTGTTCATTCAAGTCTACAGTCACCATAAGCATCATTCCTTGCCAATGTAAATCACGTTTCCATCATTTATCCATCTATTTTCAACAGGGCCTTGAGACAAGTGCCATATTGTTTCATGATGGGAGCATTACAGATCAGGCCAAATTGGAACACAGAATAAACTCTAAATATCATATTTCATTAGTATGCATATATTCATTTAAAACAATGAAAAAGAGTCTTGAAGCTAGAATAATCAATCCGCTATCAAGTATTTAATAATTACCTGCTGTTCTCTAAGCATAATGCTAAGGGCTAGAGTTAAAAAGGCAAAACAGTACCACCCTTCAAGGAACTTACATTCTAATGGAGGAAGAAAGGAACTTCCCTCATCAACAATAGGCTAATTTGGAAGAGGGGGTAGATTAAGAGGAAAATCAATGATGTCTGTTTTAGAAATATTAAGTTTGGGATACCTATGGAATATTGACTCCTGAATTTCTAATAGACAATTGGTGTATGGGATGGGAGTTCAGGAGAAAGACTAGAGCTGGACTTATAAATCTGTCAGTCATCTATGTAGAGATGCTGAGGTTAAATCCAAGCTTTCTTATTCAATATTTGTGTAATTATGGCCTTATTACTTAATCTCTCTGGAGATCATTTTTTTAAATAAAGATTCTGGGTTAGACAGTCTTAAACTCTATGTGAATTATAGTCATCCAACTGATAAAAAGTAACACATAATAGTTATTATCTTAATTTTCTATCAAATTTACTGGCTTGTGTTAACAGTTCATAAAAGTCATGGATCGAGCAAGAGTGACTGAATCTTTGTCCTAGAGTTATATAATTTAGAGAGTGGTGGCACAACTTAGCCCACAACTAAACTTAAGCACCTAGAAGGAAGAGTTAGACAAAAGAAGATGATACCATATGGAGTATTTCTTCCATGCAGTGACTGCTCTGCAGATGACCTACCCCTCTATGCTCTGGACCCTGTTCCTTTCTCCCTAGAAGCCTCCCTAGCAGCAACCCAGAGTGCCCCAGGGCTTTTCTCCTCTTACATCCCGATGATTATATACAAAATGAGTTTCTTCTGAGCCTTTCTCTTGACATCCACACCAGCAATGGTCTTATAGCACTTTGGAATCAACTCTATAGTTTTTATGTCTCTTGGTCCAAGTATAAAAATTGCAATGTAGCTCTGATTGCAAGGAAAAAAGGAATTAAAACAAAATACTGTGCTTTTGTAAGAATTTGTTAATAGTCACAGACTTGGCCCATGAGAAATGTTAATAGAATGAGAAACAATGACGTTAAAGCTAACAAATGAAGCAGGAGATGTTAGGCAAAATTTATTTTATGTTTTAATTAAGAAAGAGTTTAGTTAAAACAAATGTGTGACAATCTCTTTTCTTCTACCACCCAATAACAATGGGAATCAAGGCATGATTGGTCATACTCTTTTTTTTTTCTTCTCTGTTTAATACAAGAATCTTAAGTGGTGTTTCTTGGGGTTTTGGTTTTTCATTTTTGTAGACTTCTGGAAAACAGTTTAGAAATCACCAAGCCTATTAGTGAACATAAAGCTGTTTCAGTGTTTATACAAAATTCAAAGGATGACTGAAATCTCCCAAGATGCTACTGTGGAGCTATATCAGAATGCTTTAGAATTCACTGAGGCCATTTATTTTATTTCATTACCAAATAACCGGAGAAAGAAGTATTTGGAGACCTAGAGATAAAAAGACTGAGTATGAATCATGAGCTCTTCCACTGGCTATCTATGGGGGGAAAGGAAGGAAGCAGTCCATATGCCCTTTAATATTCTTTTGAATTCTAAATCTTTGCTAAGCAATGGAGATAGTTCCACCAACTTTCTGGGCCCACCAAGTAGACAAAGAGTAACATAATGTTTGTTGTCTATAATATTCTAAGCTTCTTGCTTCTTTCTCATTTTTAAGTTCACAGGGATTTAAAATTAAATCCAAATACTGTTGCTAATTTGTTTATACTTAAATCATTGAAAAGCTCTTTTGTAAGAGATGTTTGATGTTTGAGACCTCTTACTGGATCTTTTCACAAGACTTGCCCTTAGCTCCGCCATTCCCCAAAACACAGGAAGTCACAGTTTGCCACAATTTAATAGAATCAGACAGCAAAGTGAGTTCAGTTTCAAATTTTAAGTCTAGATGTCTGAGTGATCTCACAATTAAGTTTCTTCTTCTATCTATGTGGTCTTCTTGCATCTCAAGGATGTTTTGCTATGCAAGTAGACCTCATTAATTTAGACTACATCAATTTAGTCTGTGGTGATTCTTCTTGAAAAGAGACTAGAGAAATGAATGGTATAAAGGATAACATGAGAAAAAATTATTAACCCACTTAAGCAACCATAGCACTTTTAAAAGAACTGTTTGAATGCCAGTGAATGTTATTAATTAGAAATAAATCCTTTATTGTATTTATTATCAATGCTATACAATATTTGTTCTGTGTTGTGTTCAGTCATTTGGGTCACGTCCAACTCTTCATGACCCCGTTTGGAATTTTCTTGGTAAAGATACTGGCTTATGACTTGTCATTTCCTTCTATACCCCATTTTACAGATGAGGAACTGAGGCCAAGTTAAGAGTCTTTCCCATTCACAGGTAGTGTCTGCTTCCAGATTTGAACTCATGAAATGAGTCTTCCTGACCCCAGGTTCACCACTCCATCCACTGTGCTACCTAGCTGCCAGCTAAACAATATAGCTCCTAAATATTCTAAGTGTTTTATTTGTGTTCTTTAGTCTCCTTAGCTAGATTTTAAGCTCTTTGAAATAAAAAACCCAAACTGTTTTTGTATTCCCTTATAAAAGACAAAATGTCATACTTCAATATGTTGGTTGGCTTGTGATCTAATTGATGTTAACTAAATTCTTCCCACTGACACAGTTTAAAACTTTGACATATTTTTTCATCAGTTGGTGCTTTTTTTTCATTCCCTCCTGTAAATCTCCCATAAATGTTTCATCCAACATACTGGGAAGATTCCTCATTTCCTTCACACTATAATTTTACATTGATACAAATAACACATATAGAGTCTTCATCAGTTCTCTTCTACAATCTCACTATGTGACCAGTCCACCCCCTTAACTCTTTGATGAGACCTATTCACCTTATGTTCCCATTTAATATGTTATTGGTAATGTGTTTCAGTCTATTACATGCCTTTTACATGTTTCTCCGTTGCCATTTGGGTGAGTCATAATTTTTATTCTTCAGAGGTTATGATATTCCATGCATCCTAGTTACATAATACTAATCAAAGAATCCTGGTGTTAAAAAAAAACCCAAAACTTTGATTCAGGAAGATGTTTGGGATTATGAAAATGCTTTATAGTTTCTCAAATGAAAACCAACCTAAGTCCTTCCTCCTTTTCAATTCTGGGCCAAGTTCATTGTGCATTTTCTGTAACTATTCAAAAATAGTATGGACTAAGTTTATGGACTGTCAGTATTCTTCAAATATGGATGCCTGAGACAAAGCTCTCATTTTCTTGTCCTAGTTTTCGCTTTACTTAGTTTATTAGGTATGGAAAGAAAATCTGCCAATTGATTCTTATGTTAAGGAAGAAGTGTCTTTAAAACATTAGTTTAGTTATGGTATATTAAAATTTTTATTAAAATTCCACTAAGTTATATCTAAATATAAAATAAAT
>CM053769.1:16005544-16025568 GCA_028658325.1 Potorous gilbertii | reverse complement strand
CTGGATTCAGATGGCTCTGGAGGAAAAGTGAGGCTGGTGACCTGCACAGCCCTCCCTCACTCAAAACAAAGTCAAGTGCAAGTCATGTCATCATTTCTCTGGTGGCATGGTCTTCTTCAGCAACAAAGGATGAACACACACCTCTCCGATATTGCCAATGAAAATCAGCTGTCACTAAAACACAGTATCATTTGAGAGGGGGCATGGTAATTTACAAATGAAAATTCATATTTTCATTTACTGTTTTAATCTTCTTGTTGTCTTGCATTTAATCTGACTTTTTTTTTGCTAAGGAAGTTGATGTTAATAACCTTAACAATGGGAACAAAATCTCTGGGAGGTATTGGATGGAAGAATGGCATTGCTGCTATTTTTAAATGATAAAACTAAAAAAAAATAAATAAAACAGATTAATGACCTAAGATCACTATAAAGATACCAGGATGAGACATTAAAAACCAAGACCCTTTATTCCACATTTCAGGGACATATATAGTGAGTCTGAGCCCAGTTCCAGTCCTGGTATAATCAACAGAATAAAATAATATTCACAGTCAATAATTTTTATATTGCCTTTGACTTGTAATTTCAAATCATTGCAGCAGTTCACTCAACAAACCTACCATGGGAATTTGGAATAGAACTATGGAAGTGGAAAGTTTAGATCCACCATAATTGCCCCCCCCCAGAAAGTTTACTATCAAGTAATTATTTTATAAAGCCCTTCATTAATTTTAAGTATGTCTGCAAGAATTATCCTTATGTAGAACAGCATGAGACAGATGCAATACCATTTTTCCATTGACCTGGTTTAGAAATCCCTTTTCATTTTCTATTTTTTGCAACATCCATACTTCAATACAATAATTTTACTTTACTGCCTTAATTTCTCTTGCACATGCAGCTTTGTGACACATTGGATAAAACATTGGACTTAGAGTTAGGAAATTCTTAGTTCCATCAGCCTTAGACACTTGCTAGCTGTGGGACTCTGGGCAAGTCATTTTTATGTGCCTCAGTTTCCTCATCTGTAAAATGTGAACAATAATATCACCTATGTCTAAGGGTGATGTGAGGATAAAAGACAGTAACATTGTAAAGCCCCCTAATGCCTCTATAGATATTGGCTACTGCTGCTGTAGTTGCTGTCGTAATGCATGAAATGAGAGTAGACTGTGCCCCTGGAAGTTCTGCATGAGGGGTAAAATAATGAACTTTGGAAGTGAAAGATTTGCCACTCTATGCTTTTGGCTATTTAAACTTCATTAAGCAGAAAATCACAGCATCAGTACTTAGACAAAAACAGGTCGTAAAGAAAACAGAGTTGATTGGAACAAAGTAAGATGGAAGTCTTAGATAAACTAAATTGAACTCTGGAGAGCAAGACAAGACAATCATTTTGTTTTTTAGGACAAAAGTCAAAGAATGGGTGCATTAGCAAGAGATACTGAAAGTCAACATAAAGTCAGAACTGCACATCTTTTCAGGAGAAAAGTTAGTACCATGGTCAGGGATCCTGAGTTCGAATCTTTAACATTTAATACGTGAATGATCTTAGGAAAGTCACTTTACATCCATGGTCCTCAGTTTCCTTATCTGTAAAATAAGAAAGTCAAATTCCACCTCTGAGGTCCCTTACAATTCTAGATCTATGGTCTTTATTTGGTTTAGCTTATATACTAGGGAGACAAGTAAAATCATTAAATGGGAACTTTTATGCTATCCATTGTGAGGGAGGGATCCAGATGACAATGGAATAAATGAGTTGACAAGAGCTTTATGTATTCCCTGGGTTCATTTTTCCTTTGACTTACAAACTTGGGAAGCAAAATAATTGTCTTTATTAGAACTCATGAATAAATTCAAACTGTATGCCATCCCTATTTGTGCATCTCTGATCTCCATGATGTGCCTGCATTATCAGGCACAGGAGTTATGGCACAAATATGAACATGCATAAGTGTACCTATATTCATGTATAGATAGAATGTACATGCACGTATATAGGTACAAATACATATATATATACATATATATGTATATATATACATATATATATATATATATATATATAGCACATATTGTGCTGTTCAGTCATTTTTTATTGTGTCCAATTCTTCATGACCCCATTTGGGGTGTTCCTGGCAGTGACACTAGATTGGTTTCCCGTTTCCTTCTCCAGATCATTTTACAGAGGAGGAAATCGAAACAAAACTGACTTTCCCAGGGTCATGCAACTAATAAGTGTCTGAGGTCAGGTTTGAACACAGGAAGATGAATCTTCCTGATTCTAAGGCCAGTGTTCTCTATCTGCTGCACCACCTAGCTGTCCATGTATTGTGTGTGTGTGTGTGTGTGTGTGTGTGTATTTTGCTCTAATACATCAGCCCTCACCCAAATACATACATTTATACAAACCCATTTATATATGTTTACATATATATATATATGTATATATATACACACACACACACACACACACACACACACACACACACACAATTAATGTTAATGCAAAATTTCAAGTAGAGTTTAGGAAAAGTAAATGCACATACACATACATAAATAATTGTGAGGATGTATGTGCATGTGTATTTTTTCCATCCAAGTTCATAAACCTTCTGAAATCTATCCATGGACAACGTTTAGGACCTATAGACTTCAGATGAAGAACTTTTGTCATACCCTAAAGAGAGAGTTGTAATTTGGTGCTGGTGTATCTGTAGATATATCAAAGCAGTTTTCAACTATCTTTGGTGGGAAGTGTGGGAGTGGGAAAGAATGTCTTAAAATTTTCTGGAAATGTTATCACTAGAATTTTTATAATGAATAGAATATAGGAAGGAAAAAAAGGATAAAGTGAAGAGATGTTAGGAACACTCTAAAGGAGAATGGGAAGTCTCTTCCCACTATACTTCTGTCATAACTTCCTAGTACCTCAGCAGCTTGAATCAGTGTTTCGTTTCTCCTTTGCTAGCAGATTCTCTCTCTCTCTCTCTCTCTCTCTCTCTCTCTCTCTCTCTCTCTCTCTCTGCCTTTGTTTTTGTTTCTTTCTCTCTGTAACTTCTTTCTCTGTCTCTTGTTTTTCTTTACTCTTTCCTTCCTTCTCGCCTTCCTTCCCTTATCTTAAAGAAATGTCCAGTAATCAGGTATTCTAAACAATAGGGAGAAATATTGTGGACATTTTTTAGGAGGTAATTTAGTGATGTGCTTTGGGTACCTTTCAGATCACATTACAATAGTGTCTATGGATGAGCAGTATGGAGAGCCAGCTCTGACAAGACATTCCAGAGATCTCTGTAAAGATCAACACCACCAAGTCACCTTTTCCTGCAGAATTCAAATACTATGAGTTTTATGATGTCTCCAATATGGAACAGGCTGTGAGCCCCCTTCTATGTTGACATGATTAGTGGCTGGAGAACTGGACAACCAGAATTGCTTCAAATGTGTTTTGAGGAGGAAAAATGGTTTGTTGTAAAATTCTTGTTAGTCCAGTCAGCTCTCATCCTCTTGTGAAACAGGATTTGTCGGCACATGTACTGGTCTATGAGTCAGCCCTTAAAAAGTCATTCATAATTTATGGATAAACAAGAATGACTTTTGTTTCAGAGAATTGGGGAGGGTGTTGCTTTTTTTTTAAGCCTGCTTTCTTCCAGTCCCGTTTCTGAAGAACTGTTCCTGTCTCAAGGCGATTCCTATAGGCCCATAAATACTTTGATGTTTAAACATCTGGAACTTATATTTGGTGTTGACTAATGAGTATTATTATTTTATTATGTATTTATATATGATCTGAAAGAAATTTGAGGTTATATGCCACATAACTCCATGCACAGACTGAACAATGACAAATTCTTTTTACTTATTACACTTATGATTTATTACTTGGACAGAAGAAATTCTGCGTCACTCAATTGACATATAATTGTGTTTTGGAAGATAGTAGGGGGATAAAGAGAATGTAAAATTGCTCCTAACATATATTCCTAAAATTATTCTAAGTATATGAAATGGGCTCCAGAGCGATCATTTCCCTAATTTAAAAAGGAAGGGGGAAAAAAAGTGGACATGTCCGAGAACAGCCCTGCTAGCAACTCAAGCTAAACTTTTGAATGGGAAAAGAAACTTTGGTTATGTAAATAAACGCACTTGTCCCAAGGGGCAATAACAATTCACAAGGAATTTGACTTCAAAGGACACTAAGTGAAAGAGCAAACCTGTTTAAAAATTGGGTTTGTAATATTCATCTTGTGTCTTTACCAATAAGCCACAGGTAAACACCAAGAGATCAAAGGAAAATGTGGGTGTGTATGTAGGGGCTTATGATGATATCACCCTATCCACAAAGCATTTCCCTCAAGGTAAGTTACAGGGGACTGCACCTTTTAACAGTCTCTGTTGTGTATTCAGGAATTCATCCTGCAGGAGTATCAGAGACTCACTGAGTGAGGACCAAGATTTGGATACTGGTAAGGGAGAGAGTCATGTGATGTGAAAAGATAAAGGATGGAGAGCGTGTGCATTTGAGGGAGAAGACACTGCACTGAGTATAGACAAATGGCTCTTTGATGGGCAGCAGCAACCCCTATCTTCTTTCCTCTTCCTTCCATGAGTAGTGTCCATACAAACGGATACGGCTCTTCAATGGACCGTCTGGCCGTGTATGAAAGAATGAATCTTCTATGTACCAAAACATACCAGAGTGGACAACAAAGGCCTATTAAAATATTAATAAGCCTAAACTTCCTGCCCAATCAAAGGATTTTGCAGAACATGAAATTATGAACAGGATATGCTATCAAACACTGTGAAGAATGACTTTCTTCTCGCCTGTTGAACTTTGCAAATTGATTTAACTCTTTCAGTGTCAAAATATCATTTCAATTTCAATATGGCATCCAAAAGTTTTCCCCAGTTGCTCCACAATATCACATCAGCCTGCTATGTTATGATTTCCATGAGACCAAGAACATTTGGTAAACTAAATGATACTTAAGAGAATTCTGCCCAAGGGCTTGGTATAATTCACAGCAATGAAGCAGTTAAAAGAGATCTTTTGTTTCATGGTTAAGCAATATTTTCCAGATGAGCATTCACATATATAAATACACACACATATAGGCACACATAAATGCAGAGGTCAAGGGTGAAGAAAAGATCAGGCTGGCCTTTCATTGTATGTGTGTACTTGGTAATAATTTAATTATATGCACTATGTAATAATTTAATAATATGTAATAACTCTTATTCACCTATGTCTCCAATTGTGTTTTAGCACAAGAAAGACACTCCTAGGGAGAAGAGTGAGAATACATCTCCTCACTGGTGCCTACACTTAGATTTTTCCTGCTCTCCATCTATGTAGAGATATAGAGTTGTATAAATGTTTCCAAAAACAAAATGCTAATAAACAAACACAAAAATAAATAAAAGCTAGATAGTGAATCCAAATATCCTTAAAGGCACAAAAGCTCATTTCTACTTGTTCTTTACAAGGGGATTATTGCTTTTCTCTCAATATTTTACCTTCAAAGTTACAATTTGGTAATTCCTTATAGAGCAGTGGTATATGTGTAGGAATGGGCTTAAGACCACCCTACGCAACTCACTTCTACTAGGTATTCCAAAGACACACTGGGCACTTTGAGATTTCAAGTCAGTCTGCCTTTTGGTCAAAGAACATGACTCATGCTGTGCTTGGTAGAGGGGAGAAGTGAGCCTGACAGTGAAGCCATTCCATTTTAAAGGTCTACTGAGTCAACAACTTTTCCTGCTTGGTGTCTTGGAGGTATTTGTTCCATCGCCCCAAAGAGACAAGTCTTTTTAGAGTTGAGCCACACATTTCTCTAGAATTTCCAGGAGAATCTAGAAGAGTTGGTGCACATGTTCCATAGCATGATCGCTAAAGGGTCATACTCACACACCCCAACTATGCTTATTCACATTGTAAATTACTTTTGTAGTCAGTAATAAGTCATCTACTCCTTAAAAGAACTAAGCTGAAGTCACTAAAACGAATTTACCTAATTTTTAAAAATGCATTTTAATGTAAAATAATCAGGGTTAATATAGATACTAAATGGATTTGCCATAATAAATGAAGTGAATGCTAGAAGACAAAAAGAGACAGACCTTCCTAGGCTGATTTATACTTATCTTTCTGTCTTCGGTTGGTTTCAAAGCTAATTTTAACACAGTGAGAATGAAGGTTAAAACTGCTCTGTGTTACTGATTTCTAGTTAGCAAAAAGGATTTGGACCACAGTTCACCTGCAAGATATGTACGTGTGTGACTAAAGATGTATGTGTATGTGTATACATACAGTCATACATATACATACACATATCTGTGTCAATATAGATATAACTTGCGCTACAAATCTGTGGCCATAAGAGGAAAGCTTTCAGGGAAAGTGCTCTGAGTATAACTTTTCATTTCATGGCACTGTAGTCTTAGTCTACAAAATATTTCAGTTGATTTCTTGTTTCTTTAATCAGAGTTATTAGAAGTCACAGTAATTAGTCACATGTCTAAAAACAGCTTCAAACTATATTTGAATAGCTTATGAGCTTGGGATGCCACATGCATTTCTCAGCCACTTGACTAATAAGACAACAGAATCTTGGGTAGCTGAATGACTCATAAAGTTGCAGATTATTACAATGCAAAGGAATATTAAAAATCATCTGGTTCAACAATTTAATTTTATAGATAAGGAAATCATAGTTCAGAGAAGTAAAATGACTTATCCAAGGACATGTTGCATGGGATTTGAATCTATATTTTGTGACTCCCAGTCTAATTCTTTTTATATTAAACCATGCTTTTTTTTCCTTCCTTCAAATGTAGACCTCTTAAACCTCTTGGTCTCCACACACACAACAATATGATACATTCAGGAGTAATCAAATACTTCATATGCAAAAGCATTCATCTGTAGGAAACATTTCTGCTAGAGGTTATGTTTTATAAATAGCAATATATTTCAGGGCCTTTCCATTTTTTTCTTGGAATTGGACTGTGAGGGCAGTTCACAGAAAAAAAAATTATAGCAGAACTGTATTACTTTATCCCCAAGTACTTCTTATTAACCACATGCCACTTTTAATTAATTCAGAAAGATCTAAATGTTACACAACACATTGGAATATGGTCTAATGAGTAGGAAAATATATCTTAAAGGAAGAAATCTCTTTCTTCTGCCTCAGCTCCTGATTTTAGTTGCAGAGTACTATTTATAATATATTTAACTTTTAAGTCACATTCTGTCTCTGTTTCTATTTGTCTATGTCCATATGTATGTATAGAAGATAATAAATTTCATTTACCATGTTATGATTTATAAAGACCATTCTATAAATTGTCACAACTGATTCTCACAGTTGCTTGTGATGTAAGAAGTGCAGGAATTAGTAATTCTGTTGTACAGACATGAGGAAATGAATCGATTGAATTTCAGGGACATTGAAAAGACTTGTGTCCTATGGAATGGAAGAGCCAGGACTGCAGATCAAATCTCACCAAAAAAAACCCAATAATGCTTTTTATTTTTATTATTTTACTGCTATGACATTCTTACAGCTTGTTCTTTGGTTAGATATACTCACTGTGATGTTCTTAAATGTGATTTTATATTTGTGTCATGGTGGGAACATGGGCACTGATGATGGCAGTATGGCATTTTCCTGCTAGTGGCAATGGCATTGTCATGATCCTGTCATTCACTCCTTTTGGCAGGCACATCAGCTTGCTGATTAGATTAGTTTTGATTGCAAAACCTACGCCAGTTTCATGGCGCTCCCTTTCTCTGTGCCCACTCCAGAAAAAGGTGTATCTAGCTCCAACCTCAGTAAGCTGGCCTTCATTTGCCAACTTTGTTTTCACTCAGGGTTGCTATTTGGATGCGATACCTGCTGAGTTTTCTTGCAACAAGAGCAGTTCTTCTTTCAGGTCTACTGGATTTTGTGTTGTCTATTAGTGTACTCACCCTTATCATTCTGGGAGACTTTAATGCTAAAGTGGGCTCAGACAACCAGACTTGGTAGGGAGTCCTAGGGAGGAATGGAATTGGAAATATCAACAGCAAAGGTCATTTACTGCTGAAGACTTGTGCATCACATGACCTTCTCATCACCAACACAGTTTTCTGTTTACCTAAATGAAATAAAACTTCATGAATGCACCCTCGCAGCAAACACTGGCATCTAATAGATTATGTGATTGTAAAGAGAAGAGACAGACAAGATATGAGAGTGACAAAGGCAATATCAGAGTGCTGGACTGGTCATAGATGTATCTTTTCCAAGCTAAATATTCACATTCATCAAAAGTGCCTCCCCCAAGGCAAAATGACTACCAGAAGAGTTAGAACTCTTCTCTGAGCGAGAACGATTTGTTGCTGACCTGGAGGGAAAATTGAGCCAACACACAGTTGGCAACAGTGGAGCAGAAAAGGAGTGGGCAGCTCTCAGAGATTTGGTGTACAGCACTGCATTTGCTCATCTGGGACAGAATGCTCACAAACACCAAAATTGGTTTGATGAAAATGCTGGGGAAATTCAGAAGCTGCTAAATTAAAAATGAGAACTCCATAGGATTTACCAGCAGGATAGTTCATCCACCTCTAAGAAGGCAGCATTTAATTCCATCAAAAGCAAAGTACAAGCAAAGCTTAGAAAGATGCAGGATTCCTGGCTCAGTAAGAAGGCAGATGAAATTCAGTTTTATGCTGATAGTAACAACCCAAAGCACTTTTATGATTCCCTGAAAGCTATTTGTGGACCAAAAACCTATGGTGCATCACAACTACTTAGTGCTGATAGAGCCACATTGATTAGTGATAAGGACATGATCCTAGAGAGACAGACTGAACACTTCCATAATGTTCTCAACTGACCATCAGCAATCAGTGCTGAGGCCATTGATAGTCTACCTCAGGTTGAAGTTAATCCTTCCTTATCTGAGCTTCCAACTGAAGAGGTTTTGAGGGCCATTAGGCTCCTTTCATGTGGCAAAGCACCTGGTGCTGATTCTAGTCCATCTGAGATTTACAAGGTAGGAGGACCATTGCTCATACAAAAGCTGACTGAAATTTTCCAGGTTATATTGCAAAAGGAGGTTATCCCATAGGAATACAAGGATGCCTCAATTGTCTATCTCTGTAAGAGTAAAGGGAATAGATTGTCCTGTGACAATCACAGGGGGATCTCTCTCTCTCAGTTCTCAGTTATTGCTGGCAAAATTCTTGCCAGAGTCCTCCTTAATAGGCTGATCCTTCACCTGGAAGATAGCCATATACCTGAGAGCCGGTGTGGCTTCAGAAAGGGCCTAGCAAATAGTCGATATGGTGTTTGTTGCCTGACAACTCCAGAAAAAATGCCAGGAGCAGAACAGAAGTCTGTATACAACGTTTGTAGATCTGACCAAGGCCTTCAACATTGTTAGTTGTGAGGGCTTATGGAAAATTATGTCAAAATTTGGTTGCCCAGAGAAGTTCATCAATATTGTACATCATTTTCATGATGGTATGTTTGCCCGGATTCTGAATAATGGACAAAGCTCTCGTGCCTTCCCAGTCACCAATGGACTGAAACAGTGCTGTGTGCTTTCTCCCATGCTTTTTAGCACGATATTTTCAACCATGTTGATAAATGCTTTCAATGAGGATGAACACGGCATCAAGGTCAACTACCACACTGATGGTAAGTTCTTCAATTTGAAAAAGTTACAAGCCAAGACCAAAGTGAACAGTGTTGGTGTATGATTTTCTGTTTGCAGATGATTGTGCACTCAGTGCGACCTTTGAAGCTGAGATGCACCAAAGCATGGATCAATTCCCTGCTACCTGTGCTCATTTTGGCCTAACAATTAACACTAAGAAAACACAAGTGCTCCATCGTTCACCACCATATCATCCATATGTGGAACCATTGGTTACAACAAATGGAGAAGTTTTGAATGCTGTGGATAGGTTCACTTACCTTGATAGTATATATTTCAGGGAAGTACACATTGACAATGAAAAGATGCATTGCCAGAGCTAGCTCAGTTATTTGGAAGGCTCTGAAGAAATGTTTGGGAGAAAAACAGTATTATACTGACTACCGGATTGAAGGTCTACAGAGCCATTGTTCTGACTTCATTGTCATATGATTGTGATACATGGACAGTCTACCAGTGCCTTGCCAGGAAACTGAATCATTTCCATTTGAACTGTCTTAGGAAGATTCTGAGGATCACCTGGCAGGATAAAGTACCAGACATTGAAGTCCTTACTTGAGCTGAACTGTGAAATATTCAAACTATGCTTCAGAGAGTGCAACTCTGATGGGCTGGCCACGTTGTTCTAATGCAAAATATACGCTTGGCAAAAAGATAATTTTATGGAGAACTCGCATGGGGCAGGCAATCACATGGTGGGCAGATACAAGGACACTCTCAAAGTCTCTTTCAAGAACTTTGGATTGACTGTGCAACTTGGCAGACTCTAGCACAGCACTACTTAGCATGGTGTGCCCACATAAGAAAAGGTGCTGTGCTCTTTGAGCAAAGCAGAATTGAGACAGTACAAAGTAAGTGCAGTATGGGCAAATTTGGGATATCCACTCCAAATATTAACACTGACTATCTGTGACCAACCTGTGGTACAGCATTCTGAGCTGGTATTGGTCTGATCAGCCACAGTCAGACACACTAAAATTTCACTTTTCAATGGTGATGTCATTTTGGTCCTCTTCGAAGACAAAGGACAACAACCAACCAATATATTTGTGTACATATTGACCCACACTTCTAAGCACAAATGTATGTATGATACACAAAAATATATCAAAGTTTTTAGTCATCTCCAACTCCTCATGGCCCCATTTGGGGTATTCTTGGCCAAGATACTGGAGTGTTTTGCCATCTCCTTTTACAGATGAAGGAACTGGAACAAATTGGTTTAAATGACTTGCCCGGGGTCGCATAGTTAATAAGTTTCTGAGGCCACATTTGAAATCAGGTAGATGATTCTCTCTGTGGGTCTGGCTTTGTATCCACCGCACCACCTAACTGTCCTGTATCAAAGTTTAGCATTTTATATATAACTACATATGTAAGCACATACTTAAGTGTATATATGCATATAAAGACACACACACACATACATATATATAAACATACAAATATATACTCAAACAGCATGAGTTTATTATGATTTTCTGTTGTCTTTTCATGGATCGAATGCCCTCATCCTAGCGTAGGAATAGGATTAATAAATGGGCAGAGAGTGTCAGACGTAGAAGGCAATTCAGAGATCATCTAGTGCAGTAATAGCACCATGCAGGTGAGGAAGTGGAAGGGTTAAGTAACCTAAGGTCATAGAAGCTAATCAATTATTGAGTTAGGGCTTGGGTCTCTATCATAATACAATATCATTTCATTATATCATACTACTTCTTTATACTCTATTTTAATTCTTTTGGGATAGATCTTAATTTAAAATGTTGATGGATCAAATACATGCTTAAGCAATGTTCGGTTCTCCCTTCCCTCATGAACATATGATTATAGCTGTAGAAACAGAGAAATACGAATAGGGAAATATGTGGGAGTCAGCTTGACAAATTAATGCTTTGTGAAGAGAAATGCCTAATAAAACATATGTATGATATCTACTTATAGCTCTAAAAATCCTGTCATCATTTATCATAAAGGTAAAAATATTATGATTAGGTCTAATAATTTATGAATCCATTCATTTATTTCACTCATATACCTGTCAATCTATCAATTTATCTATCTATCTATCTATCTATCTATCTATCTAGTTATCTATAAGGTTGAATGACTTGCTCAGGGTTTCTAAGCTAGTTTGCATCAGTGGTAAAACTTGAACCCAGGACAATCTGCATGCCAGTAAAGTTCTCTACCACATTACCTTTCAGTGAGAACATCCATCATCTACCAAAAAATGTGATGCCATATGGCAAGTACAGTCTTTGTGATTTGAAGAATAATTTTCTTAATGGCTTTTTAAAAATATCTGGAAAACAACAATTGGACTTTAATGCTGTTAAAAATATTCATTTTTGAGCCATGTTCACCATATCACTAAAAACTATCAAATCTTTCTTTTTCTACCACCACTAAGTCTCATTTCTGTCTTCCTTCGAATCACACTTCTACTACTCTGGTTCAGGCCCTCATCACCTCTAGTCCACATTTATTACAATGGCTTTTTCATTGGTCTTTTTGCATTGCATCTTTCCCCTCTATAATCGATTTTTTCATAGAATTGGCAAAGTATAGGTCAGACCATGTTACTCCTCTGCTCACTAATGGCTCCCTATGTCTTCTATGATCAAATACAGACTTCTACATCTTTCTGTCTCCATATATTTAAATCTTTTCACAATTCTTCATATATATTATAGTCCATCAAAATTGATATCCTTACTATTTCTCATACCCGGCACTCCAGCAATGACTGTTCTCCATACTTGGAAAGCTCTCTCTTCACCTTAGCCACTAAGAATCCCTAATTTCCTTGAGACCCAGTAACAGAGCTAAATTCCACATGAAATATTTGGTCATCCCCTTAAACATCTAATGTCTCCCTTCTCCCATCACCTACATATTATGTATACATTTCGTATCTACCTGTACATGTGCATGTGGTCTTCTTGATTAAATTGTAAGCTTCTTGAGAGCATAGACCACTTCCCTTTCTGTCGTATCTCCAATGACCAGCAGGACCAGACATATAGTAATTATAGTTACTTAAACCCTGCTTATTGGTTTACTGGCAGTTTTCTAACTGAACATAAACCAGCCCAATCAGTGAATTTCAAAGTATGATAGAAAGCAAATGAAAATTTTCTCTTACATTAAATTGCTCATTTAAGCAAATTTCTTATTCTTTTCTATAAAACTATTACCAGTTTTCCCCATAAGACTGAGAAGAAAAATGATTAGTCTAAAGATTACAAAAGTATGATTGAAGATTATTACATTTCTTCTTCTCTGATTGTTTCTCTACCTTTGTAACCTGAGACCAGCAGTTGTTAACACCTTTCAATTCTGATACTGGTAACTTCTCAGAGATATTTTCACAAACTGGAATCTATGAAAAGAGTTAAGTACATGGGAGAGATTTGGCATAGAGTAACAACATATGGCTATAAGTACCTTCAGTGGCACCTTCACATGATTTGCTAGTATAGAAGCTCCAGTGGAAATCTGGTGATGAGACCACAGACCTCAACCAATTCCTGAACTGTAGATACTGCCACTATGATCAATAGATCAGAGGTTGTAAAATGCTAAGTAGTCATTTTTATAAAGGTTGTCAACTTTTAAAGTCAATGAACCATATATAATACATATATATATATAGATAGATAGATATATAGATACACACACAGGTGTATGTATGTATATACATATATATGCAGCTGGCAGTTATTTCATTTGGTAACATTGGGAAATAAGTCAAAGGATTCTGTTTATTGTCTTTTATTGTGACTATGACTTCATACTCAAGACTTCACAGAGTTCTTTTTTTATAAGCAGTCTATAAACTTTCCAAATGAGGAACTTGAGTGTCATGTAGATTTAATGAGTTTCTCATGCTCACACAGATAGTAATTGATGGAGAGAGATTTTGAACTCAAACCTTCTGGACTCAAAGTCCAGTGCTCTAGCCACTAAGTAATGAAGTATTCATCTGCCATTGGATAATTGTTTTCTTTTTTTAAAGACAAAGTGACATAGCAAAAGAAATGCTGTGACTAGAGTCAGGAAAGAGCTATATTAAATTATCTCTGACTTTATTTGACTTTCAACCTCCATTTTCCCATCTGTGAAAGAAGATATTATACGGGTATCAGCAACCACTGGAGGTTGTGACAATGAAATTTTAAAATGCTGTAAAAATATGAGCTGCTATATTGCTATTTTTCAGTCATGTCTAGCTCTATGTGACCCCATTTTGGATTTTCTTCACAACAGTCCTGGAGTAATTTGCCATTTTTTTATCCAGCTCATTTTGCAGATGAGAACATGGAGGGAAATAAGAGTTAAGTGATTTTCCCAGAGTCACATACCTGGTAAGAGTTGAACTCAGGAAGGGGAGTTTTCCTGACACCAGGCCTGGCACTGTGTCATCTGGCTGTCCCCAGCTACAACACAGAAGGTTGGTATTTTATGAGCTCTTTTTTTTTAACATATAAAATTAGCTTATTCAGGATTATAAAGGATGAATTGCTTTATGATTAATCAAGTACACATGAAAGATTGGTAAGAATTAGCAAATGTTATAAATGAAGTTTTATTTGAAAAATCTCGTATCAATGTTTGTTCCCCTGTGAGCTACATTACTTTCTAAAGTTAGAAACGTATGTTACTGCATTGTTTTCAGATTTTTGCATCTACATATAGACGTTCATGATATTGTTGTCAACAATATATTGTGCAGTGTTGTCCTAATTATTCCATAGCTACAGGGAATGAAAATAACCCAATTCCCTAATTAAAGGTCTCTCTATTCAGACAAGAGACTCTCTGTTTTCCATTCTTCATTTGTTTTGGCCAATGCGAAAGACAGGAAGAATACCTCCAATATTTATAGCCTCTGGCTTCCACAGAGTTCAAAGCACTGGGGTAGCAGGAAAACAAAGGAATAACACTAAAGTGAAAAGAGAAGAAAGGCATTACTTTGTGCTAGTTTCAAATACCCTAATACGACATTATAGAACTTTATAAGAACAAGCTCATGTCTTCTTTATATGTTTTCTTAAAGGTTAGTGTACAACATTCTATGCCTAAAAGTGGACTTGTGTTGTAAGTAATCTAATTGCATTTGTATTCTTTTGTGTCAATTCACTGAGCTTTAATGATGGTTGGTAGAATACCCCCCAACATTCAAAAGTCTTCTATTTATCCAGTGATAAATTCACAAACTGTGTAAGGGATGTATAAGCAAGATATAGTAGAAATGTCACCAGATTTGTAATCAGAAAAGCTAAAATCAAATACTAACTCTGCTATTTGCTGCCTGTCTGACTTTTGAGTAGTGTGTTGATTCTCCCTGGCCCTCAGTACTCTCTCTTGCAAAATAAGGATAATTCTACTAAGGAATCTTGAAGGTCTCTTCCAATTTAAAATTTATGATTCTCTAGTTAACAAAAATTCATATTGGGAATAGGATTTTGTAAAGACTTAAACTTTTTAGAAAGTCAATATATTCTAATGGAATACAATATATACCCTTCCGTCTCTGTCTTACCATCTAAGTGAAGTTATATTAAGTAAAATGCAAATAAACTTTTTTTTGGAGATAAGGAATATTGAGTAATAAGGAAGAGTTAAATTATCTAGAAGAATTATTTTCCTACTCCTATGTTAGGCCATCCTCCACAAAGTCAAACACTGATGTCTTGCAGTATGAATTTGATGTTATTCAATCTATAAGGCAATGAACATGTAGCCAGGTTTCTTACAGGTTTTACCACAATGGAAAGGTTTTATGTCCCTGACAATATACTACATCTCATTTTCAAGGTCTAGAACAGGTATATAAGGAAAGAGTCAATAACTGTTCTGTCACATGGTGAGAAAATATTTGACCATGCTAATCAATGAAAAAAACAAAAATAGTAGTTGTTATTGTTTTGTCCTATACTGTTCCTACAGTTACAATAGTAATATAATGAAAAAAGGGATGGAGAGTGTTGAGAATTGAATATTTCAGACTATACATATTAACTTAACTGTTACATTCTACATGTGAAATCTTGTTCACTGGTTAACAAGAGGATGTACTTTCCAAAGACTGAATCTTATAAATTTTGATATATAATTGACTATAACTGAAAGTAGAAGATAGTAGGGAGTTGGAACTACATAGAAGGAGGGCTCATAAATAAATGAGTAGTCAGAGTTGATTTCTTCAAGCATTAAAGTCAATAAAAAAGCACAATTTTATGCAACAAATCATAATCTTGAATTATTTTTCTCATGATAAGCATTTGTAAAAATACCACCATAAATATGATTGTAGTCATATGATGGAATAAAATTTGTTGTGGAGAATAAGAAGGTATAGAAAATCTATGAAAAAAAAGAAAAGATTCTCTAAACTAGCATTTTCTTTTGGCTCATGACTTCAGTGCAAGGGTGTGCAATGGAATACAAATATATATATATATATATATATATATATGTAATAGAATGTTAACATAGGAAAAGAAAGAGTCCAAAAGATGACAGACTAAATAGAAAATATATATATATATATATATATATATATATATATAGATAGATAGATAGATAGATAGATATATGGAGAGAGAAAGAGAGAGAGAGAGAGAGAGAGAGAGAGAGAGAGAGAGAGAGAGAGAGAGAGAGAGACTTTTTTCGAGAAGAATATTGAGCAGTCTTGGACATGGTCATCATTGAATAATATCTCAAAAGACAAAATTCTAATGGACAGCAAATGTTTAGTTACTAGTTTTTAGACCTTGAATGAATTCTGTATTTATGGACACATTTCACAGTTTAGAACAATGATTGATACCAAATTAGTGGAAGAAGTGAAAAAAAAATAAAAAGATAAAGCATGCAATTGAAACAATTATGAGTCAATTTATTTTAAGTTGTTCAAACTAAAATTTGAAAAATGCATGATAACAAACATTGACACAGATCATCACCATTTAGTAAGTTTGTTTAACTAACATAACCAAAGATCACAATGTGGGCACTGAAAGAGTCTGGAAATCATCTCATCCAGCAAACTCTCGATCATCTTGCCAAATGGCAAGATAACAACTTCTAATGGTATTGCCAATTCAGACTTATTTTGACTCTAACATCTTATATATAAATATAAACCGATTTTATAAGCTGTGTTATTTTATAAAATAAAAACGGTAAACTTGACCAGTGACCCAAGTGAGCTGTATCACCTTAAGAGATTTGTGCATAAAAAGTAAAAGAATAAAAAATAAATGAAAAATGAGAAAAGTTATGTCGTGACTTCTAAAATAAACTCTGTTCTCTGTCAGTGACAGTAGAAGTACCACATATGACCTCTAACATTGCACTGCATGTTGCATGAGGATAGAGAGGTCATTAAAGAGAATACAAACTCCTCTTTGTGACAATTATAACTCTTCACAATTTGTTTCTAATACTGTTATAGGATTATTGGATATTTCTTTTTTATACCTAATATATTCTACCCAAACTGGTTTACTTGTTTCTGATGCATAGCATTTCCTTCCCATTTTTCTGCTTTTGTATGGTATCTTTCTCCCGACCCTCTACCCCATGTTCAAATTCACTTCATCCTCACCTTTGCCTTATACATCCTCTAACTTTCTTTAAGCCTCAGTTTAAATATCAACTTTTATACAAGGTCAAACTCTATGTCCTTGGTTACTATGGTCTGTCCTTCCTCTATTATTTTGAATTTATTTTTAATATATCTGCGTATTTAATTATCTGTTTATGGGATATGTAATCCCTTTGAATTAAGACTATTTTTTGTCTTATACTTCAAATGCCTAACATGATTCATAGAAAATTATAGGAATTTGATAAATGCTTATTGAATGAATGAAAATAAAAATAGGAAAAACAATTGGAGATCAAGAATGCACAGATAAAGTCCATATAGGAGATATTATGATACTCATGGAGTTGAGAAATTCATTCCCAAGATACCTTAAAGAGGGCACATGGGAAAAACAACGTTAGCATGGACTTATTACCTTATTGTAAAACAAAGAAAGGCAAAAGAGAAGATATCAATAACTATCAATTATATGATTATTGTTTATCTTAATAAAATATGTATGAGAATATTTGATGCCCATACAGAAGACATCTGAGGGCTACACCATGAAAAGGAAACAAGAGGGTTTTCATAAATAATTTTCTGTATCAGCCAAACATTTCTGTGTAGTCACAAAATTGACTAATCGTAAAGGCAGACGACTTACTTCAGCATTCCTCTGGATGTTGATATCAAGACAAAAACAGGGAACCATGCTTTTATGAGATGTTTACTACTGTTGCATAAAATGAGCAGGGTGGAAGAAGTAATAGAAGAAGTAGAGTTATTGAGATTTGTTTGTTGCTCTTGTTTATTGATGACATTTTACTAATTGCACAAAACCCCAGAATATTCTAAAGTTGGTTAAGTAAGATATATAATCATTCATATCAGTCCAGCCTAACTCTCATCCACCATGGAAAGAAGATGAATTAGAGCAGGAGAGTGGATGATATTGCCTTTGGGAAAATGAACAATGCTTTTAATGATCTGAAACTTCCCCTTCTTTTCAATAGCATAATTATTCTGGTAAAGGTATGTGACTACAGGTTATTGAATATCATAACTTTGGAAGAATGTAACTTGAGATTTACCCAAAAGGCAATAGAGAGACACATGTTACGTGTAGATGGGCTTCATGATATTATTAAAAAAGAATACTATGAATTTGTGGATTTCTTTTTAAAAAATGTATGTAGGAAAAAGGATGTGGACCACTTGTTTCATGAGAGGGACAACCAAAAGTTGTACTGTCTCTACACAATTGCTAAGAGACTTAAAGGAAACAAGCCAAGAACACCTGGTCGACCACTTGTGGAGGATTTATGCTACAATATGTATTGGTATACTCAGTAGGAAGGGTTATATGGCTGCAATTTATGTCCTTGGAGAGAGCACTCACATTGATTACCAGCCAATCAAAGTATCAATGGAAATTAGAATATGGGAGCTTTAAAATTACTATTGATGGGGGGAGGAGCCAAGATGATGGAGTAGAAAGACACACATACCTAACTCCCGAACCCATAGCCTATAAAATACCTGTAAAGAGGAACTCTTGACAAGTTCTGGAGCAGAGGAAGCTGTGGAACAAGGGATTGGTGGAGATTTCTGTTCCAGGGAGACCAGAAAAACCAACACCGGGGGTCCGTTGCACACCAGACCCAGAGTGGAGCCCAGCCTTGCCCTGGCTGTGTGGTGCTGGGAGGAGCGAATCCAGGCAGCTTCAGGATGGAATCTCCAGTGGCCACACAGTTCCTTCCACCCACGGGCGCAAAGGTCAGTGAGAGGGCCTGTTTGGCTGGCCAAGAGGGGAGCGGGGTGTCTCCATAACTCGGGCCCGCTTGGGAGGCAGCAGTTAACAGGGGCTCCCAGAGCAGGAAGGACTCCGGATCCATTGCTGAAGGTCTCCACATAACCCCCTGAGGGAACTGAGCCCTGTGCTGCAGCCCTGCCCCCACCTGAACACCTGAATTTAATCCTGAATTTAATCCTACATTGAATAGCAGCCACCCTGCCCCTGCTGAAAGTCCTAAGTCTGGGAAGCAGCATTTGAATCTCAGACCCAAAGCACTAGCCGAGTAGATCTGGAGGTGAGGTGGGTGTGGAAAGGAATCTCAGAAGTCAAGTAACTGGCTGGGAAAATGCCCAGAAAAGGGAAAAAAAGTAAGACCATAGAAGGTTACTTTCTTGGTGAACAAATATTTCCTCCTTTTCTTTCTGATGAGGAAGAACAATGCTTACCATCAGGGAAAGTCATAGAAGTTAAGGCTTCTGTATCCCAAACATTTAAAATAAATATTTAATGGGCTCAGGCCATGGAAGAGCTCAAAAAGGATTTTGAAAATCAAGTTAGACAGATGGAGGAAAAACTGGGAAGAGAAATGAGAGAGATGCAAGAAAAGTATGAAAAGCAGGTCAACACCATGCTAAAGGAGACCCCAAAAAATACTGAAGAAAATAACACCTTGAAAAATAGGCTAACTCAATTGGCAAAAGAGGTTCAAAAAGCTAATGAGGAGAAGAATGCTTTCAAAAGCAGAATTAGCCAAATGGAAAAGGAGGTTCAAAATCTCACTGAAGAAAATAGTTCTTTCAAAATTAGAATGGAACAGATGGAGGCTAATGACTTTCTGAGAAACCAAGACATTACAAAACAAAACCAAAAAAATGAAAAAAATGGAACATAATGTGAAATAGC
>CM053769.1:15869906-16005044 GCA_028658325.1 Potorous gilbertii | reverse complement strand
GGGGGAGATGATGGAAGGGAGGGCAATGGGAGGAGGGAGCAATTTGAAGTCTACACTCTTGGGGAGGGACAGGATCAAAAGAGAGAATAGAAGCAATGGAGGAAGGATAGGATGGAGGGAAATATAGTTAGTCTTACACAACAGGACTATTATGGAAGTCACTTGCAAAACTACACAGATATGGCCTATATTGAATTGCCTGCCTTCCCAAAGGGAATGGGTGGGGAGGAAGGGATGAGGAGAAGTTGGAACTAAAAGTTTTAGGAACAACTGTCGAGTATTGTTCTTGCTACTGGGAAATAAGAAATACAGGTAATGGGGAATAGAATGTTATCTGGCCCTACAGGACAAAAGAGAAGATGGGGACAAGGGAAGGGAGAGATGATAGAAGAAAGGGCAGATTGGTGATAGGGGAAATTAGAATACTTGGTGTATTGGGGTGGAGGGAGGGGACAAATGGGGAGAAAATTTGGAATCCAAAATTTTGTGAAAATGAATGTAAAAAGTTAAATAAATAAATTTATTTTAAAAAAAAGAAAAATTAATTACTATTGATAAATTATGTTGAAAAAATCTCAAAACAAACTTACAGTAAGAAAAATATATTTATAGATTAAAAGAAGAAAATCTTTTTGAGTATGAGAGCTTCATGGCAGAGTGGCATAATGGGAACTATGGGTGGCAATGTAATTCAGTGGAAAGCCTGAATGTAGAGTCAGAGGAGCTGAATGAAAATCCCAGTACTCATGGTCATTCTTTTTGTCATCTTGGACATGTCATTGTGATATCCTGGACCTGAGTGTCTTCATACGTTTGGATAAGATGACATCTAAGGTAACTTTATGCTCTAGAGTTATCATCCCTTTATATTCTATCAACTGAAAGAGAATAGGTAAAGAAGCTGAAGTATTAATCTGGTGAACATTAAGAGATAATAAATCATATCAGTTTGATATCAATATTTAGATATAGGAATGGGAACTGGACTTGAGATTTTTTGATGTAGGAAACTGTCAAGTGGAGAAATTACCTCTACTAGAAGTTCCACAACTTCTTTGAAACTTCTTACGGTCTGAAAAGTTGTTTAAGACCTTGAGAGGTCAAATATCTTGCACAAAACTATATGTATGTGTCAGAGAATTTCCTCTTCTGGGAGTTGAAATCACAAGTCCAATCTCAATGCAATCTCTAAATAGAAATCCTTTATCTGTCTGTCAGTCTGTTTATTTATCATTTATCATCTCCCTTTCCTCTATTGATCATCAATCACTTATATGTCTTTTTTTATCTACATAGTTATCATCTTTCTATCAATCATTTATCTAAGCATTTCTAAAAAAATTGCTGAAGACTTTGAAATGCAAGTTGGGTTAGGAATAAATCTTCTAATAATTCCTATAAAGACCATACCAGGGAGGGATATTTGGTGTGCAAATCAATGTTGAATCAGGTAAGGCTAGCTTTAAAAATCTGAATCACTAAAAAAGTATTTGGAGGAAATGTTTTTGTTTATTTGTTTTTTGTGCAAGCAATAATTACAGAACACTATTACCAATGAGAACAAATAGACTTGCCTTGTAGCAGTTTCAAGTTACCTTCTGGCCTATGAAGAGAAAAAAGAAATCTTCTCTGTACTCAAGTATTAGGCCCAGAAAATGAGAGGGTTAGGAGTTCTTGTTCAGTGTTCCCCAAGATTAGACAAACATGATCCATTTTTAGGCAGCTTTGACCTGCAATGCATTGAGTTCCTCATACTTATCCAGTGCAACCTGGAATTGGGCAAGTCTGAAACCCCTAGACACATAGCACTGTTCAGTCTCTGAAAAACAGAACCTTTAGCTACCTAAGCCCATTGGAATGCACTCCCACACCATGACCAAGATAACATCCTCTGGTAGCTGGGTCCTTGTTTCTTGACATTTGTCCCCAGAAGGGAATCCCTAGACATCTCTATTAGCCTTCCCTCTGTTAATTATTCCCCTTTGATATTGTGTACAGCTTGTTTTGTACATATTTGTTTGCATGTTGTATCCCCTTTAATTGATAAATTCCTTGAGGACAGCCACTATCTTTTGCCTCTTTTTGTATACTCAATGCTTGGCACAGTGCCTGGCATGTTCTAGGCCTTAATAAGTGCTTATTGATTGATTGATCATAAGTTTCAATTCCATTGGTTCTAACTGCCTACTATGTCGATGCACTTATTTGATGTGCTGTGTCAAACGGCTGCAACCAGGGCTATCCAGGGCTATATCATCCATAAGCAGGGTTAGCAGCAGCCAAGATAGAGCATCAAACCTTAATGTTGGTAGGCTGACTAATTTGGCTACAGAAATAAGTTACTCCTCCATAACCTCATGGATGGTTATGCAATCAACCTCCGCCATCTTGTTAAACTCATCAATGCAGTACGTACTCTGGTCAGCTAGTAACAGGGCATCTCTCTCCAAGATCAACCCTTTGATCTTTGCATCCTGAAGCTCTGCTCCAATTAGTTCCACACCTAATGATCTCTAGCCTATTGTATATGGACTTGGAGGGAAGAGCACCAAGATCCCCCATCAACAGATATAAATGTCTCCTCAGATCTTCATGCCCCAGGAGGATTGTCCTACTCCACCCTACTCCACCAGAAAAAAGGGAGCAAAACCTTTACACCCTCATGGTCACATATCTCAGAGGCAATTGAAACTGCGAGTTTTTCATAGACATTCCCTATGGCAGTTTGTTTCAGTTCCTTTCTGCTCAGCTTCCCCAAAAGAGCTTCATCATCTTCACTCTTCACAATCTGATATTTGGAAGTCTGAAACTTCTGAATAAGTTACTGACATCAGGCCCTGTCAAAAGCTAGTATTTAATGTTAGTAGAAAAATGCCAGGGATATTGACATGCTTTCCAGAGTGGGCCAGTCATGTATTCTTTCTGCCAAAACTGATACTATGACAAATGTTCCTAATACCTGTACCTGTTCACTATATTCCTGCATGTTCAATTCCTGGAACTTGAGTTTTTAGAGTCATGACTGTAAGTGGAACCATCCTCTTGAGCATCTGATTGAACACTTCTGGCCTGGGCACATAATCAGTGGCATGAAAGTAGGAGACTGGCTTGCTTGGCAGGTCTCAGTCTCACACCAGTCACAGGTACATGTGGCAACTACCATCCTGGTTTTGACCTCAGAGACAAAGGTGACCATCCTATGGGCAGCAACCAGCTTTCCTAGGGAAATAACCCAAGTTTCTCAAATCAACCATAGTTTGCTGCTACTTAGGCTCCAGAAGTGGAGTTCAAATCTATATATAAGTTCAGAGGCATATTGATTCTAAGGGTTAATGGTTATTCCAAGGGCCTGGTTCCAATGTGCCATCATCAGCCAATATTAAATATATACATCCAAGACATCTTCATTCACTACTGTAATGGGAGTTAAAAATCTTTCCCACCCATTAATAGACCTCAGGTAGGGGAATAGAGGGAGACTTGATTAGGGGAGGCTTGTTTCCTATAAAGGCCCACACCTTTTGCTCATTGATGAGGCAGGGAGTCATACCCTCTTGCTCTGAAAACAGTATATTCACTCTTGAGGGGAAGTTTTACTTTGGGGGATCTAGGTATGAAAGAAGGTTTGTGTGCCAGATAAGACTCTGGGAAGCTGCTAAGGAGCCCCCCACCCCAGTTTTGAAAACCCAGATGTTGGTGTTTTCCTCTCTGGTAGCTTTGTATATATGTATGTAATGGTCAGACAATTGAAAATCTGTCTGTTGGTCCCTGTATATTGAATGTAATTAAAGTGATTGTTGACACCTTAAAAGTTGCTTTTCCTTTTATAAATGTAGATCTAAGAACCTGTGATAGCAGCTCCTCCCAACCCCATGTATGTCAGCATGCTTATTGTTACAGCTATGTCCTTTGCTTTGTATTGTGGTAGCAACTCCTAAACAGCATCAGTAAAGATGATGGGATATACCGAGTACAGTGCTTGATTCTCAGAAATTGAGTTTACCAGTTTAGGGTCCACCTTGTCAACCAGATTCACATACAAAGTCCTTTGTTCCTTGTAAGCAAAATCTATTATTTGGATCTCATACTTAAATTGTCTCTGCCAAACTCATCATCCTGATAAAACTTCTGTAGAAATCTTTTAACTTTCTCTTTTTTGGTTGCATAATTATTAGGAGTCATCTCTGCTGGATGGAGGGGAAGGGGTAGTATCTTGAGGGGAGCTGCTGGACTACAGTGTTGATGATATCTTGAAAAGAGATGAGGGAGAATACCTAGAGTCCAAAAAGAAGCCAGGCAGCAACCCTGGAGTAAATTTCACATAGAACTAACACAACAATGGTGTTATGATCTTAAATTATCACAAGTACCAGGAGGAGAGTTATTATAAATGTTTTCAGGTCCTGCAAAACTATAGCATGGTTGTTAAAATCTGTGATGGTCACAATGGATGGAGGATAGACTTAAGAGAGAGATTCCACATATATGTCACATAGGACTGAAAAGCATTATTTTAAGTGATTCTATAGGTCAGCAAAAGTCCTGTGGAGTTATGATTTGCAAATCTCTCAAGTGATGAAGGGGAACTTGGAGTTAAATTCGGAAAGAGACATCAGAATGACAGAAATATAGGTAAGGCATCCTAATAAAAATGATCACAGGAGAATATCAAAGCAGCAGAATCTTTGACCTAATTTACAAATGCCCAATAGTTACTGTCATAGACAAATAAAGGATATAAATGAGCTTGGGGATTAGAGAGAGAAATAGATAAAAAATGATTTATATGCTAATATATACCAAAAGAAAGAAGCAAAGAGAGGGAGGATTAGGAAATGACTATTGAAATATTGAAAAAATGAGGTAGAAAATGAGAGCATGAGTCATTCTAAAGCAATAGGAGGAAAAGGTTTACCCTTAAAAAATACTATGGAGACAATCTAATCTGGAAAATGGGATTAGTGTTGGTACTAATTTCAATATCTGATTCAAAGTCTTCTTCTCCATAGCCCTTTCCTTACACTAGGGGACTTCAGTATAAATACTAATAATCCCTTAAATACCTTAACCTACTGGTTCCTCAACCTACTCAACTTCCATGACCTAATTCTCTACTCTGCCTCAACTATACAAGTCAGTTCAGTCATGTTTTTTTCTATCTTATCCAACTCTTTGTGACCCCATTTAGAATTTGCTTGACAAAAATACTAGAGTAGTTTGCCATTTCCTTCTCCAACTCATTTTATAAATGAGGAAGTGAGACAAAGAGGGTAAAGAGACTTGCCCAGGGTCATATGGGTGGGTAATAAATGTCTGAAACTGGATTTGAACTCGTGAAGATGAATTTTCCTGATTCAAAGCTCATTTCTCTATCCACTCCACCACCTAGCTATACAAAAGGTATGCTAAAACCTTTGATTTTACCACCATGCAAAATTATTTTACTTCCAAAATTAACTCAAATTCCACTATCTGATCATAACTTTCTATTATTCCCTTTCTCTCTATGCTCTACTTCACAACCTGTTTGTTGTCATCACTTTTACCTCCAATCCCTTCACCCACTACTTTATCAGACCATCCTACTGCTGTTCTTCAATTTCCTCCCACCCCAATCTTGAGAGTCAACCTGCTCAATTCTACACTATTTCTTATTTTTAGATCCCTTACTCACTTCTCCTGTCACTGCTTACTTCTTGGTAAACCCCATGACTCCCTCAACAACTACTCCCATGACTTTCTCACCTATTTCTACTCATGTTCTGCTGAGTGGAGTTGTTGAATGTTCTTTAACCAAATTAACTAGATCGACTACAAATTTGTTATTTAATCTCACTTGGGCTATTACTGCAGAAAGGTAATTTATTTTACTGTTTCATAATCAATTATCTCTTTGATTCCAAAGTGGAGGTTCAGAAATTTCTCTTCTTTCCTATTGAATCCCATACCATCCTTCTTCCTGTCCTTAAAGCTAAAGACTTGCCTCCAAACATTCCTGAAAACAAAAAGGGACCAATGGTCATGAGCTCTTTTCCACATCCCATACTTGACATCCTTACTCTAGATTTTTATGGAAATCTTTCCCCTTGCCAAAGCCAGCGTTTCTAAATGTCCCTTTGGTCTCATTCCTTTCCAACTTCTTCATTACACTGCCCCAACAATCATTCTTTTCATTTTAATCTGCCATCTCTCCCTATATAGGTATCCCTTTAGACTATAAGCATACTTGTTTTCCATAAATTAAAAATAATATAAAACAAAAAAAACCTTTACTAGACCCTACTATCCTCTCATGCTGTCATCCTTTTCCTTAGCTTTTTCTCTAAACTCTAGAAAAAGCTGTCTATATTAGATTCCTCTCCACTCATTTATATCTCAACCCAAGGCGATCTGGTTTCTGACCTTATCACTCAATAGAAATTGCTGTCTTCAAAGTTCTAAATGCTCTGCTAATCACCAAATCTTGGACAGTGATTTGCTTTATTCATCAAGTATTAATTATTAATATATTTATCATCAAGATTATTAGTGGTAGAACTCATATTTCATCTTATCTTTGAATCATAATAGTCCTGAGTGAACACACTATACTATTTTAGTGGTAGCTGGTATTTAGAATAGTATAAAATTACTAGTAATAGCATTATTTTCATTACTACTACCAACACGTACTATTTCTACGTCTGCTTCTACTACTAGAACAGCAAAAATAGTGATGAGGATGAATGATGACAGGAATTATTAACAGCACATATAAAACTGATCTCTAAGTCAACATGATCTGAATTTGAATGCCATCTCTCATATAGTGTCTGTGACCCTGAGAAGTCACTTAAACCCTCATTGGCTCCATGGAGCACCAAGACCTTACATTTCAGCACAGTTGCTTCTCTACATTGGTCGAGAAATGTTTCTTATGAGAGTGTTCCCTATACCACTGAATTTTTAGGTCAGGACAAAATAACAGCAATATTGATCATGGGGCAGAGAAGAAAATAAGAATGTACATAGTATCTACTGTGGTATCAGGCTAAGTGCTTTTTCATGAATTTTATCTCATTTGTCCTCAAAACAACTCTACGATGTAGGTGCTATTATTTAATCCCATTTTACAATTGAAGAAAAACTCAGAAAATACAAATTAAGCTACTTACATAGGGCGCAGAGCTAATAAGTACTTAAGACCAAAATTGTCACCACCTAGCATTCTATCCACTGTGCCATATATTTTGTCTAATTTTCTTATCATAACAATCTAATGACATAAATATCGTAGGAATGATTATTCCTATTACAAAAGAGGAAAAAAATCAGAGTGGTTAACTCCTGTCTTGGGGACACAGACTTTTTAGTGAATGGTAATGGCATGTGTGGGAAGGAAGAAGTAGGATTCGGCATAGTTTAATATGATACAGCCATGCTCATTGGGATACAGACTGAGTGATAGATTAATTGTGCACTATTTCCTACACCTTTAGTCTGTATCTACTCCTATCTATGCTTTATTTATTGTATTTTTTTGTCCACTTAACATGGCAAAACTTTTCATTGCATGTCTAAGAGAAGCCTTTTGTTATTCTTAGAAATACTTTAAATAGTCAAAACAGCTTATAGGGAGATTACTGATGAATCATGCATTTAATCAACAGAACAGGAGACACAAGCTTAGGACAAGCTATAAAGGATTTAAGTCTTTAACCATATTTGGAGCTGCAGCCATTGACTTCATGCATGCATCTCACTCATCTTCATATGTGTGTCTGTTTTGTTTCATTAAAAAAAAAAGAATAGTTTTCTTCAGGTACAAACAACAGGCAATGTTAGACTGCCCTAGACTCAGGGGAAACTTCCTTCATAAAACCTTCTCTAATCCTCTCTCACCCTTCCCCCTAATGCCAATTAAAAAAAAAATCTTCCCTTCCTCAAATTTCTCATAACATAATGCCTGGCTCTTTCAATTGCACATATACATTATTCATTTTCTTATAATTAATTGAACATATGCCTTATTTTCCCTATTAGACTATAAGCTCCTTGAGAAAAGGATTTATTGTCTTATTTTGCCCTTGTATTCCCAGCAGACAGTTCTGTGCCTTCTATATTCATTATAGGGAGATTAAAAACTGTTTTGAATCAAATTGGCTTTCTTATTCTGGGGACAAGTAATTGCTCAGATCATATACAACAGCATCATAGATCACATGTTAAAGAATCACAGAGATTTTAAAAGATTTTAGAGATCCAATTTAACCCTTTAATTGGGAAGAAGATGAGAGGAGTGTGTCTTTCTCAAGTTCACATAGTGAGTTGGTAGCCTAGGCAGACCTAAAATCCAGGACTCAAAGTCAAATACCCTATGTAATGTCTTCCCCTGTCTTTCCCTTTCTCTTCCTCACTCTTTTCTTTGTTTTTCTCCTTCCCTCTCCTCTCCTCTCCTGTCCTGTCCTGCCCTCTCCTCTCCTGTCCTCCCCTCTCCTCTTCTCTCCTGTCCTCCCCTCTCCTCTCTTGTCCTCTCCTGTCCGGTCCTGTCCTCTCCTGTGGTCTCCTCTCCTTTCCTGTCTTGTCCTCTCAACTACTCTCCTCTCCTTTCCTCTCCTCTCTTTTCTCCTCTTGATCTCTCTCTTTTTATCTTTCCTTTGAAGTCCTCAGAACAAAGGGATACAGCAAAGAACAGGTATTTACTTCTGGGTTTATGCTTTTTGGTCTATGTTCATGTCACTGGGGTAATGTGCTTTGATCTATTTGTTTGCTCATCTCAGTGGTTCAGATACTTCCATGTTCACCACTTGTGTAGAGGGTGATGTCATCAAATGAGCAATGGGAAAAAATAATTACATGATAATTTTATTATATATTTAAAAAGAGTAGCAAGTTGTATGTAATAGATTTGCAGTTTCATGTGCAACCATAATTATTTTTAAAATTCTACTGTGATATGGAAGTGCTTGTTTTATTTCTTAAGTTTTCAGAATAAAATAAATACATTTTTAAAAAAAGAGAAAACAGTACTCTTGGAGGGCTTAGAGATGATTTAAGTTTAAGCTAGAGCTTGGCCACTTATCGGCTGCATTTATCCTAAAGCTTATAATATACATTTACATATAAAAAATAGCATTTCAATTTAAGGTTTGCAAAACACAGTTATTATCTAATTTTTTTCCCACAGAAACCCTCAAGCATAGGTGATATTTTCCTGATGAGGAAACTGAGGTATAGGGAGGATAAGTGACTCATTCAGGTCATACAACTAGTAAGTCTCTGAGGTTGAATTTGAACTCAGAACATTTGGCTCCAATAGTAGCACTCCATCTACTGTATCAACTTGGCATATACACATACCTATGTAATTGTATGTGTATGTGTATATATGCACACACAAATAAAACAGATGTATGCCTGCATAAAGACCATATATACACACATGCATATATATGAATATATATGTATATATATACACATGTATATATATATTGTATAATATAAATATTTGGGGGAGGAAAGTGACAACTATAGAGATCATGAAAGACTTTGTAAAAGAAATGGTGCCTGACTTGAAACTTAAAAAAAATAAACAAAAATTCTAAGAGGTATAAGTTAGAAGGTTGCACATTCTAGGTATATGGGAAATCCTGTGCAAAAGCCCAACAATGGGAGATGAAAACTTGAGTTCAAGACAGAGCAATTGTGACAGTTTGGCTGGAATGCAGGTAGAGTGAATGGTAGAGACTAAGGTAAATTAAGTCTAGAAAGGCAGGATGAAGCTAGATTGTAAAAGGCTTCAAATGTTTATGTTATATGAGAGAAAAGAAGCAACCCCTAACATTTCTTGGTCAAGGTAGGACTTGAATATATTCACAACATTCTACATTTTGGGGAGAAAACACAAGGCAGTAAAAGCAACAGCTTTCACTGTGGGAAGTGGGTAGAAATAAAAGCTGATTACTGAAGTTACAGGACTGCCAGTCCTTAAAGCACACAATCCTTTTGTCAATTCAGTTGGATTCCTCCCTTGTTTTCTTTGGATGGCTGCACCCCACACTGGGAAAATTAACTCTCTGGCACTTCCACACCTTACTATCAGACATGCCTTTACCTCTGGCAACAAGTAGCGCAGGGGCCCTTGTTAAGCTCCCAGGTTAAGAGCTAAGGCTAGAGGTTCAATTAGGTTTTAATGATGTCTGCTAATTGAAGTTATTCTTGGAAATTGGTTTCATTTTAATAGACCTACTTTAGATTGAACGCTACAGAACTCTTGAACGTAATCTTGCCATAATACTTCTGTGAGATATCTGCCAAACCATATTGCCTCACAAGTCCCAGTATACAAGGGGGAAATTACTGACCACCAGACAGTAATGAGGCATCATCAACCTTGGTTAGTAAAGGATTTATAAACTGACTAAACTTGATGATAAAGACAAGATCAAATACTTTCCGTCTGTCTGTCCATCTGTCTGTCTCTCTCTGAAATTGCTTTGCTCTTTTATGCCCAGGTTATATCTTTCCATTTCTAGAGGACTTTAAAAAATTTAGGGCATTTGATCATCTGCATACCTTGTCTTTCTCTAAAGATAGAGATTTGGATTTAATTCAAAGAGCCATTTCAGATCTCAAGCCATCACCCAAACCTAGTCTCCATCCCTAACTCATTTTTTTTGAAATCATAGAACCTCTTAAACTCACGCATTTGTGAAATTAGCATTTATTGAATACTTACTGTGAGCCAATCATTGCCTTTTCCTTCAAGGAACTTATAAACTAAGACAAAGTAGAGCTATATCAATGCCATAAAGCATAAAAATATTTATCTAATCCATTTAGGAGAGAAAGAGGGAGGAAGGGAGAGAGAAAGAGAGAGAGAGAGAGAGAGAGAGAGAGAGAGAGAGAGAGAGAGAGAGAGAGAGAGGTCACTTCTCTTTGTAAGGAATCACTTGAAGCTTCATGAAAGAGTTAACATTTTATCTCTGTCTTGATAGATGACTAAGATGTCAATAGTGGAAGAAAATGTAAAATGTTTTGTCAGAGTGAATAGAGTGACCAAGAATAAAGAGGTAAGATGGTTTGGGAAATATTTAGACAATAATACATATTAGTTGGGCTGTAGTGTAAGAGTCATCTCATAATGGGAATAAAAGCTGAGAATTTGCCCGATCATTAAGGGCCTTTGCACACCAACTCTTCTGGAACCCATTGATATAATCCTTAGCTCTGGGTTTGGATGTCCTTTATCCTGATAGATACTCATCCACCTCCTGAAAGTCTTTGCACGAATACCTTTATTATAGCTCTCCTCTTTCTGTTACGGTTATGTGTAGGGCCTGGTCTTGTCCTTGGCTCATTGATTGAGTGAGTCTTCCCCTCCTCCATGCAACAAGAATTCTTCGTCACAAGATTTTGAAATAAAAGAGACCTAGTCCAAATTTATAATTTTATAGATTAAGGAAACTGAGTTCCAGGGTGGCAAAGTGACCTCGTTCACATGAAGATACTGATCAACTGGTGATTGTCCATCAGATGATGAATATTAAGTAACAATGAGGCTTTGAATTCAGGTTTACTGATTTTCTGTTTGTTTAATTTTTGTAGATGCTTTTTTCCATAAATCATGTTCATTACAAGTATATTGTTCTCCCCTCACCTAACAAGAGAGACATTCCTTGTAACAGAGATTAAAGGGGGAGAAAAGGGCTTATCAAAGCCACTCTAAACCTTTAATATGTCTGATATCATATAGAATATTCCACTCCCATAGTCTACTCTGTAATGGCTTCTGTGATGGAAGTGTGTTTTCCCAATATTTCCCATAGGCTAAGCTTGAGTATTATTATATAGTCTTCTGTTTCATTTAATTTTTCTTTCTGGTTACAGAATTGTAATTGCTGAGTGTATTTTCTCCTGGTTCAGTTTGCTTCATTCTACATCAGTTCTCATCTTCCCATACTTCTCTGCAAATCCAATGTCCTTGATAATGAGCCTCATTCTGTCTAATGTTCATTCTCACCAATGAGGTCTTTTCTCTGCCTTGTCCTGGTTAGCATGAGACATTTCCTCTGCCTGAATGGTTGACCTAGCCCTAACTTTGAAGATGGTTTTTCTATATTATAGTCATGTGGTACCTGAACTTCCACCTCTACCCAATGGTCTCCACTTTACCTTATCTAAATCAATATGTCACCTTTTTCTGCTTCTGATACCTCTATGCTGCAACCACTCCTGCATCTTCACTCTGAGTTTTCCTTCTCCTTCAAAATTTATCTTTTTCTAGGTTCATGTTTTAGACCTCCCTCTCTCTAGCTCATCCTTAGGTCTGTGATAACAGACATGTCCTGAAATAGTCACCAATGGGCAGTTTTCCTCACTCCTTTCTTATTGTTTCTCTTCTCTCCATCTCAGAGGCTTACTCATGCTCAGGCTCCTTCCCTAGACAGTGCCTTTGTCAATTCCAAGTTTTCAAATACTTTGGGAAAGTATCACTTGTACCAAGTCTTCCTCTGATGTCTCATTATCACATAGAAGTAACTCTGGATTCTTGAAGGTCATGTAAACAATGCTCAAGTTCTGGCAGATTCTGCCACCCTGGGATGGTTTTGGTTATTATGGACCTGTGATGACTGGATGTCTGGCATGCAAGCTCCAGAGTAGCTCTGTTAAGAGAGCTGGTGAAGTTTTCAACCAAGAACATTTATGAAGATCCACAATAAGACAAAATGAAGCTGTGGTCTGCATCAAAGAAGGGAAATGAGCACAGGAAAGTCATGAATAACCCTCTACCACTAATCTCTTCCTCCCCCAAGTTGTAGATTCCCACTTGACTATAATGTGAATGGGTTAAATTTATTCTGTGTAGATCCAGAGGACAGATCTATGACTAATAAATGGAAGTTATAAGGAGGCAGATTTGCTTTAATAATATTCTAATCTTCATTACAGACTTCTTGAGGGCAAAGACTTTTTTCTAATTTATCTTTTTATTTTCACTATGCCCTGAAACAATGTAGTACATATATTGGATGAATGGAAGAAGGATCTGCTCTATATAAGGAACAACTTTCTAATAATTCAGATTAAAAATAGGGATAAGTTCTCAGACACTGATGTCATTGATATAGGTAGGAGCTTTTACATGAGGAGATTCCCTGTACTGATACAAGATGCAAGTCCACACCTTCTCTGTTCAAATTAACTAGAACTATGAAAAATGGAATGAACAGTTCTGGAGGATGGAATTCACCAAACCACATAATCAAGCCAACATTCATCAAGCAGCTGGCATACACAAGGCACTATGTAAGCTTTGGAAATGTAAACAGGTAACCAAGCAAACCAATTGACCAACTCCAAAAATCTCCTTTCCCCTTAATAAGTTTATATTCTACCAGAGTTTGGATAAACTTTCAGGAAAATCATAGAGGTGACTCCTCTATTGAATGGGAAGTTTGACTAGATGATGACATATTTGTCAGTTTTAAGAAGTTATAAGTCTAAAATTCAGTTATATCTCTCTATTTTCTTCAGCATTTTTTGGGGCCTTCTTTATTAAGGTATTGACCCGTTTTTCATGCTTTTCTTGCACCTCTCTCATTTCTCTTCCCAGTTTTTCCTCCACCTGTCTGACTTGATTTTCAAAATCCTTTTTGAGCTCCTCCATGGCTCGAGCCCATGAGGTATCTCTTTCAGATATTTGGGATACAGAGGCCTTGACTCCTATGTCTTTACCTGATGGTAAGCATATCTCTTCGTCGTCATCAGAGAGGAATGAGGGAATCATCTTCTCAAGAAAATAACCTTCTATGGTCTTAGTTTTTCTCCCTTTTCTGGACATTTTCCCAGCCAGTTACTTGGTTTCTGAAAGTCCTCTCCACCCCTTGGCCTAGATTGGCTCGCTAGTGCTTGGGGTCTGAGATTCAAATGCTGCTCCCCAGCCTCAGGGCTTTTGGCGACAGGCCTGACTGCTCTTCAATGGGAGCTTATCTGCTGGTTCTCAGGTGGGGGCAGGGCCGCCTCTCAGGCTCAGTTCCCTCAGGGGGTTTATGCAGAGATCTTTTGTAATGGAGCTGCTGCTGAGTTCCTGCCTGCTCTGGGAGTCTCTGGCCAAGCTGCCTCTGCCTCTGCCGCGGCCACCGCCTCCCGAGGGGGTCCGAGTCCCAGAGATCCCCCGCTCCCCTCTCAGCCTGTCTCTCTCACAGACCTGCGCGTCTGTGGGTGGTGGGACCTTCGTGGCCGCCGGAGATTCAGGTCCCTGACACCTGCTTGGGTCTGCTCGCTCCTCTCAGTGCGGTGTGGCCAGGGCTGGGGGCGGGGAGGGCTCCGCAGGGCAGGGCTCCACTCCCGTCCAGGGTACCTTTGCGGTCAGTTTTTCAAGGCTCTCTGCACCAGAAATCTCCTTCACTGTGTTGCTGCGTGGCTTCCACTGTTCCAGAATTTGTCAGGAGTTCTTTTTACAGGAAATCCATGGGCTGTGGGTTCGGACCTAGCATAGGTGAGTCTTTCTACTCTGCCATCTTGGCTCCGCCCCCCAGTTATATCTCTCTAGCAATGAAAATGTTTGTTCATTTTTTTAAAAGAAATTATAGTGTATATCTACCCCAAAAAGCAGTTGAATACTGTAGTGTGGATAGAGTGTTGAACTTGGAGTCAGGAAGACCGTGGTTCAAATCTTGCTTCATAACCTAATAGCTATGTGACCCTGAACAAATCATTCACCTTCTCCTAGACTCAGTTTCCTCATCCTCACATGGTAGTTTTGAGTATTAAATTTTATACATATATATATATATACACACACATATATGTGTGTATATGTAGCTTTCTGAACCATAGTTATGTAGAAGCTAGCAATTATAAATACTTTTTCTCCATACTCATAGTAAGAGAAACATTTTATGTCATATCAACCTGCTTATTAAATTAATTCACAAATTGTTCTTAAAATATAGTCAAAATTTATTCCAAGATTCCTTTCTGTTGACTAAGCCTTTTGAGAATTAAAAATAAAATTGTTATTTCAAAGTTGACCATGTATCCATTTAGAATTTAGATATAAGACTAATATGGAAAGTACTTATGGGCTATTTATGAAATAGCCTTTCACAATGACTAGACGCCCAGCCTTATCATCAGCAATACTTGGGTTCCAGTAGTTCTTCTGGCTCTTTTAGCTATATGACCATGGAAAAGTCACTTATCTTTGATTGCCTCAGCCAATGTTACAGAAGAGTTTCTGGACTATATTAGTGGTGGCAGTTTTCACACTGGGAGTTCTCCATACAAGTTTGAACCTTCCCCCATCCCATCCCACTCCCCCAAAGTACTGCATATGCAAAAGTAGAGAAAGGGTGATTTTGTTCATCTTAAAAGGAAAGCATAGTACATATTAGGAAATAGCCTGACAAATGGTGGTACGCTATTGTGATGGGATACTAATCTGTTGTAAGAAATGATGTCAGGATGCTTTCTGAAAAACCTGGAAAGACTTAGCTGAACTGATCCAAAGTGAAATGAGCAGAATCAAGAGAACACTGTACACAATAATAGTATTGTAAGGATGGTCAACTGTGAATTACTTAGCTGTTGTGATCAATACAATGATCCAAGACAATTCCAAAGGAATTAGGAAGAAAAATGCTATCCATCTCCAGAGAGAGAACTGATGAAATCTGACTAAAGATTGAAGCATATTTTTTTCACTTTCTTTTTCTACTTTTTTTGGTAACATAGCTAATGTGGAAATATGTTTTGCATTATTTCACATGTATAATTGATAGCATATTTCTTGCCTTTACAATGGGTGGGGGTGGAGAATGAACAAAGGAGAAAATTCAAAACTCAAATTAAAAAAAAAGAATCCTAAAATAAAAGAAAGAAATATTGAGAGGAATGGGTTGAGAAAAATCTGGGAAGACCTATATGAATGGGTGCAGTTAATTAATTCTCATAGATTCAACTACCTTCCTGTATAAAAGCTGCTTTACTGCATGCTTTTGAGTATACCATTTCCTTTATCAATGGTAAGAATATGGTTTCATCTTTAAAACTGAGTCTAAAAACATTTTCTGTGCTGGAATATGAACATGCAATAATCTATTCACTAGTCAAAGGTTATGCTCCTACTGGGTATAAAGTAGTTTTTGGTGGAGATACAAGGGTAAATACAACATGGCCCTACCTCAGTGAGTTCACAGTCTAAGAGGGGCAGTAAGATGTAGGGATTATGACACATACCAAGAACTTTATAGTAGTTATTCAATAATGGCATTATAATGAGAGTGAAGAACAGATATGATTAGAATCCAAAAGAGTTGCAAATATTAAGCAAGGTCTAAGGGAGGAAGGCTCTTTTTTAGGTCTGGGTCTCAGCTAATATTTCACAAAGGCTTTAAAGGATGGGTAGGATTCAGCAAGTTGGGGTAGGAGTGAAGGCTATCTAGATATAGACTTCCTGACCAAAGAAGGTGCTGGATATGTATAAAAAAGGAGAATAATCCAGAGAAAGGAACTCTGAATTAAGACTGGAAACACAGTATTATAGCATGTTTGACTAGGAGTCTAAGGGTTTATCAGAAGCCCTGTAACTGAGTCCTCTTGCTTTACAAAGGAATAAAAATAATTGCAATTTAAAAATGCTCCTTACCCAAGGTCACAGATAGGAAACATATCTGTTCTAGAAGATTTTGAATGCCTGACTTAAGGAGATCTGACTTTGTTCAGTAGGAAATAAAGAGCTGTTAAATGGATTTGAGAGGTACATGAAGAAAATTGTTATGCCAATATTAAGACTGATAGACAGAAGAGGGATGAGAGACAGAGTGGGAAGACCAATTCAGAGCTTATTGAAATAGTTCAGGCAAGTCACAATGAATCTTGTTTTAAGGTGGTGTCCATGGGAAAAGGAAGGAGGTGATAGACGTGAGAAATATCATGTGAGATATAAAGAAGTTGGTAACTGGATGTGGGAGGTACAGAAGAGGGAAGAGTAAGAGGTAGCACTGAGGTTTCCAGTACTTGGTGTGCAATAAGGTTTTACTAATACAACCCCAATAAAAATACTTACTGGTCTAGCTCTGACAAGTCAGAACACAGTATACTCCGAAATAACTGATATATTTACATGCATAACTTGTTAAGGTGTGATATATGTATCACCTTGTACTTGTTGAAGAGAATGACATTTCATTTTAAAAACTCACCAAAGATATTTAAAATTATTCCTTGACAGAAATGAAGAGGTAGAATTGAAGGTTACATTTAAAAAATAATGCTTTCCATGACTCTTAATTCTTCTTTGGTTTACTTGGAAAATTCTCCATAGAGAATGGTAGACTCCTATAGTACTTTTTTAAGCCAGAAATCTTGTCTAGCCTACATTTTCATGACAGTGTGATAACCAGCACTATCGTACTTGTTCACATCAGAATTGTGTTATCAATGCAAGGAAGAATAAATTAATTCCCTTAGTGCTACTCCAAAGGGAACCATTCAAGTTTTAGGGGAAATGGACTATTCACTATAGCACATGAAAATATAAATATTTGACAGAAAAAATTAGGAAAGGAAGCTGAGAGAGATTACCATAAGTAAGTAAAGTGAGGCTTCCTGGAAACTGAGCAAATTGCCTGTGAAGGCCACTTAAGGACAACTAGTCTCAAGATAAGAGAGAATCCACACAGCAAAATGAGCAGAGAGCTTGTGCTAAACCAATAAAGGCCCTAGGAATTCTTATTTATTGTCTCATTTTCTAGAAGAGAGCAAAATAATTAGGAAGTAGTATCTTAAAACCTATTGTAAATGAGGGAAAATATTACATGAAAGAAATAGATGTGGGCATGCTTTCTCTCAGTTCGTCATGTTAATTCAGATACTCACTTTTTAAAGAGGATTGTCTCAGGACTCTTCTTGTTAGGTATTTTTAAAGGCTTTTAAAATTCCTAACTTCTAATGTATCAAAGCAACTTGCAGGCCCCTTTCCTCCCATCAGTAAAATAGATCATTTTAAGTTTCTGTCAAGAAATAGTATAGCAAAGTAGTTAAAGGACCAGACTTGGGGTTAGGAAAACAGGTTCAAATTCTGCCTTTCACTCTTACTAGGTGTGTGAGCATAGGCAAATCATCAGAGCTTTTTATGCCCTAGGAAACTTTTAAAGTTAGAAAATAAAAATGAGTCATGAACCTATATCTGTGGTTGCAATTTCTACACTAGGACTTTAAAAAATGCAATCACAAGCCCAGAATTGTACCTGTCATTTTTTTTTCTTTTGAAAGAAAGTTCTTGACTGATAAAACAATTTGAAGAACTCATCAAATACTACAGATTATTTCATATGCTGGGCATCCCAAAAGTCTTAGAGCTATTTAAAACTTTAATAATTAAAAATATTCCCTAAGACTTTTGGGAAACATACATGTACATATACATGTACATTTACATATATATGGATGTATGTGTGCACAAGCACACACATTTATATATATATATATATATATATATATATATATATACATATCTATCTAATATAAATTTTTGTTATTGTTGTTTTAACTACCAGGGTTATCTTGTTCTAGTTAACTACTCCCTAACACTACACTTTCACGGGCATAATTTTGGTTTAATAACAAGAAAAGGAAGTCTAGGTTCGATGCTCCCCTTCTGCCATTCCTTTTCTCAGGCATGCGTCTTTATAGCAACAGGGCTTTGTTTTCAAAAGAACACACACCCCTTGGAGGTAGAAATCTCTTTTTAGCAAAAGTTTATGACAGAAATGAAAGGTATTCACCCACTCTTTATTCTGGCCCAAAGCCAGGACATTGACATACCCAAAGTGCTTAAGGACAACTCGTTAATACACTGAGCAGGTAACTTCAAACACAGCGCCTTGCATGAAAGAGCCCTTTTAAAAGCCATAAGTGAAAACAGGCTGCTGGGACATTAAAATGATGTTACTTGACTGACACCCTAAGAGGAACTAGTCATTTTTCATGAACCTTGGGAATGAGGACATGCCCATCCTTTAAGTCTCAGGCAATTATTTTCAGAAGAGATTCTTTCTTACAGACAATAGGAGATTCTCTGAATGTCAATGAAAATGATCTCATTCCAAGTAGTTTCTGTAGGGAATATCACATCTGTACAGCTAAAGAAAATGGGCATGTCAGAAGACATACATTTTGCTTTTCTTTTCATTACCTTCAATGCCTTTCTCTCTCCTCCCTGTTCCTTCCCACCCCCACCCCCATTCTATATTCTCTCAACCTGGACATTGCAATGATTACTCAGAAAGCCTGAAAATAATTATTAGAATGGCTGTAAAAGAAATAGCTGGTTTTTATCACAAAATACAGAGTGTTTCTTGACCATCACTATGGATAATTTCACCTTAATTTAAAGCTAGGTGATTTTAGTTTTGTGTCAATGAATCATCCCTGAGTTTTCCATTAGTCATTCTATTATTTCTCCCTATTGTACACAGAGCTAGGTTGCATTTAGGGTGGTGGGGAGCTTTCTATCATTTCCAGTCAGATATGTCTACATATAAACAATAGATGATATGCTAAAAGGAGCTTGAAATCCTAGGTGTAGAAAGGGACTTTGAAATCCTCCAGTCCAAGTCACCCTCTATAAAGAAATCCCTTTGATGACGTACTTGATTGATGGTCATTCTGTGTCTCTCTGGATAATTCCAGTGATCAGCCCATTGTTACCTAACAAGGCAGGTCACTTCCATTTTGAACATCTCTAGTTCATTTTTTAGGAAGCTCTTTTATCTAGTAGAATTCGAACTTCCAGTAAATACTTTGATTGATCTGGCACTGCTCTCCAAAACTTTCATGATGACCTTCAAATCCTTTCCCATTCAAAAAAGTAAAATATATTTTCTCAAAAATCTGCATTTCTGTCTTTCTTTGTATGTATACAAGTTTATGTTTGGGTGTAGAGAAAATCTGGATTAATGATTTTGCTAATCTAAACAACTCTGGGAGACAGAGATTGGCAAGATAACTGTCTGAAATTGATGTTATGAAATTTATGTAGAGACTCACTTGGAATACTAAGATACTAATGATTTGCCCATGATCACAAAGCTAACATACATTCAACACAAGGCTCGTTTCTTGAATCTAAGGTCAGCCCCCTATCCCATGTATTAGGCTACCTCTCTCAGTGTGAAATGTAGTCCTAATATCTTCCAAAAATAAAAAGTCAATTTTTTTTTTGTAATCTTAATGCAGTTGATTGGCATAGGAGAAGCAGATACATTCTTGATAAATGACACAGAGATCTAATCCAATCTAACAACCATTTATGAAGAACTTACTAGGTCTAAGCACTGACCTAGGGACTGGAGAAACTTCACAAACCACAAAACAAATCAAAATAAGTAAACATAAAAGCCTAAGGAAGTCGAGAGACCTCTGCTCTTAAGAGGTTTCATTCTATTGGGTACCCAGAGATGCTCACCCCAGTAACACTTTGTGTTTTAACTCTTCTTCAACAATGCATTGAGGGAACTAAGGATTGGGCTGAAAAATTTAGGAAAGGAATTAGAAATGCTTTGTTGTTTAGTAGTTTCAGTCATGTCTGACTCTCTGACCCCATTTGGTTTTTTTTTTGAAAAAATTAGTGGAGTGGTTTTCCATTTCCTTCTCCAGCTCATTTTACAGATGAGGAGACTGAGGCAAGCAAGGCTAAGTGACTTGCCTAGAGTCACACAACTAATAAATGTCTGAGGCCAGATTGGAATTTAGGAAGAAGTCTTCCTAATTCCAAACCTAGTTCTCTATCAACTGCATTACCTAGTTGCCCAAGCAATTAGAATGGATTTCATTGAATGCCTGACCCTGAAAAGAAAAATGTGGAAACCATCTAGTTCACATGTTCTTAATCTGGGATCTATATACAAGTTTTCTTAATATTCTTTTTTTAACTTGTTTCTTTTGCAATCCAGTGACTTTGTTTTATTCATTTAAATACATTGTTCTGGAAAGCAGTCCATAGGTTATACCAGATTGCAAAAAGGTCCATGACACAGAAAACGTTATGAGATTCTGATCTAGTTCACAGATTTTATAGATGAGGAATCTGAGTTCAGGAATGTGGAAATTATTTGCTCTCAGATCACATAGCCCATTTTTGGTAGAAACAGGACTTGAAAACAGATCTCACAACTCCAATCTATTTCTTTTCTGACTATATTAAGCCATAGCCATTCTGAGATAAAAATCCCAAAGTTTCCTTTACTATTCTCCTTCCCTTTTTGGCTCTCTAGAATGTTAGTGGGGGAGACATGGTTGTCTTTAATCATAAAAAGCTCTAAAAGCCTTTAAATAACACCATGGAGGCTGCCGCTGTTCGTCCAACCCCCCTGCCCTCCAGGGATAGGTCTACCAAAGCTTTTTTAGGACTAAAAGAAAGAAGGGAGAGCTGTTTGACATTCCCATAGAAACAAAGAGTACCAGCCTTGGGTACCAGCTAAACAAAAGATTTACATGATAATGTTTGGCATCCCATTTGCTCTCCAGATCATTGGAAAAGAGCTTAGCCAAGGAGGTGACACTGACCTGAATAGTGAGTCACTTGTCATTCACTGGTCACCACACACTCTCATATGTGTCTTCTTGTCATAAATCTATTGTTTAATTTCACCACTCAAAAGAATTTAGAAAAGAGGGCAAAAGTCAGGATCATATTACAGACAGAGCTGTGTCTTTCCACAAAATACTCCTTAAGCATCCCAGAGTGGAAGGCCTCCTTGGCATTAAACATGAGCCACCAGGAACTAAAAGAATTCTGTTTCTGTAGAGGTTTGCCTGGCTTTTCAGGTGTTTTAAACCAAATGAACAAGACTAGTACATCTGTCTACAGGTAGGAATGAAGAAAGAAGCAAATATTTTTTGGCTTCTATAGGCAATCATTAATCATTTTCCTAGGAACTAAGCATGGTTTGGTTGTCATGAGAAGCAAAGAAACAAATCATTGAAACCAATCTGTTGCCCAGATGTTTTCCTTGCCCCAACAACCACATTTTCTCTTATTTGAAAGCAAAGATAAGATGATATGTTGGAGGAAAATTCACTTCTGAATATATGAGCTAACATCTTTGAATCATACTTAAATTTTTAAAAAATTCAAATTTTGATGGTGTATAGTAATTCCTTCCTTCCTTCCTCCCTTCCTTCCTTCCTTCCTCCTTCCATGTACTTGTTATTGAAGGTATTAGGAAGGGAATCAAGTAGAAGGTGCTGTTTGAGGTGAGGTGAACCTGAGAAAGTTACAGGGTTTTGAGAAGGTATTTATTCTGGGCATTGGGGGGCCGTCTGAGCAGAGGCATGAAGAGGAAAGATAGAATTTCTTGTACAGAAAGAATAAACAGACCAGTGTGGCTGGCAAATAGAGGGCTTGAAAGAGAGGAATGGCCAATAAGCTTGCTGAGGTAGGCTGGTGACAGATTGGGTAAGGTTTTAAATACCAAAATGAAAATACTTCTGCCCTCAGGGAGTTTACATTCTACTGGACAGGGTACATAGCATGTACACAGATATTATAAAATAAAAATTATTTATAATTATATACACATAAACATTCTGTATCATACTATGAAGTGATTTCAGCAAGTAGAGCATATTCAACCAGAAGGGATCAAGGAAGACTTTCAGTTATAGGTGACATGTAAGCAAGGGTGTATAGGCAAATGTTTAACAACAGACTTTTGGGAAAGGAAATTTACACAGGATACACTTTTAAGTTTAATCTGCATTATTAATATTTTCTCCATCACTTTATTAGGTCTAGACAATCAACAAAATAATAGCTCAAGAACTGATTTGTAATAATTGTTGATTTCCACAGTTTAAATGATCATACTGAACATTTAACAATTGACTCTCTTGAGCCAGGACAAGCTGATTCCAGCATGTTGCTGCATGTTTGTTATATTGTGAATGAAGCTAGGTGATATGCAAAGTGGAGGTGAACTCTAGTCATGGGGGATAGAGTTGTCAAAAGACATAGAGGTGTTTTGTTCTGTAAAAGGATCAAGTAGGACAATTTTGAGGGAATAGTTTCTAAATAGGAAATATCTGAAATGGGAAATATCTGAAAAAGCAGCCTGGACCTAGGTTGTGTAAGGCTTTCAGTACCAAGCTAAGTAGTCTAATTTATGCTGAAAGCAATAGGCAAAGGTAGTGGGACCTATACTTTAATTCTATTTTGATACATGAGGAAAGTCAGAAGAAAGAGAATAGAAGCAGAAATAATGTGCTGAATTAGGGTGGTGGTGAGAGACATGGAGATAAAATAGACAAGACTCAACTACTGATATGATGACTGATGGTGTGAGGGAGGATGAGAGAGAGAAAGCAAAGAATTACAGATGATGCTGAAGTTGTGATCCTGGGTGACTGGAAGGATAGTGAGAGCCTGACCTTTGCAACATCTCTCAAATACCCCCTCCTTCTTTCTCCAAATGCTGCAAGCACTCTAAAATGGCCCCTCATCACCTCATACTTGGCTTATTGCAATAACCTGCTGGTAGGCCTACCAGCTTCAAGTGTCTCCCCACTTCAATCCCTTCAGCTGTTAAAGTGACTTTTCTAAAGTGCAGGTCCAACCATGTCATCCTCTCTACTCAATTAACTTTTATTATATTGTCCAGGTTCAACTATAACATTCTTTGTTTGATATTCATAGCCCTTCATAACCTATTCCTCTTTTTCTGTGTCCAGGTTCTATACCTCATTCCCCAATATCTACTCTTGCATTCAGTAACACTGGTTTTCTGGCTATTCCATGAACAATACATCCCATCTTTTGACTCTGGGCAATTTCTTTGTCCCACATGCTCAGAAGGCTTTCCTTCCTCACCTCTGCCTACTGATTTCCCTGGCTTTCTTTAAATTACAATGAAAATCCTGTGTTTTATTGGAAGACCTTCCCAACTCCTCTTACTTCTAATGCCCTCCCTCTGTTAATTATTTCCCAATTATTCTCTATATAGCTTGTATATATTTGTTTGTCATCTTTTTGATTTGATTATGAGCTCCTTGAAGTCAGGAACTGTCTTTTACCTCTTGGTATATTTGGAGATTAATTCAGTCCCAGGTACAAAGTAGGGCTTACTAAATGATGGACTAGGAAAGCAGGGGAAAGTGGAATGAATGGAAGTTATGGTGAGGATGAAGAATATCTTTTGAAAGAATAGGACAGAGACAAAGATGGAAAGACAAAGATTTATGGTCCAGTAGGGGAATTTCACAGCTCTAAGTTATAGCATTTGTGGGTGATAAGGAGAACAAGATAGGTAATATATCCAACTTTTTCTGTAGCTGATATGAGATAACTGTGTGGCTCATGGACATGGGGCTTGAGGACATTGATGAACTGAAAAGTAAGAGTTTCCTTCCTTTCTTCCTCCCTCCTTCTCTCCCTTTCTCTCTCTCTCTCTCTCTCTCTCTCTCTCTCTCTCTCTCTCTCTCCTCTCTCTCTATTTCTAGGGAAAATTAACAAGTACATTAAGTTACCCAAGTTTAACTGCATAATTTGGGCACCTATGCTGATCAGAGGTAATCTTTCATTTAGTAGATAAGTCCTAGGAATTGACTAAGGCTTAGGAGGTTATCTGACTTTCCAAGTGTCACTCAAATGTGTGCATCAGAGGAGAGACTTGAAATCAAATTTTTCTGACTCCAAGTCCAGAATTCCATTCACTATACCATATGGCTTTTATATATTATATTACATTTCATCTTACAAGTCTTCGCAACAGTGTCCAAATAACCCTCAAAAGCAATGCCAATGGAATGTAAGTTGTAGTAGAATTTACTAATGTGAAGAGGTTTTCATCATGGTCCTACAAACACATTGCCTGGTAAGTAGCAGACAGTTAAACGTAGAGGACTTCATCATCAACTTAGTAATCAAATGATGAACTTTATTGGCTATAGCAAATAACTTATGAAATGGAAAAAATACAAAATGCCTTTCACACTCATTTTTAGTCTTTCTTCGCTATCATAGTGATAGTGACAAAGTAAAATCAGTAGTTCTGTAAGGGGACAGAATTGCTCAGCTTTTAAACTGTTCAAAAAATGAATTTAATTTTTGGTACTCTTTCTCCAACTACCAATGAGTTGACAACAATAGAGGAAGTGAATCAGTCTAAAGGGACAGTCCTGTAATAAATAAAATGATATTGCATAAAGAACTCTTATATATGTGTGTCTGTGTATAAACATACATGCGCTTGCATGAAAAAAAATTTATTAAGCACTTACGTGCAAAATGCTATGCTAAATACTGGAAATAAAAATACAAAAGTCAGACATTCCCTGCTCTCAGGAGCTCAAGTATTCTAATGGGGGGGAGGGAGAAAGGTTCATTTACAATGATAAAATTATATGTTATTAGGTTGAACCATTTGATGATGCCAAGGATTTTGATGTCAAGAACTATCTTTTCTATGTCCTCTGTCATAGTAGTATTTGCAGGAACAGTTGTCAAGTTGCATCTTTATAGGGTTTGCTTCTCAGAATAATTTATGAGGGCACCTGAGTGGAAACATCACTATTCCCAGGGTTCTTGGTTTCAGGGCCTTGGACTGTCTCCATCAAGATCTGAAGGGAAATGGCGGTCAAGGTGGTGGTGATGATTTGACTTGCTTTGCACATGTTGCCTCCTGTCTCCTCAAGGTACCTAGTTGCTTCAGCTAAACTGTATTGACTGCCTTAGGGTAACAGTTGGTGAGGATGGGCAGCCCTTTCTCCACAGGAATTGCTTTCTCTATTGTGAGACTGTTATTAATGGTTGTGACATTAGAAGAAAGGCCTTTGGTTTGGGGGCTACTACCAGTACTTGTACTTTTATGCCTATTGATGACAGTTTTTTAGCACTTTCTGCTGGTGGCAAAGATGAGCCCTTTCTCCACAGCGATTTTTCTCCTCAGTGATGACTGTCAGGTCTGTGCTGGAAGCAGGTATGCCCAGTGGTTTGGAGGTCATGGCTATTCCTGAAGCTTTTGGGTTCAGACTACTGTGCTGACTTGAGAGGGATATGAGGGGAGATGATGATCAAGGCAGTGGTGGTAACTTGTCTTTCCTGACACATGTTGCTTTTTGTCCCTCCCTCAAGATGTCTTTTTCCTCCAGGTAGGCTGGCTAGTCTGCCTGGGGTGCAGTTGGTTGTCAATTGGTGGAGATGGTTAATATATGTGTCTATTTCTGTATGCAAGCATGCATGTAGATTATATATGTTTGTGTTTATGTACATATGCTTCTATATTACTGTACATATACACAATAGGATATGCATATACACATATATCTATATTATTGCCTATTATGTCCTAAAACTTTATCTCACATTTATTAGATAATTTCTCACAGCTTCTTCATGGATAGTAGATATGGATTTGTTTAGTTCCTTCCAGATTTCATTTCTACAAACACAAATATGTTTAAGAAACAGCATGATGGAGTAATAGAGGGCTGTCCTCAGAGTCAAGAAGATCTGAGATCAGATGCTCCATCTGTTCTATATAAGACATATGTCCTTTGGCAATTCAGTGACCTCAACAGGAAGGCTATATTAGAATGTCAAAATTATATAAGAACACAAACTATGAAAATAGTAATTTTTATATAAGAAAAACGCATTTAAAATCTGTGAATTTGTGAAATGACAAAATGATCTTATTGTGGTAATGAGCTATAAAGACTGCTATGTTTCCCAGTAATTATTTCTGTAGAACTTGCTCACTCTCTAAAACCATTATTATAGACTAGTTCTAGATCTGCATCCATGAAGAGAGTTTTCAAAGTGAGGGTTCTCTACGCTGATAAAAATTACCAGTCTTTCCCCTTCCTAATCTCTCTCCCCAAAGTATATTTATATAGGGCTTATCAATTTTCAACATACTTTCACCTAAATGGTCTCATTTGTTACTGGCCTCACAGCAGCTCTATGAGGTAGTGGGAACAGGTTTAATTGTCATCATCTATTTGATAAAGAAAGCTAGTGAAAAGTTGAGTAACTTGCCCAACATCACAAAGATGAAATGATGGGATTAGAACCTGGGTCTGGCACTGATCTTCCCAAATGAAAAAGCAAATATTTTAGAAATAATGCCATCAGATATTTTAAAAGCTATGTATCTTCGCATAGAAATAAGGGAAACATTTAAGACCAGCAAGTGACCCAATATCATTCATTATATCTGTGAGCCAGTAGAGTCACAAGAATGGCCAGAATCTGTCAATGATGTGCTATACCTGTGGAGAGCTTTGTTCCAGGAAAAGGATGACCATGAGCTATAAATGGTGGTGGCCAAGATATAAGAGAAGAGGATAATGACATCTTAATCTAGTAGGTATACAATTGACAGAAGCATCCTTGGCTTTGGAGACCATTCTCCTCTCCCACTTTGAAGGTGAGTACCTAAAAAAAGAGAATTCCTTCATGGATTAAGTTGCTGAAGGGTTCTCACTTAAGAAGTGAATGCTAAGAATGCTATTTTTAGGTTATCTATGTTCCAATTAAATGCCCTTTTAAAAAATCAGCTCCATGCTGTTTGTCTGAGTTTTATTAACATGCTAGTGACTAAATATCCAGATCTGAATGGGTGGCATCACAGTGAGCCATGGTGAGTAATTTAACAGAGAATTTCTCAAAGGTAACTCAAGTCCATGAAACACTAGTGCTGGCTGGCACATGGCAGATGAGTCTTTATGGGCAAGAAGTCAGAAGCATTATCTTGTGAGACACGTATGTTTCTCCAGACAGCTTGGTGCTTAGGTGTTGCCCCCAATCTTCTAAGTGCAGCTTATCTCCACCCTACCCAGCTTTACATCTTTCAACTTATTATGAGGAGTCTTTGTGATATGTCATTCTCTTTACCACAGTGCAGAATGAAGTCACGCAGGAAATGGGATTCTTGGAAACAGCTTCCAAGAGGCACAAAGGTGATGTAGAGATACCAAGAGTTTATTGCATTTGGGAAAGCCAACAGAGTTCTCAAATGGAGACTTCTGCTCTCATGTAAAGAAGCTTGAATGTTTCTTTTGTTCTAGTTTGTTTTTACTTAATGACACTAGTAGGAAAACAACCAAAGAAGGCTTAAGTCTAAGAGAACACATGACACGCATATAAAGTAATGAGACTAATCCCATGTGTGACTCATACCTCTGTAGGTTCCCTACCTTATAAAACAGGACCTCCGTATGGTTTTTTTCTCGTGATTACAGGGATGTGGATTTACCAAAAGTAAATCTTATAACCCAAAACAGAACAACTATTTACAGGATAAGGCTGATACAACACAGGTGTTCATTTTAGCCAACATCTGTTAGACACCAGGGTTGTACAACATATATGAATTCATGTCTCTCACACGCACACACACACATGCAAACATGCACAAACACAATGACTGACTAGCGTATATTTCCTGTACCAATTTCCTCACTGAGGCCCATTCCATAAAGTGTTATGCCATGGAATGAGCACTGGACTCTGGTGCTTAGTCTGGTTCTTCTCCATACTACCTGGGAACCTTGGAACAAAACTGAACATGGGTCTTCTCTATTAAATGAAAGGAGAAAGGCAACATTGCATAGTGGATAGAGGCCTCATCTTATGGTCAGGAAGGCCTGGTTTCAAGTATTGTCACTGACATAGATGACCTGTGTGACAATGGGAAAGTCTTTTAATCTCAGTGACTTTGGCAACTCTCTAAACCTATAAATGTCAGAAGAGTTATAATTCTGCATTGGCAGAAGAGTTTTCATGCCCTCATTTACCACATGGATTAACTCACAATTCTATACTTAAAAATTAAACAAACAAAAAACTTTTCTAAGGTCTCTTCCAAATCTAAATTCTGTTAAAATAATTAACTGATATTTTTCAAACATGTAAATATTTTTATCTTTACTTGTATCAGTCATCCAAATATATAATACTTTAAAAACAGTGTAACACCTGCCCTGGTCTGAGTTCAGAAAGTATTTTTTGAAATAGGGGACGGAAATTAGAAAAAAAAAATCATTGGTCTCATTTATCTTTGTGTTCCTAGATCCTAGCCCAGGGCCTGGCACAAAAGAGACACTTAATAAATGTTTCTTGATTGGTTCATTCATTCATTGACTCCCTACCTTGCCTTAGAAAAATAGCCCAAGGTTTTTCAAACTAATGATAGCAGCTCACATGTATGCAAAGCTTTAAGGTTTAAAAATTGCTTTCCTCACAACCATGTGACACAAGTTGAAGTCAATATTTTTTCAATACTTTTTGACAGATGTCAAAATGGCGTAGCTCAGTGGATAGAGTGCCAGGTCTGGAGTAAGGAAGATTCATCTTGCTGCGTTCAGATCTGGCCTCAGACACTTACTGACTGTGAAACCCTAGGCACATCCCTTAACTCTGTTTACCTCAGTTTCCCATCTGTAAAATGAGCTGGAGAAGGAAATAGCAAACTACTCCAGCATTTTTGCCAAAAAAATCTGAAAATAGGATCATAAAGTGTCAGACAACAGTGAAACAACTGAATAGCAGGAACAACTATGATAGACATAACCATTCTTCTGGAAAGGCTGCCTAGTGAGACGGCCTATGTTGCTAAAGGCCCTGGAGGGTAAGCGCTAAGGGTCTCTCTTTTGGTATGTTTTCTCTGTCTGTCTGTCTGTCTGTTTTTTCTGTCTTTGTCGCCATTCCCTGAGAGTTATAAAAATATCCACTATGCTGGAAAACTCTGCCCTCAAGTTCTGATCTCCTGTTAGCTTCCTCTCTTTTAAGCTAAGAAGAAATACCACTTCCAAGTTCTTTAGTGAGTTAGGTTTTTTTTTTTTTTTTAGAAGGCAGTGTCCACCTTTTCAGGACTGATATACAAAGGCCGTGAGACTTGGCAAGGTACCATGACTTGCCCATAGTCACACAGAATCAGGATAAAAGTCTCCCATTCTACTTTCATTATACTAAGCTGCCTCTCAGCAGGTCTTCTCTGTTGATAATTAGGTGAGTTACTTTGCTATCTATCTCTGCTGTCTATGGACCATCCAGGTCACCTTCTCCATTTGAAAAAGATTAGTTCCACTTCAATAAAAATTCTTCACATACTGGGTCAGCATGAGCCTGGAGGATGGGAAAGTCAGAGGCAAGTCTCCAATCCTACATACCATTAGCCAAAACACCATGATTTCAAAACTTGGCAGGAAAGAAAGTATTTTTGACCCAGAGAATAAGGATCTGTGTTCCTACTGTCTTGACCTTACCTCCTGGCAGTACCCTATCATCAACCTCTCCCCCTTCCTCTAATTTTTCTCTCCAGCCTTTCCTATTATCTCCTGACTTACCACTTACTGTCCCCTAAGGTTGGAAATAATATGGCTTGCTGCATTTTGATGAAGGAAAAAACGAAAGGCACCTGCAAGTGTGTGTTGCCAGACCCAATCCCTATGGGGTGAGAGAACTCATTGTTAAATTTCAGGTTCTTAGACATTATTTTCCCCTTTTTAAAAATGGATAGGATAATATTTGTACTACCTATCTCACAGGATAATGAGAAAAGTACTTTGCCACTCATAAAGTGCTATATAAATGTAAATTATTATATTTTCTCTTCAAGGCAGGAGCAGAGAATCATAGAATAAATTTGAGAATTAGAAAGGACCAGTCCAAATTATACACAAAAGGAACTCCCACTATAATATACCCTACAAGCAGTCTCTGCCTCTGCTTGAGGACACAAGTAGGGAGAACCATCTTTCTAGGGAATCAGTCAGTCAACAAGTCATCATTAAGCCTTTCTACAAGACTTAAAGTGCTAGGGATATAAAGAATCCCTGATTTCAAAGAGCTCACTTTCTAAGTGGGATTGCAGGGAGGGGAAACAACATTTAAAAAAATGTACATGGAGGATAGATAGATACAGTATAAAAATGTTAAGTAACCTCAGAAGGAAAGTACTAAAAATGAGGGGGAGGGGAAGACTGGTGGTGGAACAGCTCTGAGGACAGGACACTTTTGGAAGCTTTTCCTAACATCAAGCTCTGGCGTGACCTTTTAGTAGCTTCTACCAATAAGAATAACGATAGAATATATTAAATAATACATTAAATATATTATAGAATATAATAATTAAAAATAATAGTTCTTGGTTCTTCCTTCCAAAGAGAACAAAATTAATCACTCCTGCAAATTATATAGCCTTTGGACCAAAGCACTGCCTGGAGGCTGACTAGATAATAGTGAGATTAATAATTAACCTTTATGTCTCATCTGACTTTCCCAAGGACCCCATGAGGTAGGCGCTATGTTTATCCCTAACTGAGACGGGTTAAGTTATTTACCCAGAGTCACAAAGAGAGTAAGACTCTAAAGCTAGATTTGCATTCAGATCTCCCTGATTCCAAATCCAACTGTCTATCCACTGTTCCACTTAACTGCTCCCTAGATACAATGGGTTAAGGAAATTCATGTTCAATTCCATCAAAATAAAATGACTCATCCCTGAAGAAGGAGCCCAAAATTAACCCCAGAGACTGGGGAGTGGGACACAGAAGTCTTAGCTACAGAGAAAACTGGTCCAAGTGCAGAAAAACAGATCAGAGACAGAAGAAGTAGAAGGTTGGCTCTAGTGGGCAAGCAGATGGCTAGATGCCATAGAAACATGATTTGGGGGTCAGCCAACTAGATAAACATAGTCTATGTATGATCTGTGAGGCTGACTTCTCCCTCCTAGTAATAATAGTGGACATTTATATACTACTTACTCTGTGTCGGGCTCTGTAATAAATACTTTATAATTTTTTGCCTGACTTGATCTTTGCAACAAATTTGAGAGAGATAGGTGCTGTTAATCACTCTTATTTCACAGATGAGGAAATTGAGGCAAACAGTGGTTAAGTGACTTGACCAGGGTCACACAGCTAATGTCTGAGGCTGGATTTGAGTCCAGGCTACTTCTCCACCTATTGTTCAAACTGGTTGGCTGGGGGTCTTAAGAGCCTTAGGCTATGTGACCTAGGGTGTCATAATCCCTTTCTTGGACTTTAGCTTTCCCTTGCTGCTTTCATTAAAATTTCTAAGAGAAAAAAGTTTTTCTTTCTATACAAATTCCATATTTCTTACTGTTCTTTTCATGAAATTCCTTTCTCAATGTTTTCAAGGACCAGAAATCCTGGGCAAGGCAGAGCTAAAACTGGCAGGTCCTGGAGTCAATAAATAATAGATGTTTTTTTTTCCCTGAACTTTCTGCCTGTTCTGTCCCTGACTTTGTATTCAGATTGCTGAGTCATGGTTTATGCCCCTTCTCCTGAATTCAAATTCAGGAAGGAAAAGAAAATGGCACATATATAGCCATAAGTAGAGATGAATGAAGACTGAGCACATGATTTCCTTGGTATGGGGAACTCCCAAATGAGGAAACTCTTTCTACCAATACAAATACAAATCTCTGATATTTATAGATTTGCCTGAAGTGCAGAGAGATAAAATACTTACCCAATGGTCAAGCAACCATGCTGTATAAGAAGCTGGATTTAATACCAGACATTTTTGACTATAAGCACAGCTCTCTATCTACCACATCATGTTGTCTTTCATAACAATAAGTGAACATAAATGATACATGCACCTGAATACCCATTAATGAGTATTCCAGAGACAACAAACCTTTCTATAGATACTCAGCATTAGGCATATAGGTCAGATCTCAGGAAATTCCATGTCATCATGATAAGCAGTGACTTTATTAACTCCAATTATTTCAATATATGCAACTTGGTTTGGCAACTTCTTAAAGTGTTTTTCAAGTAGGATTAACTAACATTTATTATTTAGTTGAAAATAAAAGAACATTCTGCCAATATGACCGTGGACAAGGAATGGTTAAGCTTTTAGGGGAAGGAGAGTTAAGTGGAGTGGCTACTGCACTCAACATTCAAAAGAAGAGTCTGAAAAAACAGGCAACACATATCTTTAAAGTGAATGACACATGAAACCAATTCAGTCTAAAGTAACTCAGAAGAGAACACATGGATTTTGGTTCAGGCTGACAAGTCAAAAGGTTCCCATAGTCATCTGAGGAGGACTTTTTTGTATAGGGTTAGGTTGTGGGAATTGAGTGGAAAGAGTAGAAAATCTTAAATGGTCCAAATGAATTCTAACTCTGGGTCTACATAAAATAACTGAAAAGTTTCAAATAGTACAAAAATATTTAGTCCTTTAATTATGAAAGAACTATACCATCTATTACTCTTCCAACACAATTCTTCCATAGTTCAGTGGATCAAGAATCAGCACCCATCTCTTGGGGCAAAAGTTTGCCTGTATTAGTGCCTTGTTTTCAAAAAAGACCATGATATCAGAGAAAAGATGACAAGACTTGACTTTGTCTTGAGTGAGGGAGGGATGTGCAAGGTCACCAGCTTCACTTTTCCCTCCTGAGTCATCTGGATCCAGTGACCAGGATCAGCAGGACAACTGAAGAGGACTCAGGATGCAATGGGAGACCTTGGCCTATCCAAGTGCTCACTTAGAGTGAGGTAATGCCCCTTCAGTGAATAGGCCTCTTCAAGGAGTAATCAGAGAATGGCCCCTTAATGAGCAAAAGAAAAAAATAAGTAAATCAAGCTGGGAGGGAAAGAGCAGTAGTTACTACTGATAGTCACTCTGAAGCCAGGAGAGTCCAGAAAAGAAACATTAAGTGCAGTTCAGGCAGGGACCTAATGGTGTACAATCCAGAAAAGTATCACCAATGTGAAACATCAAAAGGCATGAGGTAGAATGTAATGACTTCCATACATCATGGCAGAAGAGGAGTATCAAAACATCAAGAGAGCAAGGGGCCAAGGAGCAATGAGGCATATAGCTTTAGCACCAAAGAGCAAACCTAGCCATCGTATCATACTGAGGACCCTTTAGGCCAGTAGCATGTTACTTGGATTCATTTTTGTTATTGCTCGATCATATCTGACTCCTTGTGACCCCATTTAGGGTTTTCTTGACAAAGATAATGGAGTGGTTTGCCTTTCCTGCTCCAACTCACCTTACAGACAAAGAAACTGAGTCTAAAATGGTTAAGTGGCAAATAGTTGTCTGAGGTCAGATTTGAACTCAAGAATATGAGTCTTTCTTATTCCAGGACTAGCACTCTATCCACTGGACTACTTGGACTCTACTCTTTAGGAAGTAAAGGGCAGTGATAACTGATTAGACTTCACAGTTGAAGAAAAAGGAAAGTAGTTGCTGAGAGGCATTATTTTTTTCCTTCAACAGTCATCTATTAGTCACTGGCTGGATGTGATTGTGATGTTAATAAAAAAAATTATCATTGAATTGGGAGAGATAACAGGTGCTACCTCTTCTTTCTAACAAGTGATCATTTATGCCATGGGCAGCTAGGTGGTGCAGTGGATAGAGCACCAGTGCAGGAGTCAGGAGGACCTGAGTTCAAATCTCACCTCAGACACTTGACACTCACTATCTGTGTGACCTTGGACAAGTCACAACCCCATTTACCTCATCCTGGGTCATCTCCAGTCATCCTGATGAATATCTGGTCACTGGATTCAGATGGCTTTGGAGGAGAAGTGAGGCTGGTGACCTGCATAGCCCTCCCTCACTCAAAACAAAGTCAAGTACAAGTCATGTCATTATTTCTCTGATGGCATGGTCTTCTTCAGCAATGAAGGACGAACACACATTTACCCCATTTCTATGAAGGGTAACCTGCTACCTACTAAGGCATTCTACTTCTGAATAGCTATAAATGTTAAGTAACCTTTTCCTTGTATCAAATTAAAATCTACCTCTCTTCAGTTCCAACTCATTGTTCGTAAGTCTATACTCTTGAGGTCAAGCAGAACAAGTCCAATACTTATTCTATGGGTTAGGTTTTCAAATCCTTAAAGACAGTGATCATGTCTAACCTCCCCTCCCCGCTGCTCCCACCAAGTCTTCTTTTTTCAAGGCAAAACCACACCAGTTGCTTTAGCAGATACTCTTACGTAATAATCTTGTGAACCTTTCAGTACTCTGATCACAATACCTAGATACTCTCTAACTTATCTATATCTTAAAAATGTGATGGCCACAACTGAATATAATATTCAAGATGTGTTCTGACAAGGGCATCAGGAAGTAGTTATCACTTTCCTAGTCCAAAAAACTATACCTCTATTAATATACCTTAATAATGCATTTCCCTTGCTATATCACATTATGGACTCACATTGACCTTTCAGGGAATACATCAAAGAGCCAGGATTTTTTCCCAGTAAGAACCATAATCCAACAACTCTCCATACATATTATATTTGTGAAACAGATTTTTTTGAATCCATATGAGACGACATTTATCCCTATTAAATTTCTTCTAATTAGACTTGGTCAGACAGTCTAACAGTTGAAATCTCTTTTGGATTCTGACTACATAATACAATATGTTATCTGTCCTTGGTATTGATCATCTGGAAATTCGAAAATGATGTTAAAAATTGGTGTGTGATTTCTCCCCACATCCATATCAGTTTTTTTCAATAATTTCTCCCAGAAGGGAAGATGGTGGAGGGGAGTGGGGCAGAGATGGGCATCACTTGAACCTTATTCTCAACAATATTGGTTCAAAGAAGGAATGATATACACAATCAGCTGAATAGAGAAATCTATCCTATTCAACAGAAAAGTAGGAGGGGAAGAGAATAAGATTAAGTAAAAGTGGGGGAGGGATAACTGACATAAGTGAGGGCAGATCAAGGGAAGTGGTAGAGAGAAACCAAACACTGGTGAGATGGAAAAGAGTGAAAGGAGAGAGAGGACAAATGGGAAGAAAAATTGGATGGAGGGAAATACACAGGTACTCTGAATGTGAATTGGATGAACTCTCCATAAAAATGAAAGCAGAAAGCAGAGGAGATTTTAAAAAAATCCAGAATTTTATGATATATTGTTTACAAGAAACATACTTGAAGCAGAGAGACACACACAAAGTAAAGGTAAGGGGCTGGAACAGAATCTATCATGCTTCAACTGAAATTAAAAAAACAGAAGGGTAGCAATCCTGATCTTAGACAAAGTCAAAGCAAAATTATTCATAATTAAAGGATATAAGGAAGGAAACTAGACAGGCACCATGGACAATGAGGCAATTAAATTAGAAGATATAATATTAGAAGAATAATCCACCTGTCAGATCTATGAGGAGGGGAGGAATTCAGAACCAAACCAGATAGAGAATATTAAAAAATGTAGAATAGATCATTTTGATCATATTAAATTGAAAAGCTTTTGTACAAAGAAAATCAATGCAACCAAGATTAGACAGAAAGCAGAAAACTGGGAAATAATCTTTACATTAACTGTCTCTAATAAATGCCTCATTGTTCAAAGATATAGGGAACTGAGTCAAATTTAGGAGAATGAAAGCCATTCCCCAATTGGTAAAAATACTCAAAGGATATGAACAGGCAGCTTTCAGATGAAGAAATCAAAGATACTTAGCGGCATATGGTGAAGTGCTCTAAATCACTTTTGATTAAAGAAACAAAAATTAAAAGAACTCTGAAATACCACTTCATACAAATCAGAATGGCTAAAATGACAAAAAACAAAAAACAAACAAAACAAAAAGGGAAATGATAAACGTTGGAGAGGATGTGGGGAAATTGGGACACTAATGCATCGTTGGTGGAGTTGTGACCTGATCTAACCGCTCTGGAGAGCAATTTGAAACTATGACTAAAAGGCAACAAGCTGTGCAAACCTTTTGATCCAGAATACCACTACTAGATCCAGAATATTTGTAGCAGCCCTTCTCATGGTGGCAAAATATGGTAAATTGAGGGGATGCCCATCAATTAGGGAATGATTTAACAAACTATGGAATATGAATGCAATGGAATACTATTATGCAATTAGAAATGATGTACGGGTAGATTTCAGAAAAAATCTGGAAAGGCTTGTGCAAATTGATGCAAAGTTAAATGAACAGAACCAGGAAAACATTGTACACAGTATTAGGAACACCTTGTGATGATCAACTATGAGCTCCTCTCAGTAATTATCCAATTCAAATACAAAAGACTCACAAAGGCAAATGCCATCTATATCCAGATAAAGAACTGATGGAACCACAATGCTGACTGAAGCATTTTTTTTCACTAACCTTATTCTTTCTCATGGTTTTATTTACATATGATCTGTTTCTTCTTCCACAACTGTGATAAATATGGATACATGTTTTACATGATAGCAGATGTTTAAACTGTCTCAAACTGCCTACCACTTTCAGAAGATGGGAGGAGAGGGAGGGAGAAAAGTTTGGAAGTCTAAATCTAAAAAAAATGAATGCTAAAAATTTCTTAATATGCAACTGTGGAAAAACTAAATACTATTAAAATAAATTTAAAAAAAGAAAAATAAATTCTCCTTTTTCTCTTCATATTAGTTATTTCTCATTCCATCTACAGTGTTTAATTTATAAGAGCTTCTCATTCCTCTTGGGCAGATTTCTAGCATAGAGTCCCTGCATTTGAAATAGTCACAGAGAATAAAAAAAATCCCCTAAACTCTAAACCCATATAAACTATTTTTATTTTTGTTATTTATTACACCTGAATGGTAACCACAGAAATGAGGAACCTGAAGGTTTTGAGAATGTCTTTGTGAGACAAGGATGGAGCACAGATTGGTGAGATCACATCAGATCAATTAGTTTCAACGTATCTTCACTAAGCACCTACTATGTGAAAGGAGTTTCAAATAAGAGAATAGATATAATCTTTGCATTCAGGACATGATTATATGCTAGTGGGTCTATGGGATACACATGCCTAAGTACAGTTCAAGATGAATGTAACTATGAATGCAAATGAAAGATTTAGGTGTGTGCTGGGGGAAAAAAATGAGGAAATTTATCGTGTAGGATCAATGGCTTTATTTTTTAAAATGGGACCAGCTTATGCTTGACTTAAAAAACATATATATTAAAAGCAATTTTCAGGTGGTATCAGTATTCATGCCTCAAACTCGGTGTTCCTGGAATGAAATGTTTAGTAGATGCTGTCCTTTGGGTCTGCAATTATGAATAGCCCTGCCCAAGCACCTCTCTCAGCATGCTATAATTACTGGCATGGCAGGAAGATAAATAAGCAGAAATGAAACTGCCAACTTGATTACATGATTTATTTAAAGGCTTCAGTGCTGATAGAATGGTTTGTTATTCTAAGATCTATTCACAAATATTAAAATGCCCTCTATCTTTAGGGCTTCTGGTGGTATTCTCTACATGTGCATGAAAATATGCTTCCTGGTTTTGTTTCTTGTGTCTTCAAACACTGTACTCACGTGTGCAACTAGTCACCTAGGACCAAATGAGGTAATGTGTATTAAGGTCTTCCTAAGAGACTGTAAATCATGATGACATGTAAACTATTATTGCTCTTTTAATACCATTATTATGTATAACATCCATTATCCATAATACTACATGGTATGGAGAGCCTGGGAACTCTTGTTGAAGATAGCAATTCTAGACGTGGTGGCAATAATTTATAGTTTTCTGAAAGTTTTCCAACCATAGAAAATGAAGCCTTGAGAATATGTCAGCACTAGAGAGTCTCTCTGACTGAACCTTAAAATTTATGGGCAACTGACAGCAGAGGTCTGAACATTATCACGGCAGTAGTGATCATACATGGCAAAGAAAAGCCAACTATTTTAATGATTTCAAAAAGCTTTTCTAATAGTACTCCCTCCCTCATCCCCTATTCTATAACAGCAACATCATGGCAATGTATCCTGGAGATAAGGACCTAATAAAATAAACTCTTCTGAACCAGAGAATTGCTTAAGGGGGAAAAAATTACGATGGCATCATCATTCTTAATATATGCAGTGCTTCATGCACCAAATGCCCTTTATCAGGGTTAATTGTTGTTGGCATAATTCAGTTAGCCTTGATTATAATCTTGGGGTGAATTTTGACTTGTCCCTGCCCTTGACATTCCATATCCAATTGGTTATCAAGCTCTGTTGATTTTACATCCTCGTGTCCCCCTCCACTCCACTCCTACTGTCACCTTAAATAAAGTCCTCGTTTCTATCATCTTCAACTATTGCCATTCTGTCCTCTTAAGTCAACCTGCCTTCGTTGTCTCCCTTCATCCCTTCTCATTCAACAGTCACTTACTCATCAAATTCTTATTACTGACGTCACTTGATTAAGTACTGAGGAAGCATAAAAATTTTTAAAAATTGTATTGTGATAACTGCAATAGTTTTCCTCAAGGAAAGTTGAAGTCTACTGGGAAATGGGCAGAGGAGCATGCATGAAGATAAATAAGTAAGAAATATATCCTGAAGAATTTTGATTGTTGGGAGAAGGAACATTAGGAAAATCGAGAAATGACATTTGTAACACTTGGCATTATGTTGAGCCATGAAGGAAACTAGGGTTTTTAAAATAGTAGAGCTGAGGAGGGAGAATATCTTCATGTATGTGCTGTGTATACGTCCTTCGTTGCCAAAGAAGACCGTGCCATTAGAGAAATGATGATATGACTTGCACTTGACTTTGTTTTGAGTGAGGGAGGGCTGTGTAGGTCGCCAGCCTCACTTCTCCTCCAGAGCCATCTGAATCCAGTGACCAGATGTTCATCAGGATGACTGGAGATGACCCAGGATGAGGCAGTTGGGGTTGAGTGTCAAGTGTCTGAGGTAAGATTTGAACTCAGTTCCTCCTGATTCCTGCTTTATCCACTACACCACCTAGTTGCCCTATAAGGTATGTGCTAGTGCTTGTACAAAGGCAGGGAGGTGGGAAATGGAATATCCTATATGGGGAAGAACCAGGAAGCCAATTTGATTACAATATAGAGTCCACAAGCAGGGTATTTCCTAATTAGTCAGAAAGATAAGTTGAAAACAAATTGGAAGGGACTTTCAATGCTAAATAGAGTAGTTTACATCTTATCCTTGAGGCAAGAGGAAGGCATTAAAGCTTTTTGAGTGAGGGTGTGACATGGATGAAAGAGATTTTTCCCTATCACTAAGTGGCAGACCAGCCCAAGTCTTCTTCTGAATAATGTTTTTTACATTATATCATCCTGCCTTGCCTAGAGATCTGGTGATGTTTCATACATATGTGCATAAGATCCATCTGGTCCACATTTTTAAGTGAAAAGATCAGGGGAAAGGGAAGAAATCAGAGGAAATATTCTTCTCCAGACATAATCATCTAATATAATAATCTCCAAATAGTTTTTTACTTTGAGATCAAGTATAGACAAATGATGCATTCATCTCCATAAAGCAAGGTGTATCAGCCCTTAATAGCCTATATTGGGGCCATTTTCCTGATTGCTCTGCCTACAAGTTTGTCTCCTCTCCAATCCATCCTCCACTCAACTGTGAAAGTAATTTTACTAAAATGCAGGTTCAATCAAATCACCTTCCTACCGAATAAACTCTAGTGGTTCCCTATCAGGGAGCCAGATTCTAAGCTCAAATACAAAATTCTTTGTTTCATGTTTAAAACTCTTCATAATCTAGACCCCTGCTTCTCCAGCACCCCCTGTTCTCAGGGTTCTTATTCTTTACTCCTGCTATATATACTCTTTTATCCAGTGATACTACCCTCCTTTCTTTTTTCATACCAGACACCCCATGTCTTGGCTCCATGCATTTTTTCTGGCTTTCTCCAATGTCTACTTCCTCCTCTACTTTCTGGTTTAACTGACTTCCTTCAAGTCCCAGCAAAAATTTCCCTTTCTTAAGGAAACTTTCCCCCTAAACTCTTCTTAATTCAAGTACCTTCCTTCTGTTAGTTTTTGGTTATCCTGCATATAGTTTGTTTATGCATATTCATACGTATACACATAAGCATATACATATACATCTTGTTGTCTTCCTACTGATTGTAATCTCCTTGAGGATAGGGAGTGTCTTTTGCCTCTTTATGTATCCCCATTTCTTAGCTTGGCACATAGTAGATACTTGCTAAATGCTTATTGGCTGACTGAACTGTACTGTACATTATATTATTAAAAACCTTGTTTTGATTCATGGTAGCCAGTCAATATGAGCATGAATTTAAGTTCCAACTTCACAGAATAAATTTTATATAGCAGAAAATGGTGACTGTGAAATGAGGCTAAGGGCAAGAGCACCTTAAAGCACAGGAAATGTGAATTCTATTATGACTACAATTGACTTCCTCATATACGTGATGAAATGACTTTACAGCTTTATGCCTCGGTTTCTGACTAAATGTAGTCAGTTCTGGTATAACTCTGGTTTTAAAAATGCAAATTTGTTCCAATCGATTGATGTATCAGGGAACATTTCTTTAGTGATAAATGGCAAGCGTGCAGAAAATGTCACCCAGATGAACTGAGCGTGGAAGGAATATACAAAATGCACACAAACTCCAAATACCTACTAGCTCCCTCAGTTTACTACATGCATTTTCCTATGTGAATATGTTTGCTATTCTTTCACATTTGGGAATTTTCTTTATCTATCTATCTATTATCTATCTACCTATCTACCTAAACTATCTAAACTACCTAAACTCATTCAACAATTCAATATCCCAAACATGTCTGAGTGTCATATTTATTGTATATTTTCTAGTGGAGTAGGAACTGTGAGTGGAATACAGCTAGATACTTATTCCCTGCCTCCAGACTTTCACCTTCTTCAGCTGGCTGAGATTGGCCCCAGCCAGTCTTGGAGTTTTGACCTTCTGAGTCTGATCTATCACCCCATAGCCATTGACTTTGCCAGGCCTTGGCCACTGACATCCATGGGACTGGGGCTCAGACACCACTGCTATTTATTGCAGTATTTTTACATTTATTGACCATTAACACATATAAAACTATGTCCTTATTTTTGTTACGTTCCTATCTTTTTTTTTAAATGTGTCATTGATGAAGTTTTCCAGTGTTGGGTTACCAATTCCATTTACCATAATCTCTTTTGGTTTTATTGTGCAATTTTACATAGCAGAGAAGTTTTTAGGTGGGCATGTGTTGATTTATAGCAGAACTGACTGTAATGAAAATAATCTGTTTTCTTAACTATTTCGAATGGGAGTATTTGAGGAGAATATTGTACCCTTATACAAGTGTCAGGAAGGCAGAGATATGACTTGACAAAAAAAGAGTTGTGTTTTTTTTTTTCACCTATCACACTATGGAATTATATTATATTGCTTTGTAGGACACACACTTCCTAAAAGTACAACTACACATAGTAGGTGTTTATTAAGTATTTTTTGTTGTGTTTTTTTTCTTTCCCCAGCAAAGTGCTTGGCACATAGTAAGTGCTTAGGCAATGCTTGTTAACTGACAGTCTGTTGAATGATTGAACAAATAAATGAATCAGAACAGTTTATCCTCTCCACCTCCATCTCACTTCCTTTCTTTTAGCTTTTCTCAAAGGGGCAGAAGGTCTCAAAAAAAAGGATCTAATAAGTTGTTAGCGTTTCCCACAGGTTTACACCATTTAATCCCAATATTTGGACTGTTGACAATTGCTTTAATGTAACTGGAAAAAAAACCCCAAACATATACAACAATGAAGAAATAAGTGTAACAATTGTCAACACCAAAGGTGTTGACATGAGGCTTACCTGACAAAAGAGAGGTAAGAAGATGAACATACAATAGATCGAGTGTCAAATTGTCCTCCTTTCTACGTGTCCTTGGTTGATTACCAGGTTGGCATCTTTTCCTACCTTCTGACATCAAAATTAGACTATGGATCATGTTTATTTGACCTTGCTGCTTAGTTTAGCAGTTTAATAAGTGCTTTTGATGGTAATATTAGAAAAGCTCACTAAGATAGTAGAATTAAAGGTGTGAAAGACATTTGGATGAATGATTAATTAGACTCCTTGAGAGGTATTCCACTGACATCATACCTGATCAAATCAGCCTATCACTTTACTTCCCTTTAAAACTGCCTATATGCTCGACCTTCCTTCATCTGGGTTAGAGGTATAAAAGAGTTTATAGGGATTTAGATAATCTTCTAAAATTATTTTAGACTTAATTCTATGTAAGTAAATTAGTGGTTCTAAGGTCTGTATCCAAAAGACTTGCATTACCTATACCTTTTCTGGTTCCTATGAAATACAGTGGGTATTTGTATATGCCATGTAGCAATCTAAAAGACCCATTCAGTCTTTTACTGAAGATCATATTTTATCATCAACCAAAGAAATTGAGGCAGGTTCTCTTTTGCAAAAAGTTATAATTTAATTGGAGAGGCAGGACTCACGTATAAGAAGATAAATTCTAAATACAATTACCATCCTCCAAATGGCATAGACAATAAATATTATAGCAGTTTGGAGTAGAGATCATACTAAAACGGACAGGAAAATTTTCACAGGGGAAAAAGATTTGAGCTGGACTTAACGTTAACATTTCCTGCTTCCTTTTGCTAAGTTCAGTGGAATGTGATAGGAGCCATCAATTAAGCATACATAAGAGAACTAATTCATTGTGAAGCAAATTTCTAAAATAGTATTTATACTCACTGTTGTCTTCCAAATGTCAGCTTTTAGTGCTGAGGTACTGGGTCTATTTCATCAATGTGAAACATTTTGAAGACAGTGACAGGAAACAGAGAGAGAAGAGAGAGAGAAGAGAGAAGGAGAGAAAGGGAAAGAGAGAGAAAGAGACAGAGAGAGAGAGAGAGAGAGAGAGAGAGAGAGAGAGAGAGAAGAGAACAAAAGGAAAGAAAGAAGATAGGAAAATATGAGAGACAAGAAGATTAAGAATTTGAAGTCCTGAAAATAAGAGAATAGTAAAGTTTTTATTGCAGTCATTTTATCTAATTAATTAAAAAAACTTTTGGTATTTGTATTTGCCACGAAATGTGTAACTTCTGGGTATAAAAATATCATTAAGCAAGGCAGTCCTTGCTCTCAAGAAATATATTCTAGTAAGGAAAGGCAGCACAATACGAAGGAGTGGTGGCCAGGAAGTAGTATTTAAATAGGGAAGTCACAGAAATAGTGACTCGAGTCATAGGATAATTTATTGCCCATTCTCTCTAGGAATGGTAACATGGTAGGATTTGATTTCTAGTCTCAAAGTTTGAGTTGGAGACTAAGGGAAAGAAGAAGGGGAAGAGCAAATACTCATGGTATGAAGATGAACATGCTACTGCACTGTGGATCTGGGCCTGGGAATAGAAATGCTAAGACCAAGGGTCTTACAGTGGGAACTTGAGTTCCCAACTGGAGATGGAGCCTGGAGTTCAAGAGCATGGTAGTTTGAAGAAATGATGAACATTTCTTGCTTTGCAAATATTTTGAACCAACCAGCTAAGCAATATGAGATTTTACAAATTAGATAACAACAACCAGCATCCTCAGAGAAAATTATGAATGACAGAAATATATGGAAATAAAGAGATAGAGCTTTTAATATATTTGAAACAATACATCCTCATCTGAATCCAGGCAGCCTATAATTCAAAACAACTATAACATACATTTTTGTTTCATCACAGGAGACAAGGATATAGTTCTGGGAATTATAGTCAATTGAAAGTTTTTTTTTAATATGAGATAAAATATTTCAAAAGATGTTATATTTAATTAGTTTCAAAATGGTTTGGATATTCCTTCTATCACACTATAATCCCTCCTCCATATTTTAGCAGACAGTCTGAATTGTTGTGGACAAAATCCCCCTTCACTTTGTGGTCATACTTCTGGTCGTCCTTCTGGTAAAGAGTCTCTATGTATTTAGTTGGACCTCAGACAGAAGTGTAAAGCTAAATGAAGTTACAAGATTGAGCAGATCTTGTGCTCCCCTGACGTAGCTTTCTAGAGCTCCATGCCATGTCAAAATACAAAAGTACATGAGTCAAGGAAGAGGAAATGAAAGAAATCAAACTTGCTGCCTAGAGGAAGTTAATATAGTCAGAGAAGCCAAGACCTATACTTACTCCTCAGTACGGATTGGAAGGATTGATCATCAGAAATGAAAACAATAGATAGATATGGAGGCAGGGTGCTTAAAGCCATATAGAGAATAAATCTATCCTCATCTGTCTGAGGGTTTTATGATAAAACTGAACTAGATAGACTTGGCCAAAACTGCAGACACCTTGTAGATCCCCTTGTTGTAGGCACTGTACTACATGCCACGGATATAAGGATAAGCAAAAATAGCCCTGTCCTCAAAGACCTTACATTCTAATGGAAGATGTAACTTGATCATAAAAAGTTCAGAGAAGAGAGAAATAAATCTATGTCAGTTGTAGAAGTAATGAATGACTTGATAGAAGAGGAGAGACTTGATAGGAATAAAAAGGAAAGGTAAGATTTGTTCTCTAATCAGTATAAATACATTGAGTAAAAAATATCAAGGCAATGAAAGAAAGTTGTGAAGATTTCATGAGAATTTCAAAATTAAGTTGATAAATCACTAACTTTCACCACTGTTTCCCCCTCTAACCCCAAGCTTTCCAAATATTGTAGCTATTATGTAAATAAATAATCTGGGTCACTAACTCACTAATAGATCATAACAGATAGTAGTAAGCAGATCATCAACCTTTTCAATCACATAATGCAACAATTCTTTCTAAGCGCCTGCATCCTGAAGATATAAAAGCAGGTTTTCTATCTAGTTTCCTGTATTTGCCTTATTTCTTCAGTTCAAGATTCCGAAAGACAATGTCTATATAGATTTTCTACCTTGTCTTTTACTCTTTCCAGAGAAGGAAGGGCTGGAAAGTAAATCTTCTTGAAGATTCTCTTAACTCACTGACATTCAAATTAACCTTAGTCACTCTACTGGATATAGTCAATACCACCCACATACAAGCACATTCACTCACTACCACCCTTTATCACCTTATTGTTGTCAGCAGCCTAGCCCTGGATGGCCTTCATACCTAGGAATGATCTCCACTCTGGAAACTGATGGAGACATCAATGACAAAGTGTTGAAGGAAACAAAATACAGCCCTCTCCTCTTAGTAAACTCAGCACCAATCCTTTCTAGGTCCTGTCTCTTGCCCTTCATTTCTACTGTATGGTCTGGACCTGTCCTCTGTTTTAGAAATTAGATTTATGGTAGCATACCTTACTTCCCATATTGTTCTTGTCACTTACTAGTTGGTTGTATGGTGTAAGGCAGGATAAGTCACCTTCTTCAAATCTTAGTTTACTCATCTTTTGGGGCAGCTAGGTGGTACAGTGGATAGAGCACCAGTGCAGGAGTCAGGAGGACCTGAGTTTAAATTTCACCTCAGACACTTGGCACTCATTAGCTGTGTGACCTTGGGCAAGTCACTCTACCCCAACTGCCTCATCTTGGGTCATCTCCAGTCATCCTAATGAATATGTAGTTACTGGATTCAGATGACTCTGGAGGAGAAGTGAGGCTGGGAACCTGTATAGCCCTCCCTCACTCCAAACAAAGTCAAGTGAAAGTCATGTCATTACTTCTCTGATGTCATGGTCTTCTTCGGCAATGAAGGATGAACACACACACACACACACACACACACTCATCTGTTACTTGGAGGTTTTAACTAAGATCCATCTTTACCCAATACCTTTACATCCTATTCAGATTCTTGTTACTGTCATCTCTGGACTTCTTGCTCATTTTTCCGACTCCTCAATCAGTTAAATACTCAGACTACAGTCTTTGTATCCAACTCAATATGTGATCCCTTGAAAACCCTGGCTTCCCAGGTCCTTAACTTGCTCATCTCCCTTGTTTTTTTGTCTTGACTACCTCAGGTACGCTCAGGAATAGTAATACTTTAAGCATCCACTTCCTCCAAACTAAATTTATCTCAGGTTGTGGATTTGTCATTACATTTCTGCTGGAGTTTCATGATGGGTCTGGTGGGACAAAAGTAAGAGGTGAGGAATGCATACATATATCTAGACAATGAGGTCTAGAAAGCCTAGAGGAAATGATTACAGAGAATGAGAGGTCAAGATACCCTAGACTGTAACTGCTGCACCCAGAAAAGTCAACAAAGATCTTAACATTGATGTCTCATTTCCATGTCAAAGAGCCAGCACTTTCAAGACTGCTGCTATTGTGATAATCTCTAGCACTTTTCTGTGAGTTTACTGATTGGTCTCTCTCCAAGACCCAGAGGTTATGTTGTCACCAAAGGTAGTTCTCCTTTGAAGGATGATAGAAGTGAAAGACATTTGAGAATGCATCAGAAATATTGGGACAGTTAGGTTGGCACAGTGAGCAGAGTGTTAGCCCTGGAATCAGTTCAAATTTAGCTTCATATACTTATTAACTGTGTTACACTGGGAAAGTCACTTAACCCTGCTTATCTCAGTTTTCTCATCTGTGAAATGATCTGGAAAAGGAAATAGCAAAACACTCCAGTATTTCTGTCAAGAAACCCCAAATGGGGTCACAGAAAGTCAGACACAAATCCATAAAATCAAGAACATTTTAAAACCTGAGTCAATTCTGTATTACCTTGGAATTCCATTTCATTGAATGCCTTTTACTTTGAATTCATGTGTTACACCTCTTATTTTGGTATAAAGTGATGCATTGGGTGTGGTTTGGTACTATAAATTTTAATACACAGCTACCCTCATTAATAACATGAACTTGATTTTAGGTAAGAGGAGGCTAGAGGTGGGAGAATGCTGAAGAGCCTGAAGGATACATTCTCTTCTTCAGGAGCAGCTAACGTTATGTGATGGTTTATTAAATATTTGAAAACTATATTTTCCTACACTATTTCATTTAATCCTTAGGAGACAGACACTGTTAGTATCTGGTTAAGTATCTCATCCATATTTACAGAGCCAATAAGTGTAGGATGCTGATTCACTTTCAGATCTGCTGGAATTCTCGGATTCCAGCACTCTTTCCACCATGCTACTTTATGTCTCCACATATATATTTATATTTGTTGCTAAATAAATTTACATTTAAGAGATTAAAATCATACAAATTCTCCCTTAACTCTTCCTCTCTACCCTAAATTATTTCTACGGACTAAAAAAACACATCTGATAATAAAATCCATTGAGAATGATGATTCTTGGCCAGAAATAGGATTATATTAACATTAATTATATGGCTTTGGGCAAGTAATTTCCTGCCTCTGAGACTCAGCTTTCTCATACATTACAAAGAGCGTGGATTAGAAGCTCTCCAAAGTCCCTTCCATTAGATGGTAAGTTCTTTGAGAGCAGAGACTGACTTTTTCAAAATTTTTTTCTTTTTTTGTCTATTTTTGTTTGTGTCCCCAGTATTCAGCATACTGCCTGGCATATAGTAGGCACTTAATAAATGCTTGCTGAGTGACTGTTAACTGATTTATAGCTTTAAAATAACTTTATGATTGTGTTTTATGGCAGAGGAAGATTCTTTCTGTGTGTTTTTCTTTCCCAGAGAAACTGACCCCATCCATTGTGGCAGTCACATTGTTTGATAGATACCGCTATTGTGTGATGCCAATGTAAATGTTTGAAAGAAAACCACTTTCCCAGCATGGTGCTCCATGATTTTTTTAAAAATTATTTTAATTCTTTTATGATTAATATTTTCTTTTGGTTTTAGTTCTGTGAGAAAACAGTGAGTAAGAGGAAATTAGTCTAATCTCAAACTTAGCAACACATCATGTGTTGTCTTTTTCATAAGTGACAGAGGGAAAGAAAGGCATTTCAAGACCAGATCACACTTATCTGGGTAGCTCAGATCAGGGGAAAAATCAAACCAAACCAAAACAACAAACAAGCTCTCCCCTCTCCCTCCGCTTATCTGATTTATCTAGGTAATCATCTTCTACCTGAGTTTCTTCTTGGTGAATTGACACTATATTTTACCCTTATTATTGAAGATACATGGATTCCATTAACTGTTAGTGTTGCAAAGTACCCATGAAACACCTCTCAATAGAATGTTAGTAATAATGTATCACCTACCTATAGGGTGCTTCTAGGGAAATCAATTTATAAATCCCATAATGCTCTTGAAATGAGTTACTCTTATGGTCTCAATTGCTAATTAATTTATGAAATTGGGGCAAGCATATGCCTGGTTTTTGGGTACTCTCTGGGAAAAGACCATGACTGACAGCAGGAAACTGGGTAGTAATCACACTTTAATTAGGCACAATGATTGTAAGGGCAAACAGCATAGAAGAGACAAATGGAGAAAGGGGTACAGAGGGATGGGAAACTGAAGGCAAACAGGCAGGTATCATGGAGAGGACGAACACAGCGAGAGGCAGAGAGGATCCAGTGTAAACATGGATTAGATTTGGGAGCACTCTGCAGCATGGAGCTGATGGAGATGGACTTAGGGATCGGTGTTTGAAAACTCATTTCATAGGGTTTTTTTGGGAATAGACTAACCCTTATTTGTGCCATCTTAGGGTTAGTTCATTAATATATCCAAATCATCTCCAAGTTACTAGTGTAACTTTAAAGTTAACATGCCCACATCATCTCAAAATTGTCAGCACCTGTTGGTGTTGTGAAGATGTCTGGAATTTATTTGGGATTTCCTTATTACAGGATTAAAAATCTTGACAGCAGAGCCTAGATATTTTCCCCTTGTTCACACGTTGTTGTTCACTTGTTTCAGTCATGTCACTGTGACCCCATTTGGAGTTTTCTTGGTAAAGATACTGGAGTGGTCTGTCATTTCTTTTTCCAGCTAATTTTACAGATGAGGAAACTGAGGCAAACAGTGAAGTGACTTGCCCAGGGTCATGCAGCTAAGTGTTTAAGGCTGGATTTGAGCTCAGAAAGATGACTTCCTGACTTGAGGTCTTGTACTCTATCTATCCATTGTGCCACTTAGCTGTCCCTGCACACATATTACCAGGATGTGATTTTAATTACTAAATGATACATTTGGTAAATTTTGCTTCTTTTGATCTTTGTGACTTCCAGATTTCCCTGTGCAATCTTACTTGCTACTCTTGTTTCCTTATACTATTTATAAACTTACTATACCAACTAGAGGGGAGTTGATGGCCAGAAGGACCAGAACAAGATCCAATTTTAATACATCATTGATTTAAAGTATGCAAGGACTTCAACAGTAACATCATCCAAATCTTCATTTTATAGATTAGTAAACTCAGGGACAAAGAAGTTATTTGCTCATATTATTTCATCTATACCAGTAGAGTAAGAATCTCAACCTTGTTCCTCCGACCCTAAATCTAAATCTACAGTTCATTCTCCTGTTCCTGCCTCCGACACATTCTAACTGTGTGACGCTAGACAAGTCACTTAACCTCTGTCTATCTCAAATTCTGCACCTGCAAAATGGTGGTAGTCGCTACCTCCCAGGTGGTTTGTGGGGGGGTCAAATGAGATAATATTTATAAAGTGCTTAGTACAGTGCTTAGGATACGGTGTTATTATATTTGACTCTCTCCCCTTTTTTACCTCATACTCTAAGCAAAATATTGGCAGGAGGTTGATACAGTTAGTAAGTCACTCCTAGGCTATTTGTAAGTCCAGGTATTAGAGGGACTTCCTCAGTCTAGGGGTGAAAGGGGGAAGAGTCATTCACAAGAATCTGACGCTCACACAAGATTTATTTTCTGAAAGTTATTAAGCTGTGCTCCAAAAGAAAGTTCAGCTCATTTATAACATACTATTGCTTATCTCTTCACCATCACTCCTATCAGCAACGGGAATAATACTAACTTGTGTTCGAGCCAAGCAGACCCAGCCAGAGCAAAGCGGACAGCTGAGCCATAATCAGGCAGATTCAGGCAGCGAAAGAAGTCAGGCTCAGTTATTCCAGCCAAAACATTCCAAAATGGAATTAGCCAGCTTGGCGGGCTTGCCAGTGACTGAATTCCCCTTGCTCTGGTAAGGCAGGGAGATCCTGTGCAACAGATCAAAGCATGAGACATTGATTCCTATAATTGCCTACACACCCTCTCCCTGCCTTCCCCATATCCATCCAGGGTGGCATGGAAAATAACATGAGAATGCTGGGCACCCAGAATCTCAGAACTGGAATGGAGCTTGGAGGCCACCTTGTTCAATTCATTTCTGAACTAGGATTCTGTGATAGAAGTGACAAGCAGTTATCAAGTCTTTGCTTCAAATAAGTGGTCAACAAACATTTTCCTGTGGTTATTCAGTCATTTCAGTTGTGTCTGACTCTTTGTGACCCCATTTGGGTTTTCTTGGCAAAGATACTGTTTGCTATTTCCCTCTCCAGCTTATTTTACTCGTGAGGAGATTGAAACAAATAGAATTAAGTGTCTTGCCCAGGATGGCACATCTAGGAAGTGTCTGAGGCCAGATTTGAACTTCAGGCCTGGTACGCTACTGCCCCTTCTATTACATACTAGGCACCGTGCTAAAGCCTTTACGTGAAGGGGAATCTGACATTTCTGGAGATCTCTCCTTCCATACTAGGAAACTTTTATTAAGGGGATTTGTTCTGTGATGTTTGGATTCAGTTAAAGGGGCACACTTGAGGACCTAGAGTACCACATATGGCTTGTGGCCACAGGTTCCCCTAGGATAGCCCCCTAGTCCTATATACTAGACCTCCATCATTAATGCAGACTAAGTCTGCATTAACTTATTTTTCATTGAATAAATTACATTATTGATTCATATTGAGTTGTAGTCCATTAAACTCTCAAATCTTTCTCTATCTCCCTCTCTCCCTCCCTCCCTCTGTCTCTCTCTCTCTCTCTCTCTCTCCTCTCTCTCTCTCCCTCTCCCTCTCCCTCTCTCTCTCTCTCTCCAGATGAACTATTGTCAATTTACAACCCTCCTTCCCCATCTGGTATTGGTGAATGAAGGATATTTTTTAACCCAAATATTCATATTTCACATATAGACTCATGTCTCACAAATCTAGATTCACTTTACAAAGTAGTCCTAACTAAATCAGAAGCAAATGCTTTACAACAGGCAGATACAAGATATATATAATGGTCTATACATTTTATTTGCCCCTCCTCCTTTTTTCCCCAAATAAAATAGTTATATCTGGAAATACCTCCCTCCAAATTGAACCTTCACATCTAACATAAAAAAACAAGTAAACTAAAGACACCCGTGTAGTGGTCTGGTGGGTATGATGGCTCGCTATTCTTTAAATCCTTTCCTAATCCAATTTTGTGAAATGTTTGTGGTTTCCAGACTAGTTTCAGTTTTGACTTTATATCCCTGATTCCATCCACACCAACAAGTAAATAGTAGGTACTTAATAAATGCTTATTGAGTTGAACTGATCTAATTTGGAAAAGCAAGGCTGGTTAATAGCTTTCCAAGGATGTTTTAAGGATCTTCAGAGCAAAAGAAACAGACACTTTATAAAGCCTTTTTAAATGTGTCCTTTAAGTACTATATTTGGCAACTGCCATTTGATCTCGTTCAAGTGCCAACGAAAGGCTCACTTACAAACTAAACTCACATGCAATTTCTCTGAAGTGAGGGTATTTTTAGGCCCTTATGATCACTGTTAAAAAAGACAGTAAAAGTTAACTAGTGCCTCAAATTTCAGAAAGAAAGAAACAAACTATACTACTGTCTAGTTTACATTTACATTTCAGCCTGGTTGTCCAGTTTTCAATTTGGCATTGTACAGAACCAGGTAGGAAAGTATGTGATTAGATTCATGGTCCTGTCTTGGTCCCTTTCTTTCCGCTGCCACATCAGCAGCTCTCTTTCAGTCTGGCGCCTGTACCGATTCACTGACTGTGCTTTTCAAATTAGCATTTTATGTTCTAGAATGATAATTAAAGAGATGGGCTTGGAGTTGTGGGTCACTCACTGTTGAAATAATATAGCTATCACTTTAAGGAAGGGAATAAAATCATAAGTCTGGGTAGGAGAAATGCTATTTTGTTTTCTCTTTGGGGAACTTAAAAATAGAAGACACTTTTAGTGTCCTTACCTAATTCCCTTAGAAAATATTTTATAGCTTGAGATTTTTATGAGATAACTTATTTTGCATACCTGAAAAGACAAAAAATTAATTATCTTGTCTCTGGCCAGTTGCTGGCTGGGTTTAGAGGTTTCTTCGCAATGATTTGTCTGGTATCATACAGATGAGAAGTAGTGTGGCATAGGGTATAAAGTGTGGGACGTGCAGTTAGAAAAACCTGAATTCAAATCCAGTCTGCTGATGGTATAGATAAACTGACCATGGAAGAGTTACTCGATCATTGGACCTTCCACTTTCTTCATTTATAAAGTAACTTGGATTAGATGATCTCAGATATGTCGAGCTATAAAATTCTCTGATTCTACTAGGTAAAGTCATAGAGAAGTTGGGAGATTTGAAAATCTAAAAAAATAAAAATCAAAACACTTGATTTTAATAAAGTTTCTTCATTTCTGAAGTGGAGATGATCAAAATTGCAGTTGACTACCTCATTGGCTGTAATTTACAGCTTGGAGCAAATTATCTTTGGGGTCCTTCTAATCCTGATGATTCTGAGAAGTAGAAACAGAAAAACATACCTGAGGAGTGCCATGAGGATGTGGTATTGTACCAAGAAGAACTTGCATATGAGAAGTGTCATAAAAATATCAGCAGGGCACAAGAAAGAAAACAACATACTTAAAACATTACATAAATGGCAGTTTTTAGTCTTAACAATTCTATCTTTTCTTGGTGCTTCCTAACTCCATATTATTTTTAAAATCCTTGTGACTTCATAAAAGACCGTACCGAAATTTTCCTGCCTAGTGTGGACTCTTGTGACACAGTCTACATTCCATTACAACTGGTGAATTAATAAGTCAATTACTAAGAATTGTCTAGATGAGTTTTGTGGTTATCAGACAATTTCCAAGAATATTTGAATATTCTTTGTGATTATAATGAATTCTAATAAAGCTGAATATTTTTTGCTTTTATGTTCATGGACCTTATTATATCTTCAAATCATTTACAAATATTCTTGTTAATTACCCTTACCCATTCTATGTTAATAATATTATTTCCATTTTATAGGCGAAGAACACAGGGTACATGAAGGTTAACTAATTCACTTAAAGTCACATGATAAATCTCCATATCAAAATCTTGTCATAGTAAGTACTCTTTCCCAGAAGTTTAATGGCAAAACTCACAAAATCTTACCCTCCTGTAATAAAGTCTTGCCTGTCACACAAATTGTTTTTGGGGATAGCAGCATGTCAGAAAAATACCTTTGAACTTGACCAAAACAAAAACACCAGCTAACAAAATCCCCAAGTGGCTTTAGAATATCAGAGAATGAGCTTATAAAACATAAATTCATCCAATGGCATGTTAAAGAAAAGCTATTCTTGTAAATCAAGAGGAAATACTATTACTTTACAATGGTCAGTTCATTATGAAGTTATGTATTTTTTTCATCAAAAGAGAACTTAGATATAAGGGTATTCACAAAAATAGAAAAGTATTGCATCAGTGTAAGGTATTGAAGTTATCAGGATGTGTTGTAACTCATCTAGGTCCTGGATGACTATGTTTAGATTTACCTAACTGTTGGAAAATAGAAAGGAGGGACATTTCAGATGCAAATATACAATGAAGTAGGGGAGGTAATCGGTAATCACAGTGTTATGTCCTTAGTGGAGCCATAGAAAGGACAACACATGAGAAAAGGAGGAAATGAGCCAAGGGAAAGAAAGTTGATTTATAAGAGTAATCTCTTTCCCTACCAAATTGTCATTATACAAGCAAAGAAAAGAAAAGGGGAGGAGGAAAAGAAAGAAAAACAAGTCACACGGTGTAGTGCACATAATAAACTTTCAATTCTTTTGCCGAATTCAATTGCTTTGGCTTAGCTCAAGCTCCTAAGGTCAGGCTGAACATTTGAAAGCTGATGGGAAATATTAAGCAACTCCTACCCAAGCGGAGCTAAGAATGTGCTTCCTAATAAATGAGCTTTTATTAAAGCCTATTTCCTGCCTTCAAATGGATGTACAGACTTTCCCCTGAAGCAATTCAGAATGGAAAGAACGCTGGACATAGAGTCAGAAGTCCCATTTTGGTGACAACTTACTAGCTTTCTGGCATTGGGTAAGACTAGACTTTTCTGAATTAACTTCTCCTGAGCCTTAATTTTCTGCTCTGTAAAATGGGAGAAAGATTCATATTACCAATTTGACAATGCTATTGAGGGAGATTCAAGACACTAGATGTGAAAATCCTGTAAGCACTGAAGGTTACATGCTTATATGCATGCTAAGGATGTGGCCAAATCTTTTTTTTTTTAAAGTGCAGTGTTATTTTAATTGAAAGTAGATTGATTTCAGCCACTCAAGTAGTCAAGTAATCTACATCTATAGTTAGAAGAAAAAAATCCCTTATGAATATGGATTGACACAACATGGAAACTGTTCCTGACCAAATTATACAGCTTTCTAAAGTAATGCCAGGATGGTGTATCATAGTGACTTTGGGGCAAAACAGCAGGCTGACGTCGTGCACATGTGTTTTCCCTTTTTCCTGCCACAAATTTTTCATGCAGTGAGACCTGGGCACTCAGGCCAACTTCACTGGGAAAAAATCTGCCAGGTGGAAAACCCCATGCATGCACACACTGTACTGAAGTGATAAAACGCCATCTGCTCTGGGAGTGTTAGGGGAGGTGCTGGATGGGCCAGCTTGGCCCGTTCTCCCTTTTCCCTCTGCTCCTGCCAAAGGAGCCTGTGCCTTTGCTTTACAGCTAGCTGGATTCAGTACAAGGCCGTCACCACATCACAGCTTCATTACCTTCCAATCAAATTGTCCAGCACATTCCCGCCAGGGTGGAAACATGAACAAATACTTTCTCAACTGATGCATTGAAAGAAGATATTTCTTTGGGGATTTGCTGCAGGCTGGTGCACTGAATTCATGTTTACTTGGCTGTTTCTTTTTTGTCCACATCCTCTCAGCCAAAGCTATGTCCAGCAAATGGAAATGAAAAGGTCAGGTTAAGTGACATTTAACCCTCATCGAGCTACTAACTTCAGACAAAATGAGAGACTTGTTTTGTTTTCCTTGCACACTCAACATTTCCATTGTTGCCACTGGGAGTTTTTCCTCTTGTTAGAGTAATGAATTGGACTCTCAGTCAGGCTAACTGAAGTGGCTTTGGATCTTAAATGTCAAAGCGGCACTAATCACCTTGCCAAACGGAGTCTTTATAAATGCTTTATTAATTTTTTTCTTTCATTCATAGGGAGGATGATTCTTCCCTACTAATAAGAGAAGATGGATATAAAAACATGACCGTGATTTTGTCCTGGATGCATAGGATCAGGAGCATTGAAATTAGTGGAAAAACACTAAAAAACAGCAAAAAGGTATTAAAAAAAACTATATAGGGATAAAGAGGAAGACAAGCAAAGGGAGAGGATAGGTGCACAGAGTGGTTTGGAAGGGGATGATGGAGAGCCTCAATTCCGATTTTTTTTTTGTTTTGTTTTCATTTCCAGAGAAAATAATCCTTTGACTGGAAAGGATAGAACAATAAAAAACAAAAGCCTAATTGAGAGTTTAAAATCAAAATATGTAAGAGAGAAATTTAGAAGGTATCTAGGCTTTCTTGTTAAATTCAAGTCACCAGGCTCAGACAAAATACAACCCAGAATAGTGAAAAAATAGAACAAAACTGCCAGATGTGATTGTTGAGGCAGTGCAATGATCTTTAAAAGACCACAGACATTAAAAAAGGTATTGCAGGTCTGAGTGTGGGGAAAATATTGTCCCATTTTTTTTTCCAAAAAAGGAAAAAGACTAATCTGCAGACTATTAATCAGAGTGATTTTAATTCTTGATGAAATTCTATGTATTTTTAAAGGGAAGGTAGGGAGTTCATGATATCTCTGACTATATATTGAGGTTCTTCCACATTGGATGAAGGATTCATTGAATTTTACTTTGCCCCAGAATGCACAACTGGGAGCAATGGCTGGAAGTAGCTGAAAAACAGATTTCATGTTCAACGTAAAGAAGATTGAGTTCCCTCCAGAAGTGAAAGGGCTTTCACAGGAGGTAGTGTTTCCCACTCATTAGAGATTTTCTAGTGGAACCTGTATAATTGATTATTAGGTATACTATAGAGAAGAGTCTTAGTTAACTATAGATTAGAATGGATGACCTCTAAAGCCCCTCCTAATTCGAACTTTGATGATTTTACAAAGTGGAAATGGAAGGACGTACATGGGGAATGCAATCAGGATGCAGCAAAATACTAATGAGAACTTGCACATGAGAAATGTCATGAGAAATAGAACCAAAGAAATGTTTGACCAGAAAGGTGAGGCTAATTTGTATTAATTTTTCCCATGTCTTATTCTTATTGAGATTAATAGATGAGAGAAAGCCAAGAATTCTATCAGATATTTTAAAAAAGTCAAAGGAAAACTTCCTGCATGGAGGATTTATTAAAAGAGAAGGATAAGAAACTCATAGGATAAAAAGGTGTGGAGGGTGGGTAATTTGAAGGAATTCAGGAAATACCACTCCAATGACACCACAGTTCATGAAACTTTATCAAATTTTCACAGTATAACACAGGATGACAATATTTGTCATTTGGTAAAGATGTGTATAGAGCTAGAGATAAGCTCTCCTACCTCTTCTATAGACTCTTATATAAGCCCTATGGCTATGACAGGTGGGACTGAGGTTGGTTTTGGAAAGAATGTGATCACTGAAGTCAGAGAACTAGGGTTCAATTTACCTAATTAACCTTGGGTAAGTAATTTAAACTATCCTAGGTTTCTCATTTCTAAAATGAAAGAGTTGGGTAACCTCTAGATTCCCATCCAGTTTTAAGTCCTAGGATCCTATGAATCTTGGGAAATTACAATCTGACCAGTCAAGGTAGAACATCCAGCGGTAGAGGCTGGAGAATTAATCATTTGAGTTTAGGTGCTCAGAGTTTCATTAAGGCTAAACCAATCGAGTGACCACATTAAGTCTGAAACTAATAAGGGGAACACCTGGGGGCAAGAAAGCCACTAGGCTGCTTGAGGAAGACCAAATCATCCCAGGTAAGATGGGCACTTGTTCAAAGTTTCTGTCACAATCAGGAGTAGGATCAGGCTTATGAGTGGCTGTTGCATTTCCAACATAAGCCAGAGACTCAGGCTCAAAGCAACAACAAAAAAACCAAGCAACCTGGAGGAATTTAAACTTGAATTTCTCCCAATTCAGCATGAAATCCATGGGGTTGAAAGTTGCCTTTCCCAATCTTTCCCATCTCCCTCCTCTCCTTTTCTCCCTGGAAAGAAAGGAATCTGGGCTTCTAAATTACTGACAAATGGCTAAGCCATTTAATTTTCTTTTTTTTTTTTAGAGAACATATCCATGACTTATCTTATGTATAAATATTAAAGCAAACCAATCATTTCAGAAAATGTCTAGAAAGGGAGCTAGAGTTGACTTTACTTTTCTAGAAACATTTCTAGGGACATATATACATACATATTACTCAAAGGCAAAATAATTCCAGTCACATCTGCTCAATGACTTTATCTTCACCTCAATCATATCATTGTACTCTCAGGTGAGTTTTGACAGTTGATATTGATAAAGTGGGAACATCAAATGGTTAGATTACCATTGCACAAAAAAAAGAGAAAAGAAAAGTGGTTGCCAGGGGAAAGTCCCCAAAGCAGGGGCACAGGGGCAGGGATGAAGAGGTAGAACTCTCCTAGGGTCCTGTTACCACGTTCAGTTTCCTCTGCAGAACTTACTCTCCATGGTTGTAACTTGGTACACATATGGATGATATTGCATCTATGAAAGCCCATTTCTAACCCTATATATGTAATTAAAATTATGGAACAAATAAACCACCAAGTAGAACTCACATTCTCAGTACTCTGTGAAATAGATAAGAGCAAGCATTATTGTTTCCTTTTTACAGAAGAGATGGAAAAATGATTTTATGTGATATGTTGCTAGTTATAGAGCTGAGATTGATACACATTTCTCCTACTCTGTTGTTAAGTTAGCATCATGGAAGCTAAGTTAAGTTAAGTTAGCATTGGGTTTGGAATCAGAAAGATCTGAGTTCAAATCTGGCTTCAAATACTTACTAACTGTGTGACTCTGGCCAAGTCACTTACCATCCATCTACCTCAGTTTCCCTAACTGTAAGATGGGGGTCATAATGATACATATTTCCCATGGTTGTTGGGACAGTCAAATGAGATGATATTTGTAAATGTTTAACATAATGCCTAACCTACAATATGTGCTTAATAGATACTTGTTCCCTCTTCTGTCCCCCAATTCTCAATATCTGTAACTGAGTGGAGAGAATAGGAGAAATGTAAAATATATTGTAAAATTAGAACATTCAGGCCATTTCTCTTCATCCTAATGAATATCTGGTCACTGGACCCAGATGGATCTGAAGGAGAAAGTGAGGTTGGTGAACTTGCACAGCACCTCCCTCACTCAAATCAAAGTCAACTGTAATTCATGTCATCATTTCCCTGATGTCATGGTCCTCTTTGAAAACGAAGGACAAACATAGAATGGGTGATGTAGAGGGCCCTGATGCCCTCACAAAAAGTGTACCTGGGATAGGGAGTGAAGTCTAAAGGAGCAACATGATTGGATTTGGTCTTTGAAAGTCAGGAACTTGGGTGTCGTTGGGTAGACAATGGAGAAACTTTGAAGATTTTTTTATCACAAGAATGATATTTTTTGTACTTGTTAACTACAGTGCTTAGCACAATGTCTGGGACATAGTAGATGTAAATAAATACTTGTTGCTTGATGGATTAGGTCCATGGAAGGATTAGGTCTATGGGAAACTAGGTGGCCCAGTGTATAGAGTGCCAGATCTGGTATCAGGAAGACCTGAGTTCAAATCCAACTTGAGACGTGTAATAGCTATATGATATTGGACAAGTCTGTTAACCACTGTTTGCCTTAATGTCCTCATCTGCAAAATGGGGATAAACATAACACCCACCTTCCAGGGTTATTGGGAGGATCAAAGGAAATAGTAATTATCAAGTCTTTTAGCACAGTGCCTTGCACATAGTAAGTGCTATATATAAATGTTATTTAATAGCATTTTCTTATTATCTCATAATAAAACATTATTGTTACTAATTATTTTTTGGCACACATCTGGTGATTTTAGGAAGTTTATTTGGGGAGTGGTGTACATGATGGCCAGGGGAGGAGCTGTGTCTAGAAAGTCATTAGTTAGGAGATTATGGCAATAGTCTGGAGGAAAGGGTGCCAGAGTCTGAACTAAAATAACAGTGGGAATGAAAAGGAGTAGACCACACACATGAAATGGTTAGAAAAATGGTGCCAATGTTTTTGGGATGCTGGCATCAGTTCTCTGGCTCAGCATGTAGCGGCCATAAAAGGGGAGAATTGCCCTTATTTTGAAGGCATCAGTTCAAAATATTATCTTTCATAAGAAGGGAAGTACCTGTAAAAGTATGGCTATCTCCCATATATTTAATTTTCTATTTCCCACATAAATTATTAGACATCCTACAGTGAGATCATGTTCCTGGGGTTGTGTTAGCTCCTAGAAAATCTGTATAGTATACACCTTATCATGAGGGAAGAATATGGAGATGTGTTCTCACAATAGAATGGAGATAGAAATCAGAAAATGGCTAAGATCAGGAGACAGGAATTGAGATGTATGTGGAGTATGTGATAGAATAAGCAATATTTGCATTTCTTCAGGATGGGGTAAGGTGGAACGTTGTGGAGGTTAAACTGATTCATTAAAAATCATTAAGTATATCTAATTTCCTTTTATTATGAAGATGAGAAAAAGTTAATTTAGCATTGGTCAGAATTTTCTAGTTTGCTCCTTAAACACTGTGAAAAATTCATTTATTCTTTATTGATTTTTGTGCCATCCAGAGCAAACTTGGAGAACTGGTCAAAGAACCACACAGTTCACATCCCTTAATGTACTCCATGTGCCTTTAATATTCTATTACATAAATTTTCCTCCCACTTTTTCCTCCTGCATGCACCTGTTTCCCTTATTCTTTAGTGGTTTTAGTTACTGAGCTATTTGACTTGGGTTCTAGATATTTTGGTTACTTTGGCTTCAGTAGCTTATGCTTTTTCTTGATATGCCCATCTCTTTATGTGTCTTGAGTGTATTTAGAAAATGGTTTTTACATTTCCTATTACATATACTTTGTTAGTGTGGAGGAAAGGTCCTTCTCTTTTATTTGTATTCATCTTTTCTAAAGCTTTCTCTTACTATCCTGCCATCTATGATGCTTTGAAATGGTAGAACTACACACTAATATAATAATAATATGCTTTCTTTTGAAAATGGATTATTCTGAACTTAAGAAACAAAACAAGCATTTCTATAACATAGTAGAAGAAAAGTGATTGTACCTGAAACTGCAAATTGATTATATCCAACTTTTTATTCCTCTTAAATATATAATGAAGTTATCATGTAATTTTCTTTTTCTCTTTACTCCTCTCTCACCCCCCTCAAGATGGCTACCATTAGACACACACACATATAATATATACATATATATGTTTGTGTACACATATATATGTAAAATTATTCTATAATAGTTTTATTTATCAATTTTTTCTTCTATGAACACCCACCTGTATTCTTCATTGCTGTGTGGAGTTGACATTGGGCTCTCTAATGACATTCCAGTAGAGCATAAATTCCCATTGATTCTACCTGTGTTTGATAATAGACTATGTAGGCCCTGAACCAACATAGCTAGGTTAAAGAAGGATGAATCTACACCAAAAATTTAAGTCTCATGTTATGAATTTTTCCATATAATAAATTCTGTTCACTACAACATGAAGGGGTAGTAATCTGCATTGGTGAAGTGAGAATCCACATTGCAAAATTTATAGAGATTTTTAGATGTTTATCAATTATAAGAACATGATTCAGTGAGTCAGTCATTAAAAGACAAGTTATTCTACACCACTGTATACTTTAAAAACAATTCATTGATATTTAAATCAGCTGCTGCTATACTACCTAAATTGTCAAGAGTATCATGTGGACTTTAAAAAATGTTTTATTTATGCTCTTTGTCTTTACATGAGAGTTGTCTCTCCTTTAAAAGAAAAAAAAAGTTCAACCCCAAATTGAACCCTATCATGTAAGAAAGAAAACCAATTAGACAAAAATGCCATGTTGGGTAAGCAGATCTAACAGTGACTCAACATGATACACTTTTAGTCGCCTACCTTTTGACCAAGTTGAGAAAAACATATATCATTACCTGTTATCCAGGCTCATCATTTCTTTTACAATTGAGTTATTCAGTTAGATTTCCTTTTAGAAGATTTTAATTTACATGGCTGTGTTTTTGTGATTTTTTTTCATTTGGTTCTGTTTACTTCCTTCTGCATCTGTTATTATATGTCTTCTCACATTTCTATGAATTATTCATGCTCATAATTTACTACAATGCAATTTTTTCATTATACTCATATCTTTTAAAAATTCTTAATCATTTTGTTTATGATTTTTCTTCCAAGTGAAGTTTGTTATTGTTTTGTCTAATTCAAACATCAAAGTGGCAATTTGGTTTTTATAGCACCAAATGTGTAAATCTACCTAAGTATTAACATTATTACTACGTTGTGCGGAACATTTCTCCAACTATGTATTTATTTGTTTTCTGTATTTTATAGTTACATTTATATAAATATTGCCTGTGCCTTAGTAGATTAACTTCCATATATTTTAGGGAGTTGTTTGGAAGAAGTTCTATTATTATTTCCTCCTGGCTTTTCTTAGTACTATAAAAATGATAAATATTTTTGTGGATTTATTTTGCAACCTGATACTTCTATAATAGTCATGTTATGGAAGACTAACTATATTTCTCTCCATCCTATCCTGCCCCTTATTTACGCTATTGTTTATTTTGACCTTGCCTCTCCCCCTAAAATGTTTACTTCTAATTACTCCATCCTCCTATTTGCCTTCCCTTCTATCATTGCCTTCCACCCAACTTGTCCTCTTCTCCCCTACTTTCCTGTAGTGTAAGATAGATTTTTCATACCAAATTGAATGTGCATCTTTTTCCCTCCATAAGTCAAATGTGATGAGAATAAGCTTTACTTTTTGCCTCTCATCTTTCCCTTTTTCCCCTCCATTGAAAAAAGTTTTTCTGGCCTTTTATGAGAGATAATTTGCCCTATTCCATTTCTCCCTTTCTCCTCCTAATATATTCCTCTCTCACCCCTTAAATTTATTTTTTTAGTTATCATCCCTTCCTATTCAATTCACCCTGTGCTGTGCTGTGTATGTGTGTAATCCTTCTAACTGCCCAAATACTGAGAAAAGTTTCAAAAGTTAAATATTATCTTTTCATGTAGGAATATAAACAGTTCTACTTTAGTAAGTCCCTTATGATTTTTATTTCCTGTTTACCTTTTCATTTTCTCTTGATTCTTGTGTTTGAAAGTCAAATTTTCTATTCAACTCTGGTCTTTTCATCAAGAATGTTTGAGAGTCTTCTATTTCCACTTTAAGTATTATGCTCAGTTTTGCTGATTAGGTGATTCTTGGTTTTAATTCTAGTTCCTTTGACTTCTGGAATATCATATTCAAAGCCCTTTGATCCTTTAATGTAGAAGCTGTTAGATCTTGTGTTATCCTGATTGTATTTCCACAATACTTGAATTGTTTCTTCCTGAATGCTTGCAATATTTTCTCCTTGACCTGAGAACTCTGAAATTTGCCTACAATATTTCCTAGGCATTTTTCTTTTTGGACCTCTTTCATGAGGTGATTGATGGATTCTTTCAATATTTATTTTACCCACTGGTTCCAATATATCAGGGCAGTTTCCCTTGATAGTTTCTTGAAAGATGATGTCTCTGCTCTTTTTTTTGATCATGGCTTTCAGGTAGGCCCTTAAATTTTAAGTTGTCTCTCCTGGATCTATTTTCCATGTCAATTGTTTCTCCAATGAGATATTGCACATTGTCTTCTATTTTTATATTCTTTTGATTTTCTTTTGTAATTTCTTGATTTCTCATAAAGTCATTAGCTTCCATCTGCTCCTATTTTCTTCAGCATTTTTTGGGTCTACTTTAGCAAGCTGTTGACTTGCTTTTCATGATTTTCTTGCTTCACTCTCATTTCTCTTCCCAATTCTTCCTCCACCTCTCTTACTTGATTTTCAAAATCCTTTTTGAACTTTCCCATGGCCTGAGATCATTGCATATTTATTTTGGAGGTTTTGGAAGCCTTAACTTCTGGTGATATTCATTGTTCTTCCTCATCTGAAAGGATGGATGAAAATATCTGTTCACCAAGAAAGTAACCTTTTATAGCCTTAATTTCCCCCCCCCCCCGCCTTTTTTGGCATTTTCCAAACCAGTTAATTGACTTTTGAGTCCTTTCTCAAAAGGAGGGTATACTCTAGGGACCTGTGAGTTCTCAGTTCCTCCAAGGTGGCACAATCATGGGAGGGGAGTTTACTCCTCTCCTGGCCTGTGCTCTGGTCTGGAAGCAACCACAAGCTTTTCTGGCCAGGATCTGTAAGTAGAATTCCCTGTCCAGGGCCTCCATCAGCTCTACCAACCAGTGTTCCTCCTCACCTCAGCACCTCCACTCAGGGCTGAGACCCAGATCAGGGGCTCAATTATCCCAGGGGCTTTAGGTGGAGGGCTCCACAATTGGATGCTGCTGCTGCCTGGGGCTGCCTTGGCCCTGGGCTAGGGCAGGACCCAGCTCCCTTCTCACTCAGGTGAAAGAGCTTTCTCATTGTCCTTTGAAGCTGTATTTGGCTCCTGCTGCCTGTGATTCTGCACCCTGTAGGCTGTTCTGGTCCTATCCCTGCCACAGGACATGGCCAAGGCTGGGCTGCGCTCCACTCTGAGCCCAATGTGATAGACTTCTCCTGTCAGATTTCCAGGCTGCCTTGAGCTGGAAATCTCACTCTCTCATTTTGTCCTGCTACTCTAGAATTTGTTTAGTCATTTTAACAGGTGTTAGGCTTCAGAGGGAGCGCTTCTATAGGTCAGTCCTTCTACTCCACCATCTTGGCTCTGCCTCCCCAAAATAGAACTATTTAAAGAGGACAAAAAGGGAACCAGTGATATCATCAATATGAGTAAATAGGAAGTTCTACATTTGAGTTCAAAATATTAACTGCAATTTTGCTACTTAACAGGAAAAACTGCCTTACAATTTGAGATGCCCCAAAGTGGTGGGGTTGACTCAGGAGACATTGAATTAAGACTTCTCAAATGGTAACTTGACAATGTTCTTGCAAAATCAAATATGTTTTAAGCTGAGACAACTAAAAGTCCATTGGGGTCCTTTTTGTGTCCAAGATTGTCTAATTTTATGTGAGAATGGGCTAGTTAGATCTAAAAGGAATGTTATGATTTTGGGGGGAAAAAGAGAAGGCAGGACCTATAAATTATGCAAAAGTCAATGTGTTTGGCTTCAGTTTCTGGAAAAAATCAAATTATTAGATATAATTTATAAATATTTCAAAATAAATTTGGGGTTATAATAGCTATCATGGATTTATTACATTTTTGTAGGTCTTTGGCAAAGAATTCAATATTGAGGAGATGCCTATCAATTACAGAATGGCTAAAGAAATTATGGTATATAAATATAATAGAACATTATCATTCTATAAGAAATAGTGAGTAAGCAGATTTCAGTAAAACCTGGAAAGAGTTACAAGAACTGATGCTCAGTGAAGTGAGCAGGATCAGGAGAATATTGTACATGTAATAGCAATATTGTGCAATGATCAATTTTAATAGACTTAACTCTTCTCAACAATACAATGATCCAGGACAATTCCAAAGAACAGTCTTGTTAGAAAAAATTCTATCTACATCCAGAAAAAGAACTATGCAGTCTGAGTGCATATTGAAGCACACTGTTTTTCTCTTTCTTTTGTTGTTTTTTTCTTTCTCCTAATTTTTCCCTTTCATTCTGAACTTTTTCCACAACATAACTAATGTGGAAATATGTTTAACGTAATTGTACATGTACAACCTATATGAGATTGCTTGCTATCTTAGGGAGGGAGAAGAGGAGGGAAGGAGAAAAATGTGGAATTCAAAATCTTAGAAAAACGAATGTTAAAAACTATCTTTATCTTTGCCAAGAAAACCTCAAATGGGATCACAAGGGGTCTGCCATGACTGAAAAGTGCTTAATAACCATAACCACAAATTGGATTGGCAGATTGGAACATTTACCATAAATAGAGATTACTTTGATTTCAGGCAAAAAATATTTAACATAGTTGCTTGTTTTTTTGTGGATAACATGAAAGTGTTGGCTAGCTGATAAGTATAATTGTATGGATTCTAAGTTGGTTGAATTAATGGACTCAGACAATAGTTATCAATAAATTAATATGACTTTGGAGTGGAGTCTCTAGTAGAGTGCTCCAGAAAGCTTTCCTTGGCCTTGTGTATTTCAATATTTTTATGAATGACTTGGATGAAGCCATCAGAAACATACTTGTCATATTTGCAAATGACTCAGAGCTCTAGGAGATAGATTACCCATTGGAAAAGAGTGTTGGGATCCAATCATAATACAACAGATGACACTTGTATTGTGCTTTATTTATTTTGGATGTTTGGGATACGCAAACCTTGACTTTTATATCTTTTGCTGATGGTAAGCATTTTTCTTCCTCATCTGAAAGGATGGTAGGAGATATCTGTTCACCAAGAGAATAACCTTCTATAGTCTTATTTTTTTCCCCTTTTCTGGGCATTTTACCAACCAGTTACTTGACTTTCGGGTCCTTTGTCAAAAGTAGGGTATACTCTGGGAATCCGGAAGATCTCAGTTCCTTCAAGGTGGAACAATCAAGCGTCTACACTGGTCTGGAATCAGGGAGAGATTTTTGTGCCCAGAATCTTAGCAGTTTCCTCTCTACAGCCACCTGGTCTCCAATTCTACCACCATTCAGTGTGAGATAAAGATCAGCTCCCTCAGGGCATCTACACAGGGCTGAGGTAAAAGTCAGCTCCTCGGGGACCCCAGGGGTTTTTCGATCCAACAATGGATATGGGCTGCTGTAGGGGCTGCTGTGGGAACTGCTACCACCTGCCCAATGTGGCCTCTGTGGCCACTGCCTAAGGCCGAAGCTATGGGAATATCCTTCTCCCTTCCCAGCCAGCTGAAAAATCCCTGTCACTGACCTTTGGCACCTGTGAGTTGAGGGATCTGCGAACCTGCTGCTACTAGGACTGGGGATTTTGCAACTGGAGATTCTGCCCCCAAGGGCTGTTCACGAGCCCCACCCCATGGCCAAGGCTGGGCTGGGCTCTGCTCCATGTCTGGTGCAACAGACCTTCCCTGTGGGCCTTTCAGGTCACCCTGAGCTGGAAATCTCCTCCACTCTGTTGTTCTCCACTTCTGCTGCTCCAAATTTATTGACAGTCCCTCTCTATAGGTATTTTATGGGCTGTGTGGGGTAAGCTTGCATATGTGTGTCTTTTTACTCCACCATCTTGACTCCACCCCCAGATCTTTCTTTCTCCCTATACCAATTTGGACTGGAAAGAATGACTTTTTCTTGGGTTTCCAAATTAGAATCCAGTCAGTTCATTTTTTAGATATGTTCTGAGAAGTTAGAAGCAAGGAAAAATATTGAATGTAATTTGTCCTGCTCCTTTACCATCTTGATTCCAATTTATGTTTTGTTATCTGTACAAATATAGGGAGTGATATCATGACTCTATAATAATACCAAGATCTTGCCTATATGTTAAAATTTCAGGTAACAATCAAACACTCTCCTAAGACCTTCAGGGAACTCAGGAGAAATATAAGACAAAATGCAAATATAAATGCAAAACAGAAAACTAGAATTTTGAATTTTGATTGGGGAGATAAGACTTGAACACACAACACAGAGAGAACAAAGAACTGATAAATAAAATGTGTGTATGCTATCTACAGGAAAGGCATGATGTGGTCAATGGGGCTACATGAATAAAATTAAAATATTTTTAACTTACAGAAAAATTACTCCAATCTCTTGGCTACAAGTGATATTGCACTGATGATTTCAAATCTTAAAATAAATTATTTACTCAAAAGAGATTGATGATTGATTGGTAGATGCATCATGGAAAAAGAAAAAAAAACCTAGATATAGGACACTTATTGTCCATATTATGGCATGAAAGCACATTGCCATCCCATTGAGTTCTTCTACTATGGTAGATATCTTGCATGTATAAATGATGAATTGTACCTTGCATTAAACTAGTATATTGGACTAGCTAACATTAGGGAAATTATATAGTGCTTTCGATTTTCCCAAGCTATATACTGCTGTAAAAGACATTTTTGAATACCATTATATTCTGAGTGAGGCTAGTTTAATAAGAGTCATAAAACATCATGAACTGTTAAGATTCAAAATTATAAGAAGACTAAACAGTGGAAAACACGAAGTCAAGAACACTTGATGAGTGCTTGCATATTAAAAGCAATATAAAAGACATCCTTGGGGATATGGAGAATTAAAAAGGAAAAGAGGCAAGAGTGAGGGTCAGAGCCATGACTAAGAATTTTTGTCAGGCAAGTGCCATAAACCATCTAGGGAGAAAGCAGAATGAGGAGCTCCCTCAGGGAGTGGGAGAGGACAAATATTCTAGAAACTGGCTTGAATAGAATCTTCAGAAAAAAAGTGGGGCTAATTAAGGAGGAAGTAGAACAATATACTAATAGTGGTAGAATGAGGAAGAGCATATTTCAGAAAAGGTAAAGTATGATAGATGTGAGAGATCTAGTCTCTTTATTTTTAAATTAGTATATTTATTTTTGACAACAAAGAGAACCTCCTTTGAAAATAAAGCTCTGTCATTTTGCCAGTTCCTCATTTGGACAAAAAATAATGAAAGTTTGCTACTCAGTCATTTAAATTGAGGTTCATTAATCTAGTAGCCACAGAATCATTCATTTTATAAAATATTTAGATTTATTGACATACATATATATGGAAGTTAGATTATGTTAAAATAAATCTCCCCCTCCCATCAGAGTCTGAGATGATCAAATATCAGATGAGACTAAATAATTATCACAGAATATTAATGATTTTTAAGTGATTGATCTCCCTACTGTAGTTGTCATTTAAATTTGAGATTTGCCTAATTTTGCTCTGCATTAAGATATGCTAGCTAAGAAAAGTTGCTTTTATTTTATTGAATGAGCTTGGCAGCTACATGAGAAGAGTAAGATCATTACCCAATCTAACATTGCCCCCTTTCCTAGCCCTCAGAGAATATTGGTTTTACTGAGAGTCTACCAATAATATTCAGCAAACATTCCATAAGCACGTACTATGTTCCAGATACTATGTACAGTAGGATTTGGGGCTACAAAACAAAAAATAGTCCCTGAATTTAAGGAGATTACATTCAATAGAGTAGAACAACAATGGTTTAACCACCATTTATTAAAAAGTTGTGCTAGATACTAGGGTCACAAAAAATAAAATAAATGAAACATTTCCTGACCTGAAGGAAGCTACAATCTAACAAAAAAGATAAAATGCACATAGCCCAGTAAAAACAAAACGTAAAAAGCAGATATGAAGAAACTTCTAAGGAGAATACTAGACACTGTGGGAATCACAGTACATTTCTTACAGTAGACAGCACCTAAGCTTAACCTTACAAGAAGCAAAGAATTGCAGGAGTCAGGAGGGAGGAGAGCATGCATTACAGACAAGGTGGTCAGTTTGCACAAAGGCCTGGAGATAGGAAATGGAATGTCCTGTAAGAGGAAAGCTAGTTAATTTCACCAATATGTAACATTGGCCAAGGAGAGTCATGTGAACTTGAAAAAGTAGACCGAAACTGACCTAGGCAGGGCTTTAAAAGTTCAGCAGGGAAGTTTTGTATTTTATTGTAGAGGAAAGAGGGACCTTCTGGGATTTCTTTCACAAGGGAAAGGCATAGTTAGACCTATGCTTTAGGAATGTCACTTTGGCAGCTGTGTGAAGAATGGACAGGAATGGGAGGGGAGATTGAATAAAGAGAAAGCAATTAGAGGGCTATTGTAATAGCCCAGGTGACAAGTTAAAGAGCCTAAAGATACAGTAGTATCTCTGTAAATGGAGAGAGGGAAAACAGATGTGAAATATATTATGGAGGTAGGCATAACATGACAGCTTTATCCGATTCATCAAACTGGAACTGATTTATCCCTCCTAGATTTTTCCCGTAACACTGCAGATCTTGCCCTCTCACTTATTGGATAATTTATATTATGATTATTTACATACATGTCATATCCTCCTGTCATACTTCAAGTCCCTCATTAACAGGAATCATTTCACTTTCCATCTTTCTATACTATTTACAAATAGTAGGTGTATAATAAATGTTTGTTTATTCAAATCAATAGTTGAGCTACTCTCCCAGAATCAAAAGTTAATTTGTCAAAATTGTTACATGTCACATTCCTTTGAGAGAACCATTCCTCTTTATTTATTCTGCCAGAAGAGAAGTTTGTGGAAGACATATTGGCTTAATATTATGCCATCTGTACTGGCTCTAACATTTTGTTGCTTCATTGACCTTTGTATTGACTTACAGAGGTTATCCTAATTCCAACATTATCACATGGTCAAATTGTGCAGCAAAGGTGCTTCCTCACCAGTGCTCCTCATTTCAGCCATTGTTTTTCATTAAAATAATGCCAGGGGATAGCACAGGATATTACATGTGATCTCCCAGTTTAACACCTCATTCTTTTAATGGGAAAATACACAGCCTGTTTATGCAGCTTTAGAATTGTCTGCTAATAGGTCATTTTCTATTTCAGGTTCCTAGTGACTTTAGGAAGATAACTGACATATAACAGAAGTCCACATCCCTAGATATGATCAAATAAGTGGGATTAAATATTTCCTGGTCCCTATGTACAATTTAGTAAAGATTACTATGACCAAAAATCTTAAAATAGTTTATGATAAAAACTAAGGCAAAAATAAAATGAAACCTCCACCCTCAACAAATCCCTTAGATCTCAGTATGATGAGCAGTGTTAGAACAATGTTATCTTCGTTTTAGAGATGAGGAAGCTGAGGTTGGAAGAGGTGGAGTGATTTTCCCACTTCCACATAGCTAATAAGTGGCAAGAGCCAAGACTTGTAATGAGTTTGAAGCCAAATTCAATATTTTTTCCACTGGACCATTTTCCTTCCCACCATATAATCCTCCAATCCCATGACAGTCCCCTTTATCAAATATTCAACAAGAAGCTTATTGCTATCTGTGCTCACCAAAAAATACCTGATATTTTAAAACAATGGGAAAGAGACAATAAAATGCTTTACACGTGACAGTGAGTAGTAGTTACCATCATCACCATCATTGCTACTTTCACTAATTACTATATTTCTCATTCTCATTCTCATCTTGTATTCAATGGTGTTTAGTTGGAAATGATAGGTATTGGACAAATAGTTATCCTTTCATAAATAAAGTTCAGCAGACTGCTGCACAGGAGGACAGGATGATTATATTTTCTAATTGACTAAAAGTGTTGGGATATAAGTTCTTCTTGCTCCCTGAAAATATTGTGACATCATTATGGACAGATATTGGAGGAAAAGGATTATGGAGGAAGTAAAGATTAATAGAAAGACAAGCTGGTGCTGTTCCAATATTCAGAAAACTTAAAAAGATGAAAGGAAAGCCTCCAGATCATTTTGTGGACACAGCATGGAGGAGGCATAAAAAGAACCAAATGAATCATGCAAGATTCCAAGCTTTGGATGACATGATTATTCCTAGTGGATGGTGGGAGTACCCACAGAGATCAGATCAAGGAACCATTGATGTATAGCTTTACCAAGGTGACCTTGTGATTTATGTAAGTGTGAAATAAGGATTGATGCTCAACAGCATCAACAGTAACAGATTTAAATGTTTTGGCCAGAAATATTTCTGGGAAACTGATCTAAAAGCAGCAAAAATAAAAAAAATATCAAACAAAAGCACCCTCTTTATGACATTTGTAGGAACAATGGGTTTTGTGGGGACATCTCTGTTTATGGCAAAACCGGTTGATTCAGGGAATCCTGGTGACTTCCCTAGGCACGAAACAAATCCTGGGGAAAATTTAGGCAGTAGGCATATAAATACCTTTTGGCATTACAGTTATCATCTTCATCATCTTGGTCATTAGCACCATGGGTAGCAGTAACATCAGCACTATTTTTATTGTTTTTTTTTCCAGCTGTTACAGCTGTTTTTCCATGCTGATCAAAAAATTGATATATATGGGTCAATCTGTCTAAAGTCTCATTTCTGCTATTATATTACCTTGGTAATAGAGTGATACTTTACCAATTACCTTAGATATGGTAGATAGCATTGCCTTAATAAAACAAGAAGTTAGGCTAGGCAATGAGTGAGAGTCTTCCTTAACAGGTATAGCCCAAGCACTGGGAAGTGTCTTAATACTTTCATTTTAAGGAGTGGCTGTGGTAGGTCAGACTATTTAAAGAGGGGCAGTAATAGATAATGGTGGTGTTTTATCTGTATACTGGCCCCTGTAATTCTATCATTGGTAATTAAGCAAGTACAAAACAGGAGAAAGACATTAACGAAGAAAAAGAAGGGGTAAGATAATGCCCTTGCAAGGTTTATAGTCTATAGGGGATTTTTCCTTTGTGTGTTTCCTCATTTTCTGTTTTTATGCCTCTTGTTTGGGGAAAAAAAAAAGTCTAGAAAAACCTCTGGATTTATAGGTTGGGTTGCAGAAGAGGAAAATAGTCTTTTGATTTTTTAAATAGGCTATCTCTGCCCCATAGTGATTCTTCCTTCAAAACCAACTTTCCCTTTTAGATATTTGCCAGGCTAGAAAAGTGCCTTCTCCTATACCACTCATTGACTGTGACATCAAAAGCCAGGAAATCAGATTCCCCTGAGGAAGACTCTTCCTCTTCCTGTAAAAGTCCTGGCTTTCTTCAGCACCTCAGATTTGCTTGAATGTGAACAGTCCTACTCATCAAAAATGGGAAAAATCATGAGTGTTTAATTTAATAGTAACCCATATCCCAGGAGTAGCCTCTCCTAGATCAATTGTATCTTCTGCCTTCATTGTAACTAATGCTCTGAAGGCATCCTCCTTGGATACTTACCTTGTTTTTTTCTACCACATTTTGAATGAGCTAGCTGCTACCCTGTTTAATACAACACTAAAATTTCTCTCATTTTCTTTGTGGTTTCTGTTTCCTCCTCTGTTCTCTGAGCCTTGGTCTACCCAGTTTTTTCTGCAACATACCAAATATAAGGACCTAGAATGGACCAGTTTGTCCCAACAATGAATTAGTTCATAAGGCATGCATTGTGTGTATTCCCTGGTGTGTCTAGAGTGTACTGATGAAATGTTCAAAGGTAAATGATTTCCTGGAAATTGATCAGCAATGACCTAGTGCCTTCAGTTCAGCTTTGTTGCGTGCCTGAGCTTACATCTCTGAGACTAAACGGGTACAACTCAATAGTCAGTTCAAGGTCAAAGACATAATAATATTTTGTGCACTGTGCCTTTGGAGATTAGTTCAGCTTTTCATTTTTATCCAGCATTGTATAATTAGATATTAGGAGCCCAAAATAGCACATTTGTTCTCATCCTCCTTGGCTCCTAAGATAAATTAAAATGACACATAGGCTTAAACAAAGATTTTTTAAGTAAGATTTATTTGAAAAGATATTATAGCTAGATTTAGAAAAAAATATGTGTGTATATATGTAACTACACATATATAATATATATATACATACAAATATATTGTATATATCTGTCATCCATGTATATGTATATATGCATGTAGCTATGGAAAGAGAAAATAATGACTGGCTTAAAAATTAGATTCATATATACTTTTTTGACACCACAATCATTTCTAGATATACCCCCACCATCATCACTCAGTGCCTGCCAATCTTGGAACCAAACCTTTTGTTGTAATTTTTTTCAAGAATTAACTAAAAGCCACTGATACAAAGTCTACCTCTGGCAGATCATTCAACATTCTGTCCATTTCACTCCCATCTGGATGTATTTGTGTGTATACATCTACATATATGTATATATGCACATATATGTGCATACATGCATGTGTGTATACCCATGTTTATAGTGTAACTCTAGCCAGTAAGGAAGATACTTTCTTTACTGAGCTGTAACAGCTTTGGAAGGGCATGTGGGTGCACATCTGTGCTACTTGTGATGTTGCTGGGAAGAACAGTAACACTTAAGTTATATCTCTGCTAATATGAGTTCAATTAGAGGTATATTCAAATTTTATAGAAAGCAGATTTAAGTAGGTGAAAGGAATCTAGGCTATACTTAAACAATATAATAAATCACCTTGAGCTTTTCTGATTTCATTTTTTTTAAATTAGAAAGCCAGTAAGCATGTTGTTATTGCTGGTGTTGGTAGAGGGGAGTTAATTGTTTTCATTATCAACAATAATCAGAATCATTAATTTCATTCACAAAAAAAAGAAAAACTGCTCCATGGGCTTTGTGCCTGCTAATTATTTTCAGTCTAAGTAGGCATCAAGCATAAAAACCCAGACTAGAAGAGAAAAAATAATTATGCTGCATTGACTATGTAGATAGAATGAGTGAATTTTGCTTTGAGTGGAGGGGGTCTGGAGGAAGGAAAAAAGAACATATTCAAGTGAAATTGAATTTTAGGGGCAATGGATATCACTGAATGTCAGACCTGGAAAGGAATTTACTGGCTCAGGTTACAGACGGGAATACTCAGAGTTTAGAAAATAAATGATTTGCCTGTAGTCACAAAAGTAACATAGAGTCAGGTTCAGGTCTTTCCAGTGCAAAGCTGGTAGATTTTCCATTATGTAATGTTGCCCCCAATTAATGACTCTACTGCCTCCTCTTCCTCCTCCTCCTCCTCCTCCTTTTTTTCTTCTCTTGTTCTCTCTCTGCCTTCTCTTTCTGCACCTCCCCCTTCCTTTCTTCCCTCTTTCTCCTCCCCCCACCTTATCCCTCTCCCTCTTCCTCCTCCTCTACCATTACTTTCCTTTTTTCCTCTTTCTCTTCTCCTTCCTCCTCTTCCCCTTCCCTTCCTCTCATTCCTTCTTCATTACCACCACCAAACCTCTTAGAAGCTATAGTATAAATCAAGACAAGGAAAGACATGCAGAATGTATGATTTTGTCCCCAAAATCTATTCAAACACCGATACATTTAAAATCCTGTGGTTTTAGTAAACATTCCACTGTTAGTCCATGAACTCATATTTGAAAGACATGATGCAGAAATCATATTAACATCATGAAACTCCTAATCATATTCCTTTGGACGTCCAATATGGCATTTACTTGCTCCAGAAGCCCAAGTCAATGGTGAAAAACAAATCACCATTCACGACCAACAGATTCACGATAAGCTTTTTGGGACTTTGATAGATATAAATTCCATTGCTGAGCTAAATTTAAACTTTCTAGCTCATTAGGACCTACCAGAATCTGTGTTCTGCCAGAGTTTTTACCTATAGGATAAAACACAAACTCCTCTGTTTGGAATTTCAAGACTTTCCCAAGGTGGCTCCTGCTGATATTTCTAGAGTGATTTTTTCCAGTATTCCTCTTCATGCATACTATGTTCCAGCTGGGCTAGCCTATTAGGTGTTCGCTGTACGTGACTGCCCATCTCAAGCCTCCTGGGTCTTTGCACAGACGGTCTGCTGTGGCTGGAATTCTCCTTTCCCCTCACCTCTGCCTCTTGGAATTCATAGCTTCCTTCAAGAGTCACATCTTTAAAAAAGACTTTTCCATGGGTTGATCCAAGTTCCCAAGACTTTAAAAGTTGTAAGGTAGATCTTTGTCTAAAAATAAAATTTGATTAAAAATACTTTTTCTGATTCTCCCATTCCTCACCCAATTCTTAATGCCCCCCATTACCTTATATTATACATTTTGTATTAACTTACTAATACAAATGTAAATTAACTTAATGCTAATGGAAACTCCTATAGGTCAAGGTCTATTTTGTTTATGGCTTTATGTCTTCAGTAACAACCAAAGTACTTTGCATATTTGCTTGGGAATAGGGAGGGAGAAGGAAACAGAAGTGGGGGTATGGGGTCTAGATCTGCAACTTCATGAATCTAAATCTCAGCATGGATATCCCTACACTGATTAACTGATACAGAAAGGAGCTTATCTATAACATATATAATCTTTAAAAGGCTCCTTGGGATAATGAGGATAAACACTTTGATCATGGTCATATAACCAGTATATATCAGAAACAGGACTTGAACTCAGATCTTCATGACTCGAAGTGCAACCTTCTTTCCCTTTCCAGCCTCTCACTTTGCATATAATTAGAATTAATAATTACTCATGTAATGGAATGCAGTGGAATTGAGAGGTGGAATGGAAATGGCACTCAAGAAGATATATTACCTTCTGACTTTCTCCTGCACCTGAAGAATCACTCTTTTCATTGTTGCATCTGAAACTGCCTATGAGAGTTGTTTCTCCCATGAGAATGTGAACTTCTTGAGAGCAGGAACTGTTATCAAAATACTTGCATATTTGGATCACCAGCACTTAGCATAATATAGTAAGTAAGCACTTTGCAAATACTCATTTATTCATTCATTCCATTTTTGGTAAGCAATCAATATCTGAGTTAGACTAGTCCCAAAGACATTTCAGGAGTGAGAGATGGATAACAGAAAATCTCTGTAAGACCTGGAAGAAGGTCCCAGCATGGACGTTCTCATAACCATTCCTAGATAAGCAACTCTTTCTAACTACATATTAGGCTAGAAAATGTCAGAGTTAAAAACAAAACATTTTGCCTTTTTACTGACCCCTTTCTGTATGTATTTTATCTTTGCATATACTTTTGTACCCCACGTCCCACAGGAGATCGGGTCTGTTATACTCCAGGTGTTAGGGATGAAAATCAGTCACAGAAGAGTGATACAGTGGATAGGGTGTAGGCTCTGTAATCTGAGCCTAAGGACAAATTCTATCTTTGATACTTGTAACCTATAAGTATAACCTTTATAATAATCCCTTACCTGCTGTCTAGCCCTACACAATTATTTCATTAAAAAATTTATCTGTATATATGTTGTTTCCCACTAGGGGAAAGTAGTTACTATTTGTATATCACTTTAAGATTTTCAAAGTGTTATATATAGCTTTATCTATCATATATACACATATGCATATGTGTATCTATGTGTACATAGATACACATACACATATGAGTATGCATATTACACAATACACATGTACATACATATTTATGCATAAATACACACATATATATTTGATCCTAACAAAATGCTGTCACCTTAGCAGTTAACACTGTACCTGGTAAATAATAGGTGCTATATAAATGCATATTCCTTTCACCCTTCCCTGTTACTATGCCCATTTTGCAAACAGGGAAACTCAAGCTAGGAATAGGTAAGTCATTTGCCCAAGGTCACACAACTTAGTAAGTGTCTGGGGCAAGTCTTTCTGACTCCAAGCCTAGTGGCTAATTTACTATGCCATCTAACAAGGGTGTAAGCTTCTTGAGGGTAAGGACTATTCTGTTTTTTGCCAGTGTCCTCAAAGCTTAGCACATAATAGATTTTTAACGAATTAACTGTGGGGCAGCTAGGTAGTATGGTGGATAGAGTGCTGGGCCTGGAGTCAGAAAGTCTCATCTTCTGGAGATTAAATCTGACCTCAGACACTTACTAGTCATGTGACCTTGGGTCACTTACCCCTATTTACCTCAGTTTCCTCATCTGCAAAATGAGCTGGAGAATAAAAACGGCAAACCATTCCAGTGTCCGTGCCAAGAAAATCCCCAAAATGAGATCCAAAGAGTCAGATATGACTGAAATTACTGAACCACAGCACTTAACTGGAAATATTGTTTTCTCTGAATAAAAGAGAAATACTTGTATCGTTCTCCTTTTGACAGTGTTGATTCAGCAGAGAAACAGGACTGGATGGTAGAAGTGACACATAAAGTGCTGATGGAGAAAACAGAAACTGCTAAGTCGAAACAGGAAAAAAAGGAAGAGGAATTTGCAGAGAAAGGTTGGTTAAAATCGTTATTTCCCCTTGTGATAAGTTAGCCATAGCAAGGGAAGATGAAGTTACTGGAACATCATTTATCTAAAAGTAATATTGCCTTATCTTTTTCCTGCCAGCAGTGTTCAGTTTCACTGAGTTATTCTTGCCTGGTCCAAATCACGAGGAGTGAGCATTCAGCTAAATGGCTAGCTGGTGTCTCTTATGATTAAAAAAGACCACTTATTTTTCAGCGGGTGAAACTACTTGGCCCAAACTGTGAGACTTCCCTAAAATCTATGAGTTGGCCAAGTGGGTTAAATGGCCCATATGGGCCTAAACAATATGGTTCATGTTATGTAGGCAGTTAAAATATAATAAAATCACGCAAATTGGGTGGACTGGTGGAAAGAGCTATAGGAGGAGGAAATGTGGTATGGTGCAAAGAATGAGCAATGGGTCTTAAGTCAGAGCATCTGGGTTCCAATTAGGATTCTTCCATTTACTACCCATATGGTCTTGGGTAAGTTATTTAGTATCTATTATCTTCAATTTCTTCACTTATAAAACCAAAGTTTGAAGTAGATGACCTCTAATAAAACTCTTATCTCCAAATTTCTGATCCTAGGATCAGAATAAAGATTATTAAAAAAAATTAAAATGTGTATTTTTCCATACACTCTGTAATGCCTAGGAAGGAACACTGCCTCCTAGTATCTAGAACTTTCTATGTGACTTTTGAGAAGTGACTGGACCTCTCTAGGTCTTAACTTCCTCAATCATAAAATAACCATTAGAAATCAATGAACTTGTAGATCTGTCCTGAAATCCAAGAATTCTTTCATTTAAAATAGAAAAAAGTACCTAAAATTGATTAAATTTCCAAGAAAAGATTTTATCAAGCCTGCTGTAGTGATGCTACATTCCAAAAGTGCACCTAATTTGTTCTTATGAAAATGAATGATGTTAATATTCTCTAAAGAAAATGTATTCTAAATAATTACCTTCTTATGGCTTTGTCATCACTAATAACTTGATGAGTAACTAATATTTGAATTTTTCTTCAAAAAAATGGGAAGTAAACCTTAAATCATACTGGATTACTAGTTGATATGAGTGAAAAATGAATTAATTTGAACAGTAATGTCAAAAATACAATTAAAAGGCAGTTCTGAAGGTCAGGATTACCTGGCAAAATGTCACATTCCTAAACAGACAAGAATTCTATGAAAGCTGATGAATTTTTATTCTTTAACCAAAATCAAGTTCATTAGGTACATGAAGCATTTCAACAATGTTAGTATTTGGAAAATTGAAACCATACTTGTTTAAATAGATAAACCAAGTCAGAAGATTGAATACAGTTACTGACAAAACTAGAAAGTGAGTTAGTTGCCTCTCTAATTAGTGCCATCTTTTCCTTCATACTGCTTAGCCTTGTGAACATGAAAACAGATCTTCAAAGTTAAAGTTGTATAGCAAAGGAACTGACCCTATCACTTTTGAGTGACTCAAATCAAAATAAAGTCAGATTTTTCTTGTTGTTTCTAATATGCTGGTTAATTTGAATATTTTTTCATACCACTGAACTTCCTGGTTTCAGTTCAAATTGAAGGAAGAAATATTTAAATACCAAGAAAAAACTAACTCAAAACTAAACAAAGTTAGAATTTGCTCAAGTTCTCTTGAGGAAGACTGACTAGCATTCTCAATGACTGTCTATACTTCATTAGTGGAGAAATTTCCTATGCAATCTCATGAGAAAATAAATCTTTGTAATATCACCTACACTTTCTAGCTTGGTCCAATCAGAAATAGTCCTTGCAACAGTTTTTGTTGTGGTATTATAGAAGTTTCCTTTGCAACCATAAAGTACAAGGGAAACAGATAAACGTTCTGACATCTGTTAAAATCTGTTACAATTTTTGATTATCCAAATTTTGTTAAAAATCTAAGAACTATTCCCAATTAAAATATTTGGACTGCTTTGATATATCTATCACTGCTTTCTTCTAGAGCACATTGTTACTGTACGGCTTGGGCAAGAGAAAAAAAATGGTGACACAGTTGAATGTGTGTACTAGACTTAAGGCTGAAGCTAATTCAGTGTTGGAATAGGATGATTCATCTTATTCTCCTGACTTGAATGGGTACAACGTCATAAAAACCCTTATTCTGCCCCTATCCCTCATAACACTGAAGGGAGGCCATCTGCATGTAGCTCTACCTTATGGCATTTACCCTCCTAAAATCAGTCATGTTGACTGTAGGGGAGAAGTGTTGGCCAGATGAGAGCAGCTTGGCTGAGCTCCTCTCCCATGGAAATCATTCCTTTCGAGGGTGCCACTTGGCAGCATGGTGGCCAGATGAGGAAAGCAGGATAGCTTGACCTCAAGTGAACCCTATTTGACCTAACTTTGATCAGTCTCCAATTACCTTTGCCACTTTTTTCAGCTATTCAGTCTGATTACACCCAGAGCTCAAATTGCTTCATAGCTTCACACACCCTCTGTGGGGAGGATTGGACAGAGAGAGGGATATTCAACACTCTTCTGCTCCCCCTTCTTTCAGGCTCCATGCACTCACCTCTCAGGCATCATGATGACAGCTCACTCCCCCCGAATTCAGGGACACAGCAAGGTTAAATATATATTTCATTGTTCATATCAGCATATTGCATGTAATGTACGTGCTTATAACCTGGACAACGTTCAAGTTACCCTGCATATCATGTTTTTAGCTTTAATGATATGCAGGTTTCTAAATTTGAAATGATTGTTTCCTCAGATTGAAGAGGGTCTCCAGAGCTATTACTTTAGTTTCCAGAAAGAACTTAGGGTTTGCGTCACTTTGTTTTTCTAAGTGTTTGGCTCTGTTCTGGATATGATGCTAAATGGGATAAGATGAGAATATTTTTGACAGAATTACTGCTCTCCATGCACTCTAAGTCCAGATTTTAAATCTTTGCAATTAATCATTCAACATATTACCAATGTGCATATGCCAAATTAAAAAGAACATGTCAAAGTACAGAGTTCCAAAAAAAGAAAGGAAAATGACAAGTTCACCAGCTCTCCAAGAGCAACAAAGGAGAATCTGGCTACTCTTGGAGAAACAGAGAGGACAAATTGCGCTCCACCTGATTTTGACAAGGGAGTGTTCTTAAGAAGCTTCTGGATTGGTTGGTCAGTTATTTTCCAAAGGAGTGGCCTAGCATGAATGAATAAAAACTAAGTTCCACAGGTGTGGGCTACTTATCTCCCAAGAAGAAAATGATCAATCTTGTATGGCCCTATCCAACAAGATGTAGCATTCATCAGACCTAAGGTTGATTCTGCTTTTATGGGTATGCTGGTAGCCCCCAAAAGGCACAGTTTCTCATAAAATTAGACAGAACAAAAGACCATGTTAAGCTCTGTTTGGAAAGCATCTCCTTGAAACCCTAAGAACTCAATAAAGTTCAAAGCTACTTCTCAAAGGAGACATTAGCTCAGTCTGTAGTACCCCTGTTTCTACTGCCCATACTGAAACAAGTTGGCTTTTTAATCTAAATAAAAATATATATATTTGCATTATCATGGCAAAAATCTATCAAGCTTAAAATTTTATATGAGAATAACAGCTAACACTTATATGGAGCTTTAAAAGTTTACAAAGCACTTTGTATATTACTTCCTTTGATTATTACAATAATACTATCAGATTTATGCTATCACTATCTTTGTTTTATATGTTAAAAAAAAAGCTGAGTAAATGACTTGACCAAAGTCACAAAACAATTGAGTATCTGGGATAGAATTGCAACCCAGGCCCAGTGCTCTAGTTATTGCCATAGAGTATACTAGAGTTCTTAAAGGCTATGTCCTTTTGGTCAAAGTTCTGATAGATTCCTCTAATCTGGAAAGTCCTCAAGCATAGATATAATGTGTAGATTGTGTGTCTGTTATCTGAAGTCTAAGTTGGAAGAGGCTTGTCACCAGTGTAGCCACATAAGGATTTGTTTTTCTGTCACAATAAGTCTCAATGAATATCTTTTTAATCACAAAGGGACTATGATCTAATAAAGCACAATGGATTTATTGATGGAGGTAATACCTACACAAATGAAATCACAAATTCTTATATATAATGAACATTATGGAAAAAATGTGAAATGTAAAAGTCTAATGAAAAACACTTATTTACTATTTACTATGTTCCAAACACTATGTAAAGTGTTAGGGATATAAATTCAGAAAATGATATTTCTGCCTTCAAAAACTTAAAGTCTAATAGGAAAGGGTGCATACTTAGGGAAATGGCGGCCAAAGAAGAGAATTATAGTTGCGCGACAAGTCACAAAAGTAGACAAGTGGAATACCATGGACAGCAGCCCATCAACATATCCTTTCTAGAGACGATGGAAGTCATTGTTTTGTGATAATGACCAGAATAAAGGGGAGGGACAAATGAAGGTAGATATGTGTGTTGTCAAGGAAGAGTAAGACTAGGGGCTAAATTCAAGGACTCGTGGTCCCAGGGAGTGTAGGGCTAAGTAAGTGATCTAGCTCCTCCCAGCCATAACTCTATGGGTCATTTGAAGGGTAGAACCACAGTAGCAGCCGGAAAGGTAGAATGGAAAATGGGTGAATGCACATGGCCCCGGGGATGATTGGGGGTCAAGATACGTTAAAGACAGCTCAAAATACCGGCCTTGCAGAATGAAATGTTAACTTTGTCTCTTTCTTCTCTGAAATATAAAGTACATGCCTTTCATTTTGATCAGGAAATGGCATATGTGAGCTAAAGATAGGATCAAAGGAATATAGATTAGCAACTGGAGGGATCTCTAGAAATCAATTTCACATATTAATCATGAGGAAACTGAGGCAAAAGTGACTTCCCCATGGTCATATAAATAGTAAGGTACAGAGCTATGATTTACATGCAAGTCTTCTGAATTTGAATACAGTAGTCTCTCTCTAGAATGATGCGAATGATGAAGTAGTTTGCTTATGACATAGTATTTGAGGGATACAGCTGAGCAGACATATGAGTATTTCCTTCATCTCAATTCAACCCTATATTCAATTTGAATCCTAGAAAACTTAGGCCAAATTATTTCATCCCTCACAGAGTATCTGCTTAGTTATAATTTGCCTGCCTTTAGAAAAAATAGAATGAAAATTCTATTACTGAACAATGCTTTTTTAAAAATTTAAAAGGTTAAGGTTACTACTTACCACATCACTTAATTTCCTATACATAGACCCTCTTGCTAAATTTCTGTTTGAATTTAGTTCCAGGAAAAAGAAAAAGGCTGTCAGCAAAGTTTGTACTTTTCTTATGTCAGAAAATGAAAATTATGTAACTCAATGTGTTTCCTTTTCTGCTTTAACTGCTGGGAAAGTTAAACCAAAATTTATTGTCCAAATATTGGAATCTGCTCAACTCAGATGCCTAAAAGTATTTCCTCCTTCTGTTTCCTTAATATAGTATAGAGAAGATCATGTGTTTATAGTTAGAACTGGGTTCAGATCCCATCTCAGCTACAGATTGTGTGACCATAGACAGATCACTTTCTTTCTCTGATTCTCAGTTATTTCATTTGTAAAATGAAGCTAATGATAGTAGTAGTGTTGAACTTAGAAGTTGCTTTGAGGTTCAAATTCAATGAAACGTAAAACATTAGGCAATTGTTAAATGTCAGCAATTAATATTATTTTATTACATTGTTGATAATATCACCTTCTCTAGAAAACCTACATAGTATAGATCTTAAATGAATTTATTCTGTTTCATCAATTTATATAGACATTAAAAGCGAGTATTTAGCTCTGGACCCTTCTGAATGCTACCGTTAAATTAGAAGCTTTATGCTATTTAAAAAATTCAGATTTTCAGATTATTAATACTATCACAGACCATATCTGTATGAACTTAGATAAATCACTTAGTTGCCTGGAACTTGATTTCATCATTTGTACATAGTAAGACTCTGAACTTATTCTCTCAAACCATACAAGCACTAGTAGGTCAGGTTTCCAGAGCTAGGATGGCTATTTCCTCTTCCCACAAACTAAACCTCTCCTCCAGGGTCCTAATACCATTTAGGGTTTGGAAGTATCTTCCTCCAATACTCTCTAATTGACTCCCTACAGTGGTATATTCTCCCTTTTGTCAACCAGAAGCTTATGTTTAATGCTCCAGTGTCATTTAGCCAATTAACATAAATTAACTTTACCCCCCCCCCCAAAAGTATGCTGAAAAGATAGAGCAAGAACAAAATTATAAACATTTTTCGTATCACCTAGGGGAACACTCTACCGTCCTACTTCAGTCCCTTGGTAGCAAGGGATAAAAAAAATAAAGCAGTTTCTACATAGAATGTTTTGCACCAAGGTTACTTCCAAATGTAGGATAACCAATAGATAAATCTCTGTCATTCTCCATGTGTTTATTTTAATCTATATTGAGTCAGACAGGTTGCTTGGGACTTTGTTATTCATGATATCCAATAAACAAGCATTTATTAAGCACTCACAGGACAGGTTAAGCCAGCTTTCTTGAGGCAGCAACTCATCCTGAGGGAGAAATAGGACACAGCATATTCCAGGCAAGTTAAATCACCACCACCACCACTTTTAGCATTACTTTTCATACCTTGATGAAGATAACCCTGGATCCTGAACACAAGAACCCAGGGAATAGCAAACCATCATCCTTCAATTTCAAACCATCAGACCTGCTTCCAACCCAGTCCTCACAACCAACATTGAGGAGAGAAATCATTGTGAAGAAGATGCCCACATTCCTCATCATTTGAAGCAACAACTCTTGCCTGTTCTGACTGTTGGATAGACACAAGAACCCTGGGAATGGTGGTACCTCGCGGAACCCCAGTGCTTCCTAACCTACACAGATCCCATCTAGAGTGTCACCAACTGCCAACCATCTGCCACTCAGTACAGAAAGCAAGCCAGTCTAGCTGAAACAGCAAGGCATTCTGAGGAAGAGAGGGAAGGCAGCATGTGCCAAGCATGTCAAAAGACTATCACCACTTCGATCACCACCTCCCTTCAAACCCGGATGGAGACAGCTCAGGATACTGAAATTAAGAGCCATACAAATAGAAATGTTCCCAGACCTCATTTTTTTGGGAAAATTCAATATTGGGATATAGATAGAAGGAGAGATAGACAGACAGATAGATACATACGTACATATATATATATATATATATATATATATATATACATACATACATACATGCACACATAGTCCTTTTAGTCACCGAGAAACTGCTTATGAGAGTTTTTTACAAATCTGAAAAATTGAGTAGAGAAATAGTTATGTTAGTTTTCTTTTTTTTTATGTTAACACAATTGCATTAACTTTTAATAAAAATCACCAAAATGCTAAAAATTTAAAAATCACTTAGGTATCATCTTTTGTGTGTAGCCTTCATACTTCTGAAGATATTATAAGTTAAAAGTGAATGAAAATTTGGGGGGCCTAATATATTGTAGAACTTTGAAGACAATTTTTATACCCTTCCTGATCTGCCCTCTGAAAGCTACAGTGACCACATAAGATTAGAACGATGGACTTAGAGTCAGGAAAGCTTGAGTTCTGAAAATGTCTATCAACCACTTTCCTCATTTTTGGAGACAGGATTAATCATTCTGTAGCTTGGTTTGGATGATAGCTCCTATGTGTTGGCAATATTATACATGTTTTTGTTAGGATACTTTGTGAGTATGTTATGGTCCTTTTTTCTTTAAAACTGGTATTGTACATATATTTTTTGTATTTGAATGTATCATTCCTATGGATCTCTGATATGAGGTTGCCAACAACTCTCTTAGCATGTTTAGCCACAATATTCTCCTTGCTAGCTCTGTGCTTAATGTGTCTTGTCTGGAGGAAACCAAGGTATTCATAAGTATTGTCTTTATTTATCAGCTCTATTTGACCCCCTGGTGTAACCACAATGCCTTCAATTTCTATATTTCTATGGCTCGTGTTAGGAATTTTATACTTACCAAGTCCAACTGATAAGTTGATCTTTGGATAAAAATTCCACGAGAAGAAAGATTTGTTTGACAACTTTTTAATAAGAGGCATAAACTTGATGCCATTAATATGCATCAAGTAATATTACCATCTCATTCTTCTTGTACTGCTGTTTTTGATGAACCTCAGATGTAAATAGTCCCGATACAAGTCATGTTCTTCCTATAATTACAATTTGTTTTATGTACTTTGGAACATTGCAAGGTAGTGGTGATGGGAAGGATAAGAATGAAAGCCTTAGGATGTAAACTCATTCTCAGTAGGCTCAGTGAAAGCATCCTAGCTACAACTCCAACAATGGAGCATCAGTCCTTTGGACTCATGACTTGCCGCTGCATTATTCAGAGTTCTTAAGTCTTTTCAAGTTGCTTTTCTTCAGAGTGTTATTGTTAAGGTCTGTATTGTTCTCTGTATTCTTCACCATTTCTTCTAAAACAATACCATTTGGTACAATTATATTCCATATACCAAAATTGTTTAGCCATTTCTCAACTCATGAATAACTCCTTTATATCTAGGTCTTTACTACGACAACAAAAATATAAATCAATCAATAAACCTTTATTAAGAGCCTACTTCCTGGCAGGCATTTTACTAAGAGTTGCTATACATACTTTGGTTCCAATGGGTCCTTTTATCTCTTTGAGATATAGGCCTAGTACTGATATTTCTGGATCAGAAGGTTACAGGCTACTAACCTTTTAACCTTAGTACCAAACTTCTTTCCAGAATGACTGATTAATTCATAGCTCCATTAGGAATATATTAGTGTGTTTGTCTTTCTGCAGCCCCTCCAACAATGATCATTTTCCTTTTCTGTCACCTTCGCCAATTTGATAACTATGAAGTAGAGCCTCAGACTTATTTTAAGTTGCTTTTCTCTGACCATTAATGATTTGAAACATTTTTTCATATGAATGGTAATAGCTTTGGTGTATTTCTTTGAGAAATGCCCACTGATATTATTTGACTATTCATCTATATAGGGGAATGACTGTCGTTGTATATTTGTATCCATTCCCTACATTTTATGAGTATCAAAATATCAGAAAGATTTGTTGCAAAGATTTCTTTCCCAGTTACCTTATTCTACTGCTAGTGCCTTCCTTTTGTAGATTATTTCCAGTTTATCCTATGTATAACTTGAATGCACATAGCTTTGGGCATATTGTCTGCCCCATAGACTGTGAGTTTCTTGATAGTAGGATCTTTTACTTTTCTTTGTATCCTCAACACTTACCATAATGCCTGACACATAATGAATACTTTAAAATATTCATTGACTCATGAATCTATTCATGATTTCCACAGATAACTTTCTTTATTGCTCCACTAATTTGCTTATTTAGTCTTTTATATCCAAGCCATGTATCAATTTGAAACTTATTATGTAGTACATTTTGATATCTCTATCTAACCCTAATTTCTTTTATAGCATGTCATTTTATTATTTATTTTATTATTTTCTTTTTACATTGTGAATTTCAAATTCTTTCCCTCTTACCCACAACTTCCCATACGCATTAAGAGGCAAGTGATATGACATTAATTATACATGTGAAATATGCAAAACATTTCGATATCTAAACCTAATTTCCATCAAACTACTTTTCAGAATTCCCATCTTTTTTTGTCAATTGTGTCTTTACCCTGGTAATTATGCTTTCAGGGTTTATTCAATTTATGTTACTATATTTGCATCCTTATGTTATATACTTACTCTTTTCCACTACTCAACTTGTTTATTTTTAGTTATCATCAAATAATTTTGGTAATTACCATTCTTTAATATAGTTTTAGTCATTTCTATTTTGATTTTTTGTTCTCTATATCTTGGAGTTTATGAATAATTGGTGTGGATATTCCAATGTTTTTCTCAAGGTTTCATTAATAAAAGTTCTCCCTAGATGGTTGTGAGGAACTTTTTTTTCTTGCAAAAGTAGCCAGGCTTCACTATAGATGTGATTGTTATTTTATCAATAATAGCAATGAAAAATTGCAGCTGTTCTCTCTGTTCTTTACCAGCCCCTTGCAAAATAATACATCTTATAAAAGTAGAGGGAAGGTTTTAGAATCAGTTGTTGTTGTGATATAGAATTCCTACTCATGGAAACTTTGTATGCTGTCAGGAACCAGGAAGTTTAAAAAAGATTTATAGCAAGAATAGCAAATAAATAGGTTAGCAAATATGTTTTTAAAAATTGTCTGCTTTGGTGACATCTTTATTCTGTTTCTCTTTTCAAGATTCCAACACTCAACCAACCCTTCACAATGCAGCTTGTAGGGAGCCACTTGACAGTAGCTTTCCTTTAATCAGCCAAGTGGATCTCTCGCGCACAGACTGCACCTGTTTCCATACATGGGAATGTAATTATGTCATCTGGAATTCTGGGATTGACCCAAGAAGAGCCCATGGCAAAATTGTGTAACATGTGACTTTAAGAAAAAGGGTTTCTTCCAAGTAATTCTAGATCTCACCTTGCTTGTTATGACTGATCTGGGCTTAGTAGAGCTTGGAAAACTTCAAAAAATACTGTTGGAGTGACTTATTGAGTATAAGAATTATGAGCTTTAACTTCAAGAGAACAATGATATTCAACATATGTTATTTCCCTAATCTCTCTTTCCTTTCTTTTTCTTTTTGTAACATGAGTGTATAATGCTGTAACTTTCTCAAAGAAACTTCTGCAAATGTCAGCAAAAAATGATCATATTGATTAATTATTTGTCACTTAGCAGTTAAAGTGAGGGTTAATACCTGCTTAACGTGTTTCTGGGACACTTTGATCTTCATTATCCCTTTAGGGGTTTGAGGAAAGCAAGGTGTGTCTAAAGATTCTTCGGTGGGGAAAACAGTATAATCGTCCTTATGCAACTTAAGATTTGAAAAGAAAGTTGATGTGGTTATACCTATGATAGCTATTGAAGGGGGAGGAAATGACCTTGGGATGTGACATTATAGTCTAAATATTAAATCAATTATAATTCTTAGTAATTTTTTTCACTCAGAATATAAACAAAACACAGTACTATGAGAGAGTAATATAAACAGATCCTCAGGATGAAAACTCTTTGCTGTGCACACAGTATACATACATACATATGTATGTATGTAAATTATATATACATATATATCAGATTAATGCATGATCTGATTTCTAAATAAGAGGGTGATATTATACTAGATGACCTGAGGGGTATGGTGTTGCATTTTCACTGACCACAAATTACTTCTTTTCACCCAAAGCTCATCATTTTAACACTCCTATTCTTTAAATGAAGCTATATGATTATAAACTACAAAAGACCTACTTTCAGAAGAATCAAAATTGAAGGGACTAGAATGGAATTAGAAAGCTGTATGGTGGCATATTACCAACAACAACTTAGGGGAAGAAATGGCCCAAAAATTATCCCCTGAGCAGGCAAGATATAAAAAGTCAAGGAACCAAGCAAACAAACATGTAATAAGAACTAGGCTAGGGGTTTAAAAAAATAGAGCAATGTCTTCATGCAAAGGAATTATATTGTAATAAGGATATAACATGTCCATCTATTGGTACATATAAGATACACATTTATGAACAAATAAAATCCATATAACTTTAAGGGAGAAATCAGTAGGAGCTAAGGGGACTAGGAGAAGCCTAATACAAAAGGAGGTATCTGAATTGTGTGTTAAGGAAATCAGAGATTCCATGAGACAGTGGTATGGATCTCAAACTTTCTAAATATTTTTTTAATTCTTTATTTAATTTATCTTTAGTTTTTGGCATTCATTTGCACAAGATTTAGAGTACCAAATTTTCTCCCCATCTCTCCCCTCCCTGCACCCCAAGATGCCTTGCATTGTGATTACCCCTTCAACCAATCTGGTCTCCCTTCTTTCACACTACTGCCCCACTTCACTTTTACCCTTTTCCTTCTGTTTTCTTGTAGGGCAAGATAGATTTCTGTACCTCATTGCCTATTTTATTTCCTAGTTACATGTGAAAACAATTTTTAACATTCATTTTTAAAAATTTGAGTTCAAACTTCTCTCCCTTCCTCACTCCTCACCCATCCCCACTTAGAAGGCAAGCAATTCGATATAGATTATACATGTGTAGTTATGCAAAACACTTCCATAGCAATCAATTCAAAAGACTAACTATATTTCCCTCTATTCCATCCTGTCACCCATTTATTCTATTCTCTCTCAAAAGTGTTTTCTTCTGATTATCTCCTCCCTCATCTGCCCTCTCTTCCATCATCCTTCCCTCTCTTATCCCCCCCCAATTTCCTGCAAGATAACATAGATTTACATACCCAATTGAGTTGTGTAGGTTATTCCATCCTTAAGCCAAATCTGAGGAGACTAAGGTTCACTCATTCCCTTTCACCTTCCCCCTCTTCCCCTCTACTGTAAAAAGCTTTTTCTTGACTCTTTTAAGTGAAATAATTTACTTTATTCTAGTTCTCCCTTTCTCCCTCTCCAAGTATATTCTTCTCTTACCCCTTAATTTTATTTTTTAGGTATTATTCCTTCATATTCAACTCACCCTGTGACCTCTCTATGTGTGTTTATGTATATACACAAATATACATACATATATACATACATATACACACAAAGGGCACAGGGTGAGTATATATGGGTGTATGTATGCATGTATGTATACATATATTTATAAACATATATTACATTTGTATACATGCATACACACATGTGTGGATATATGTATAAAATACACACACACATACACATACACACACACACACATATATATATATATGTAAATAAATAATATGTATGTATGGTCCCTCCAACTACCCTAACACTGGAAAAGGTCTGATGAGTTAGAAATATCATCCTTCTATGCAGGAATAAAAACAGTTCAACTTTAATAGCACCCTTATGATTTCTCTTTCCTGTTTACCTTTTCATAATTCTCTTGAGTATTGTATTTGAAAGTAAAATTTTCTATTTAGCTTAATCTTTTCATCAAGAATGCTTGAAAGTCTTCTATTTCATTAAATATGCATTTTTCTACCTGAAGGATTATACTCAGTTTTGTTGGATAAGTGATTCTTGGTTTTAATCCTAGCTCCTTTGATGTCTGGAATATCATATTCCAGGCTCTCCAAGCCCTTAACATACAATCTAGAAAATGCTAGATCTTGTATTATCCTGATTGTGTTTCCACAATACTTGAATTATTTCTTTCTGGCTGCTTGCAGTATTTTCTCCTTGACCTGTATACTCTGGAATTTGGATCTAATATTGTTAGAAATTTTCCTTTTGGAATCTCAGGAGATAATAGGTGAACTCTCTTAGTTTCTATTTTACTCTCTGGTTCCAGAATATCATTGCAGTTTTCACTGATAAGTTCTTAAAAAATGATGTCCAGGCTCTTTTTTTTTTCAGATCATAGCTTTCGGGTAGTTAAATAATTTTTAAATTATCTCTCCAGGATCTATTTTCCAGATCAATTGTTTTTTTTTTTTCAAGTTTCAATTTTTCACATTGTTTTCAATTTTTTTTATTTCAATATGTTTTGTTTTAATTTCTTGATTTCTCATAATCATTTCCATTTGCTCCATTCTGATTTTTAAGGAATGATTTTCTTCAGTGAGCTTTTGTACCTCATTTTCCACTTGGACATTTCTATTGTTTAAGGCAATCTTCGCCTCACTGTCTTTTTGGACTTCTTTTGCCATTTGGGTAAATCTATTTTTAAGGTGTTATTTTCTTCAGTATTTTGAGGGTTTTCATTTAGCAAGCTGTTGACTTGTTTTTCATGTTTTTCTTGAATCAATCTCATTTCTCTTCCCAGTTTTTCCTCTACTTTTCTTACTAATGTTCAAAATCCTTTTTTAACTCTTCCATGGCCTGTTGCCAATTCATATTTTTCTTGGAGATTTTGTATGTAGGAGATTTGACTTTGCTGTCTTCTTCTGGTTGTATGTTTTGATCTTTGTTGTCACTAAAATAAAATTCTATGGTGTGAGGATTTTTGATTTTTGTTTTTTTCCCACTGTTTGCTCATTTCCCCAGCCAATTACTTGACACTTACTAGCTGTGTGACCTTGGACAAGTTACTTAACCCCAATTGCCTGATTCTGGGTCATCTGGTCACTAGATTCAGATGGCTCTGGTGGAGAAGTGAGGCTGGTGACCTGCACTGCCCTCCCTCATTCAAAACAAAGTCAAGTGCAAATCATGCCATTAGTCATATCATTAGTTCTCTGATGGCATGGTCTTCTTCTACAATGAAGGATAAACACACATTAGACTATTTAACTTTTTGTTAAGGTAGGGCTCTGTTTCCAGTGGGCAGTATGTACTGTCCCAAGTATCAGGGGTTTTGTGCAGCTGTTTCAGAGTTACTTATAGGAACCTGTAAATTTTTGGTTCTTTGGTGGTGTGATCAAAAGAGAATTGTTTGCTCCTTTCCTTTCCTGTACACTGGTCTGTGAGTGACCACAAGCCCTCTTTTTTGCCTTGAAATTATGAGGAAGATTACCTCTCCACTGCTGCCACCAGCTCTGCCATACCAGTGCTCTTCCTGACCCCAAGACTGTGACCCAGATCCAGACATGGGCAAAACTAGTGAATCCTGTCTCAGAGTCAGCAAAGAGATCCCTGAAATTCCCCTCTGATCAGGAGCTCAATCTCCTTACCATCTGTGGAAATAATCACAGCAGCCTTTGCAGCTGCTGCCCTGTAGCTGGGGGCCTGACCATATTCCTTTCTCACCCAGGTCCTACAGATCTTTCTTACTAACTTTATAAGTTATCTTTGGCATTTGTGGGTGGAGAAGTTTAGAAACTGCCACAGCTGCCAGTGACCCAGTGCCCTGAGGTATGCTCCAACCCCATATGTGCCAGTGCCCATGCTGCATTGCACTCCTCTATCAGACTGTTGCATCAGACCTTTCTTGTTGACCTTCCAGGTTGTCTTGGGCTGGAAATTTTTTTCACTCTGCCATGTGGTGAGTTATGCTGCTTTCAAATTAGTTTATAGTCATTTTTATAGGTATTTCGAGGGCTTTAGGGGAGAGCTCAGGTGAACCCCTGATTTTACTCTACCATCTTGGCTTTGTCCCTGAGGCCTCAATTTCAAACTTCAATTAGAGATATTTGATGCAATTATATCCCCATACAATAATGTCCTTTTTTATTCTATCTTCCCCCAATTCACCTTATATTCACCAATTCTATTATATTCTAGTATTTTTACATGGTCAGAAGTGTGTACACTATATAGCAGCTATTGTTTTTGTTGAGTCAATGGAAGGTACTTGATCATGACTCACCTCTCTTTAAGTGTTTTTCTGCCTTCCAAAGTTTAAAATCTGGAAGTGTCTCCTATTGTTGCTATGTTTTATAAGCCAGACTAGGGACAATAATTCAATTCTTCAAACATTTATTAAATGCCTAATGTGTAGAAGTTGTTAGAGGGTAAAGATAAAAAGATGAAACAAAAAAACTCACTTTCACAAGGGAACTTGTATGTTATCTGGGAATGAGGAAGGATGTAACAATTCACAAGAAGTTACATATAAAGAAATACAAGTGAATTTCAAGAATGAGAGCACTATCAAGAAAATCAAGAAAGGCCTTCTTATGAAGTGATAGCAATGTTGTACTTTGAAAGTAACTAAGAATTCTAAGAAAGAATTAAGGAAGTAGTATATTTTATGTTTGAGGGCCTACCTATGCTAAACCACAGAGGCAGGAGATGGTAAGTCATGTCTAAGGAAGAACTACCATGACAACTTTACTAAAATGAAGAGTACATGAAAAAAAGTAACATGAAATAAGACTGGAAAGGGCACAGAACCACACCATGAAGGGCTTGAAATACTAGCCTGAAAATATCTTTTATCCTAGAGCAATAATGAGCCATTGAAGATTCATTGGAAAAAGATGATACTGCCAGATCTATGCCCTAAGAATGTTTTGTTTGTTTGGACTTTTGCATCCATAGGTATATTTGGATCCTATCCTTTATCTTTATACTAATACAAACTGGAGATCATACACATTACAGTTTACACTTAAAATTTATCTTGCTGTCTTCTCTTAGTGGCAAGATTTCTAGTAGAGAAGGAAAATGAAAATGGAAAGAATTCAATTAAATAAAGCAAACAGATTTGTCATAATTGTCATTCATTTTGTAGATTTCAAGGGAACTATAAACAGCTGTTTTCACTCACCTTGATGCTCTTAACTGTGGAAGTTCCCTTAGCTAACTGAGAAAATCAAAAGTTCTCAAAGTTACATAACAATAATGAAATAATATGCTCTTAAATGGAGAGAGTATGAAGTGGAGACTGAAAAGGCTTCATACCTTTCTCTACTATATATATATATATATATGTATATATATATACACATATATATATATATACATATATATATATATATATGTATATATATATATATCATCACAAATGGGATTCATAATTTCCTTCAAGATACCTCAAGTACTATCACTTACCTGAGGCTTTTCCAGAGCTCCCTCCCAACACTGTAATTAAACACACTCCATCTCTTAGAATTACCCTGTATTCTTTTCATATGCTTTATATTTAATTATCTGTGTGCATGCTATCCCCTTCCCCCAGAAAATGTATATATTTTAGTGAAAAGAACATTTTTGCATCCCCAAAGTGGTGTCTTTATCAGAGTGAACGGTTAATAATTCATTTATTGAATTGGCAAATGTTTCTTTTTTTGATAGACACACTATTAGATAATTATATAATACTGTTCAAGTGTGCATCAAAACTTACTTAGGTGTTGCAGGTTTAATCAATTGCTATCCACAAAGGCCTTAAGAGGATAGAGTTGGGTAGATATTAAGGTCACAGCCCAGTGATGGCAAAGCAGGTAAATGTTGAACTATATTTAGAGGCTGTCAGAAATTTAGGAACAATGAGACATACTGACATATTTATCTTCTAAGATAAACACCAGGAAGAATTGGTGTTTGAAGTGGGACTAGACCTGAGTATTTCTGATTTCCTTAAGATGACCTTGGCATTCAGCCTACAAGTCAGAGGAGAATCAATCAAGTGCTTCAAAATTTTAATAGCCCTTTTCCCTTTAAGAATATGTTTTGGGGAAGTTATTGAAAGCTAAGATTGGAGTGTAGATAAAGTGAGTGTTTTATCACTTTTTACCAAAGAATGTCTCTTTACCCTATTCTTCTCACATCTGGTCCTTCTAATGCACACTTATTTCACAATAGTTTCCCAAAGTACTAGAATGACTAAGAAATAGTGTTCTAAACCTCTGTATCACCAAACAGTTCTGTGCCAAAAAGAGATTTTAAAAGATATAGTAAAAGGAAGGAGAGAAGGAGAAAGAGGAAGGGAGAGAGAGAGAGAGAGAGAGAGAGAGAGAGAGAGAGAGAGAGAGAGAGAGAGAGAGAGAGAGAGAGAAGAGATTATAAGGAAAGCAAGTTTCACCATGCAAAAAAATATGGAGAATTGCTGGATGGTGAAACTTGACTTCCTTATAATTAATCTCTTTCATGGCATTTGGAGGGATTTAAAGGGACCAGGCCTATTTTTCTGTATGTGAAATGGGAAGAGTTGAAGAACTAGGAAATACTGATGTGAGAAGTATTCCAGTGGGTATGATGGAAAAATCCCCAGACTAATCAGCCTGATCCTAAGACTTCAGTAGGATCAGGTCAGGTGAGCACTTCAATGAGAAGATACCCAGACATATCAGTTAATGGAAGTGTGAAGGCAATATGGCAGAGTGAGAAGAAAACTGGATTTAAAATCTGGAACCTAAGTTTGATATCTTCACCTGTTGTATGTCACCAGTGCGACCTTGGGCAAGTCACTTAACTTCTGTGGGTTTCATTTTCTTCTTCTTTAAAATTGAAGGACAGTACTAGATACCCCTTCTACATCTAAAGATATGCTCCTTTGATCTATTTTGGGGATTGTCTCAGGTTCTCACACTTTCTAGTTGTGTGGCCTTAGACAAGTCACTTAGCACCTCTGAGCCTCAGTTTCCTTAACCATGTATGGAGGATAAGAATTCTTGCACCACCTGCTTCCCAGCAATGGTATGGAGAAAGTATGTGATAAACCTTACAGCACCTTTCCAATGGAAATGATTATCACTAAGGATCTTCTTTGAGAAAAGAAAAAGCATCAAGTATGGGATATAGCTGTTTGTGGTAAATTGGTTTACCAAGTCTTGCATGTGACAGATTATAAAATTTATAATTATGGTAAGACATCACTGCTCTACTCCTCCTTCTTATACTGTCTTCCAAGCTAGAAAAATAGTCTTAGATTTTGCCCCTCACCCCCAACACATGCTTGAAGTTCACCTGTAAAGTGGAGAAGAGTTGTTTTTAATAAAGTTCCACTGCTAAGTTTTACTGCTTTGACAGCTGACTTGAGAGGGACATGGGGAGAAAAAAAAGAGATTCCCTCCCCCCATTGAAGTTTTTCTTGGTACCTGGCCTTTGCTAAACTAACATATGCTATTTCCTTCCATCGTTCAGCCCATTTTTTTGTGTCTTTTGTGAACCATGAAACCAATTTCTCTCAGCTTTTCATGCTCACCTCTCTCAGTGATCATTCATTATGTTCAATCTGACATGTTTCCTAGTAACCCAAACTTCCAAGATTCTGTTCCAATGTAATTTCTGGTCTTAAGGTATCTATTATAAATCAGTCACCAAATCCCATTGGCTTCAGAAGGGTAATAAATGATAAGGGCCAAAGAGAAAGTCTTTGGGGACATTCAGGATTTAGAGGAAATAAGATAGAGATCAACCACATTTTAATCTTCCTGTGAGGGAAATAGATTCAATGTCACTTACTTCGAGAAGTCTTTCCTGAATTTCCGGGCAGTGCTCTCCCTCACTACACATTTCTTTGTGTATATTTTGCATTTATTTTGTCTTTGGTGTAAAACAGGGAGACATGGCTCAAGTCACAATGAACTGAGTTCTAGTCCCATCTTCAACACATGGTGGCTGTATGACCCTGAGTGAAGCCACAAATTTCAGAGCCCCATCCAACTGTCTAAGAGTGTAATGGAGAAGAAAATATTTCTATTTGCATTGGAATAGGAATTTTATGACTGACAAATTCTAACACTGATGAATGAAGTTACAGGTGTGCTATCTATGTATCTATGTAAGCATGTAGGTGTGTATGTATCTATCATCTCCATATATTTATCTGTATCCATAGAACTGTATCTATAGATAGAAGTATATGTCTATATAAATACATAAATCCATATATTGACACATAACTATCTGTAGAAAAATATAAGGGCAGCCAGATGGTACAGGAGACACAGCACTGGTCAGGAGAACCTGAGTTCAAATCCAGCCTCAGACAATAATTATGTGACCCTGGACAAGTTTCTTGATCCTGTTTGCTTGTATATCCTCATCAGTAAAATGTTCTGGCAAAAGAAAGACTAAATCACTCCAGTGTCTTTGCCAAGAAAATCCCAATGAGATCCTGAAGAGTTGGACATGACTGAAGCTATTTGACAACAAGATAAATACAGCAGATTTTGGCATAGATGTAATATTTAGTATTTATGTGAGCTTATTTATAAATATGTGCACATATGATATATATGCACAAATACATATTTGTGTATATGTACTGCATATTTATATGATATGTATGATATATTTCTTCATACTCTAGTGTTCATGTGAATTTCTCAAAGATTTGTCTCCCCAGTTCTTAGCACAGTGCTTGGCCAATTGTGAACTCTTAATAAACATTTATTGCCACTTACTGTTGTGTACCATGTTATTTCCTCGCAGCCAATTTTGGGATGGTAAGGATAGTTTCATTTTGTTTCTTTTTGTATTACCAATACTTAACATAATTCCCCGCACAGGGAGGCATTTAAGGAATGCTTATTAAATTGGATTCAACATGAGAAGAAATTCATTTACCTCTTAAGAAATAGCAGCAAATGTTATAATTCAACAAATGCCTTGATGCACTTGTTAAGCCCCAAACATTATTCTAAGCACTAAGATTTAAAATAAGAAAAGGAATTCTTTGCCCTCAGTGAGCAGAGGTAAGACATATAGGGAATGACAGATTCGTAGAGACTGCCAATCTATTCTTAGATAGAAATGCCTGCCCTACACTCCCCCAACCCCCAGGTCTATCCACATTCTCATAAGGGTCACATATGACTCCAAGTATTCTAGTGAGAGAAAGCTCAGCATGATTTACCAGTCCCTTAAACTTTGAGAGAACTCTACATGTTAGGAATGATTTTTCCCCCTTTTAAGCTTAAATTTATATCTCTGAGACTTCTATCTATGACTACTATTTCTGCCCTATAGTGATAGAGTTGTCAATTAAACAACTAATCAAAAAACTTTAAGTAAGAAGGACCTACCATGAGTTAGGTGCTATGCTAAGAGCTTGACAAGTGTTATGTCATTTGATATGTCACAACAGCCAAAGTTGAGGAAACTGTGGCAGACATCAGTTAAGTAACTTGCCCAGGGTCACAGCTAGGAAGTATCTAAGGTCAAATCTGAACTCAGGACTTCTTGATTCCAAGCCTAGTGCACTATCCACTGTCACTTAGTTGCAAGTCTATTAAATACCTACTATATGCCAAACACTTAGCTAAGCACTCAGGATGCAAAGAAAATTTTGTTGTGTGTTTTAAAGTCAACTAATCTTATTTCTTTCATTTTCAAATGGATGAGGGAAGAGATGGAGGAAGGTAGAGAAGTTGGAACTGAAAATGAAAATTGAAAATATTTTTTTAAAAAATAAAGCCAATTCTATTCTAAATGAAAATCTTTTATATCCTCATCCTCAAATTTTGCAGGAGCTTGGTGTTCTGTTCATCCTGCCCTAATGACTTGACTTCACACTGTGAAGCTAAATATTTTTGTCCCATATTCTCTCTTACCTTAACTTCCAACTGCCCAGTCACCATTTGTGTTATTTATTTCCAAATCTGATGGTATTCCTTGTTCAAGAGAACACAGGCAAAATCTGAGCAGTTCTTCATTGTAGTTCTTTCATCCATCGTTATTATACTGCTTCCCCAGAGTTATACATACTCCTAAGCCTACTTTTAGTTTTCATTTAGCATTAGTGCTTTTATTACAGGACTATGACAGTTTTTCATACAGGATTTATTCTCAATTGCCTATGCTTCCTTTCATCTTTTAGAGGCATCTTTAAGAAGATAAATCTGAAAAACCATTCTTCCTATAAGACATTAACTGTTAATATATCTCTTCACAAACACCGCAAATTAGCAGTTAAGCATCTTACTGTTTAGGTTTTTCTGAAGAAAATGAATTCCCAACAGCAGGAACTTTCCACCATTATATAAAGCTATAACTGCTCATGTACTATTAAAAGCAATTATTGCATTATCCTTTCAAGAGTTTGCCCCAGTGCACAATAGAAAACAAATTATTTGTCATGTTAAATAGTATTGTGATAAAGCAGAATTGGAAAGAGATTCTTGATAAACTATGATTTCTTTGGAGTCCCTGTTTTCATAATTAGAGTCATATGATCAACACGGCCATCACCAAAAACCTGAGTTCACATCTGAATACTTCTGGGATCTTTATGAATCTTTTTGAAATGGGACTTTTGTACCAGAATCAAAAGCTTCTACCACCCAAGAGCAGAACATGTTGTTTGATGAATTTTGCTGCTATCCATTTAGTATGTCAGTTTCAGAGCTCCCTAAATCACCCACAGTTTGGATGATTTGTTTAGTATTATCTAGTCTTTATGCCTACTCTTAAGAACTTTCCTTTTGTCATGCTCGTATCTTTGGTCTGTTTGCATTATTTAACATAATTGTTAACTTTAATTCATAAGTAATAGATGATTCTACTGTTTAAATATTGGATTGAGTATTAAGGACTAAATGCTGCTCAAAGATACTCATGGACAACTTCAAGTCATGTATCTTTGTGAGTTTCTTAGGGAATAGCCAGCTCCCAAATATGCATTCTTCACTGTGGGTGGATTTGATCTTTCTATTACATAGAGATCTCATTTATTAAAGAGAATATAGAGGTCATTTACTTCTACCTCATCTTCCAAGCACAGAATAGAATATTGATAGAACAATGAATTTATATATTAATTTAATTAATCTACCTTAACACAACAATGAATTAATAGAACAGTGCATTACACTGAGATCCAATGATGCTATGGAATCCTTCAAGTCCAATCAAATCAACTTTTAGTTGTTAAGTTCCTTCTGGTTACTCAGGCCTAGTAATTAGGGTAATTATTGTCTTGCCCCCTCTTTCTCCTCCTCTTCATTAAATATACCAGCTTCCATTTATACAGTATTTTCAAGCACACAAAGAAGTCTCTTCACAACAAGCAAACAATGAGGATTCTTATCCAACTCCCACTCCTACTGATGAGTCAGTAGCCTTGAGGAGTCCAGAGTAATATTCTATATTATTGGCTTAGGCCTCCACCATTTGCTTGCCCCCTCCCCAATAAGCTGAAAATCAATTTAGTCAGTCATCCTTAAAATAACTTTTAGACAGATATATTTACAAGGTGGTATAGCAAGTTGGCACAAAACACCCTCCCCAAAATCTGTGACACACTCTTCCACAAATACATACAGAGTCAAAGAGGAAGTAGGCCTAAGCTTAGGGACCATATCTAGCAAAGGAGTAACTCATATATTCTGGTTGTTAGAGGTCCTTTTCTCTCATTCATTAATTAACTCTAAGTATGATTAATCCATTTCCATGTCTTTTGCTTCCCATAAAAGCACAGCAACCAATTGCCGGAGTCCTAGGAGAGTGATGCTTAGAACACTGCTGAGAAAATGGGAAGCCCAAAATTTTTCAGACCCTTTGAAACTCCCAAGTCCTTTCTCTGACCAAAGCAGGAAGGGAAGAAGACTCAGTGAAAGCTGAGGCTGTGGTCTCTCCTTTTCTCCTAAGCAGTTAACCCACAGGGATGGGGAGAAAAATCATGTTTACTTCATTCATGAAACTTGTCAATTCTAGCTAACTGAATGCTGTTATACAGGAATCAGACTGTATGATGAAATCACTCATCCAGTTGTAACAGACTTCCTGTTTGGCATCATTTCACTTCATCAAATGACTTTCAGATACTCTTTAAGTTAATTCTAAGGTCTATGATCGAGAATTATTCATTGAACATCTTATCAATTCATGTGGAATAAGGTGCTTTGAGTAAATAACTATCAACTATATGCATATATAATTGTGATGTAAATGTTATATATATATACATATTAGACGGATGTATATGTGTATACATGCACATATCTATATCTATCTATATAATGCAAAGAGAAAGATATATGAAGGGAGAGAGAGAAATTCACACATTCATACATGTTATTTCCCTCAATAGAATAATGAGATATAAGTTCTTTGAGGGCAAAAACTGTTCCACTTTGGTGAAATTCCATTTTATATTATTTATACATATTTAGCTATGTCATCTAAAATTTCACAACAAAATCCCCTATAACTTTAAATAATTATTAAAAAATATTAAAATGTACTAGACTAATCCCAGATTTCTGGGGCATGCCATGAGGGACCTCCTTATAAGTTAACTTCCAATCATTCATGACTATTTTGTTTCGGACATTCATCAATTTCATGGTTGATATTAACTTATCAAGTTCAACAAGATGCTTCTTACTAACTTTCTACTTATTTGGTGTATAAGTTCCTTATTGTTAATTTGTATTTTTATCTTTTCTGGTCAAAATGCCTCGTCACTGAGAGAGAAAACTCAGATTTGAGCTTTTCTGCCTTCTCTTTAGTATCCTTATTTTTGTCTGAAAATTTGATAACATTCTTTCATACTAAGTTCTGATTTATCTTGGGCATATGCCCTCATCACAAACTTTTGTTTTATCCTTTCTAACTAAAATTTAATTTCTCAAGGGGAGAGAACACAGGAAGAAAATCAGAACTGATCTGCATGGTCATTTATTTATCATAATCCCCCCCCAAAGAGTTCCTTCTTGATACTACAGTTTTGCAATGATGATTAATAACGACATATAGCACTTTAAGGTATGCAAAGTGATATACATATTATTTCTTTTGATCCTCATAAAAACTCTGAGATAATTGCTGTTTTTATTCCATTTTGCATTTGAGGAAACTGACCCTGAAAGGTTAAAAGATTTGACCAGGGTAATGCAGCTAGTAATTGTTAGAACCAGAATTTAAATTCAGATCTTCACAAGTTCAGGACTCTAACACATTGTGGCACAAAGCTACCTATTTACCCATATAGCTGAAAAATGAAAAAAATATATCATTTTTGGTTATTCTCATCTTTCCTTACCAGCCTCCTTTTAAGTTCAGCTTTAATACTCTTCTTCCTTGTCTTCATCCACAATTACCTGATTTTTTCATCTTTTAAAAACTGTATTACTTGATGACTTTTTTATGTCTCAACAAAAATCTCCACAACTCATTACCCTTTTCCCTCCTCATAAGAATGATTTCGTTTTGTGCCTTCAGAATTTTATTTGTCAGGGCTTTTCATTCCTCTGGGCTTACTTCTCCTATAAAATTTTGGTCCAGTTGGGATCCTATCTCACCTTTCTCTGTACTTTTGGAAATCTATTCTCCCCAAACCTTGCACATATATCATTGACCGAAATATTCATAGTGACACTTCTTTACAGTCCCAAAGGACTAGAAACTTTGTGGGTAACTATTAATTAGGAGATGACTGAATAAGCTGTGGTGTAAGGATATAGTGGAATATTGTTGTGGATTTAGAAATGACACTCTGAGGAATTCTGAAATAGGTGAGAGTTTATAAAAATTGGTGGAGAGTGAAATAAATGGAGTGAGTCAGAAGAACAATTTATACAATGTCTACAAAAATGGAAATGAAAAAGAACACTAAAAAGAAATAACCAAGTAACTGAAAAAAGTCATTGAGAACTGATAATGAAATAAAACAATCTCCTCTCACCACAGAGGTAGAGTACCACTAGGGTTGAATGCTATATACATTGTCAAATGTGCTACTGGCATTATTTGTGCTTAAAAGTTTCTTATTTTTGTTTCAAAGGAAGGTTTCCCTCTATCTAGAAATGATGGAAATATGAAAAAATAACAAAAAAAGATTTCCTAAGGGTATAAGAACTAAGTGATTTTGTGTATGTATACATGTATGTGTGTGCATGTGCAAGCATGCATATGTGGTATGTGTGTGGGAGGGCAGAGGGAAATTTTTTATTCTCAGAGTGTTACACTGTGCCTAGTCATATAAACTGATGAATAGATGTTCTTTGAATTGAATTGTATTCAAATGAATTTAATTTCTCCCAGGAAACCATTTTCAGGTTTTTAAAATGCAAATTCTGCATATGGAGTACATGATATAAGGATGACTTATTGGCCAACTTTAAATAAAATTTGGCAATTGTTTGAGTCAAGTGAGTTCACTGTGCTTGAGGATATAATCCCAACTGAACATGAACACATTGAGATGATGGCGAAGTGCCTCCCTTTTAAACTCAAGGATCAGGAGTAACTAAACATGCTTTTACTCAGTGAGTGGTAATGAACAAAAAATAAATATATAAGTAAGGTGTCTATTTGTTGCTGGGGCATTAATATCTTTGGTTCTTTCACTGTTTCCTTTGTTTCCAGTAAAGTCATCTTTGGTACCTTTGGCACATTTTCACCTTTTATGTTGAAGACCAACACTGTCAATTTGCCCACAAAGTAATTAACCTCCTACTTGCCCACCTATCTCTTTAAAACAGTTATTCTTTCGAGTAAAACAGAAAAGAACCGCATACCCACAGAAGATCAGACATCATTGGAAACCCATTTTTTATGTATTTAAATGTTATAGCAATTACTTTATTTCTCATTTCACAATCATTTCTGTGAGGAAAAAGTCCTCTCTGTCCTTCCCACCCCACCCATTCTTGAATCCTCCTTATGATAAACAAAAACAATAAAATAAAATTATTTGATTCAATGATTTCATTTGAGAATGTGTATGTACCATTCTGCTCTAGTTGACTCCCACCTCTCTGCCTCGAAGAGGAAGGTATATTTCATTATTTGTTGTCAAACACCTTCATTGATTTTTATTCACTCAGAATATATCTTCTGTGGAATGATCATCCTGTTTACATTGCTGCCAGTACAGTGAATATTGTTCCTTGCTTTAAAAAGATCTGCTTATATGACTAATGTGGAGATATTTTTGGCATAACTCCACATTTATAATGGGTATCATACTACTTGCCTTTTGAATGGGCAAGGGAGGGGATAGAGGTAGAAAGAGCATTTGGAACTCAAAACAAATGCTAAAAATAAATAAACATATTTCAAAAAATAAATGAATAAAAGAATCTGCTTATTAATCTGATTCAAGTAGGAAAGAATTTTTTTATAACCTTTTTCATTGTTTAGAGAATTTTATCCTTCATCCATCCGTACCTGGATGGCAACTTAGTGAAAGGTTAGTCAAACGGACTTGTTTCTCTAGATTGTCATTCTTATCTTAGCAAAATTGTGCCAAAAATTTGTTAGTCTCAAGATACTGGACTTTGAATTGTTTCCTGCGACTAGCAGCATGGGAAAATCCTTTAAAGGTTTACCTCAGTTTCTTTCCTTGTATGTTAAATGGGATGACAGTATTACTCTCTAAAGTATCTATCTTTCAAGCTCACAGTGACCTCCAAATATGTTATTTTATCTGAACTATAAAGGGCTAATTAAATGTCTATCTCCAGAAGTCTGTTTTCAAGACAAAATATGCATATAAAAACTCTCCATTCTTTTTTCCATACAAAATTTAGTCTCCTTACACACATATTCTGTATAATATGTTTATGAGTTTTTTCAGTTATGTGCATGACCCCATTTGAGATTTTTTTGGCAAAGATACTGGAATGGTTTGCCATTTCCTTCTCCAGATCATTTTACACATGAGGAAACTGAGGGAAACAGAACTAAGTCACTTGCCCAGGTTCATACAGCTAGTAAGGGTCTGAAGCCAGATTTGAATTCAGGAGGATTAGTCTTCCTTAGTTCAGGCCCAGTCCTCTATCTACTGTACCATCTAGTTGCCCTGGGTGAGTTTGGATATGTGTATGTATATCTGTATATATATGTGTGTGTGTGTGTATGCATAAATGTATTTGCATAGTGTATTATGTTACATACGCTAAATATGTATAAACAAAATGTTCACTAGCTCTCCTAGGCCATGCCATCCACTGATTTCCATTTCCTTGGTATAAAGCCCCCAAGATAAAGTCAGCTGTGTAGTGACTGAAACAATTGAAACAATAGCCTTTCTACCTGATAGCACGTTTCTGATTCAGTCTGCCCTGACAAAATTATAGATTTTATTTCCTTGCCTAAACCTGCTGGGAGAAATATGACACCCTTTACTGGCTAAGATTGGAACATGCTTTATTAAAGCAGCCTTAATTATATTCCATTCTGAGATTCAATAGTTTCGATTGCAACACCAAATGAAACTCGTGTGTGTTACACATCGTGGGACAGTGACCACAAATGCGATCCAAAAAGTGTCTCCAAATTAGGAATCTATTTATGCTCATATATTCTGCATCAGTGTAGACTAGAGCCAGCATCTAGCTGTCTGCAGGGGTACAAGCTGAAATAAGGCAGTATTTCCTAGCACATTGACTAAATACAAGGAATTTGAATCTCCCTGTCAGATAGGCATGAGATAAATTTCACTTAAAAAAATATTTATAGCAGTTACCAAAAACTGGAAATCAAGGGAATGCCCATCAATTGGGGAATGGCTGAATAAATTATGGTATATGAATGTAATGGAATACTATTGTGCTATAAGAAATGATGAACAATAGGACTTCAGAGAGGCCTGGAAGGACTTATATGATCTGATGCTGAGCAAAAGGAGCAGAACCAGGAGAACTTGGTGCACAGCAATGACCACAATGTGCGAGAATTTTTTCTGGTAGATTTGGAACTTCATAACAACTGAAGAACTTAAAAAAACATTCCCAATGGTTTTCTAAGGCAAAATGCCTTCCAGAGAAAGAACTATGGAATTCATTCGCAGAATGGAGCAGATCATTTTAGTGTGTGTGTGTGGGGGGGGGTATTATGTTTTGATTTGTTACATGATTTCTTCCATTTATTTTAGTTTGTCCACACAGCAGGACTATAGTGAAAATGTATTTAATAGGAAAGTATGCGTAGATCCTATATAGAACTGTATGCCGTCTTGGAGAGAGAGGGGGGTAGTGGGGAGTAGGTAGGGGGGTAAAAAAATCTAAGTTTTATGGTAGTGATTGTAGAACATTGAAAATAAAAAATTAAAAAAAAACAAATCTAGAGAACTGTGAAGAATTTTTTGCAAAATGTGCAGTTACTATAAAAGTTGGGTACAGGACTATACACATTCAATTTCTTCCATATGAAATTATCTTTCTTCCTATACCCTCCATTGTGCAAATGGAAGAAAATAATTTTCATTCTAATAAAAATCTTTTAACACTATAACTCAAATACAGAATAGAGAAAAGAACAACAAACATATAAATTTAAATATTGAAACTCAAATATAATGTAAGAAAAGAGAAAAAAACTCATGTCATGTTCACAGCATAACTTAGGAGAGGATTCAAAATATATAGTAGTAAATTTTCATTTCAAGAAAGTCTGTATGATAAATACTACATATTGAGTTGAGAGCTATCCATCTCTGCTTCCTTGGAAGTGTTCTTTTGTTCTCTGCTGTACATTTTTTGCTTTGTTCTTTTTTCCCCTTTATTCCCCTCCCCAGGGTTACAATTAAGGTGTGAAAATATTTACATATAGATATATACATACACATATCCACCTATATATATATATATATATATACATATGTGTATATATATGTATATACATAAAGATATACTTTCCTTAACAAATTCTACAAGTGATCTTTGTTTACTAATTTTCATTCTAGATAAGTGCACCAAGAATTATTGGTCTTTTCTGAGACAAGTTTATCTTACTTTTATTTTTGTGGCTAGCTGTCATCTATGTTTCATCTGCTTTCTTACATTTTTTTTAAAAGAATGAAATTAAAAGATATAGAAAAGTCAATTACATGTCCAGGATCATCTAATCAATTCCTAAGACTAAATTGGAATTTCACCTTCAAAATTCCTCTAGCTTCTTATTTCACCTCCTTTCTATAAAATGTTTTATATAGAGCTCCACATTCTATTTAATATTAATTTGTCCCCTAGAGAGGTGTAAGGATTTAAAAGGTAGGCAAGAATGTAAAGATATCTGTGTTGCTATTAAAACAAAACAAGAACTATCTTCATCCCCAAAGTAGTGTCTAATGTCCATGAAAGGGAAGAAAAATTAATAAATTCATACTGAGGGTTCTCTTAGTATTCTATTATGAAGGGTAGTTCTACACTAACCTAAACAAAACCCTTGTTTTGATTCTAGGTTCATGAAAATGTTAACAGAATTCCCTAAAAAATGGAAGATAGATGAAATTGAAACATGCTTGTGTAATAGTGACTACTCTGGCCACTACTATCTGAAGACCAGGCATGATTTTTTACACCTCCTCTATGGTTCTCTGGCCCCCTAAAACATTTGGAGGTCTTTAGTCTCTTTCACTGGCTCTGAAACCCCACTAGTAATATTCCTTTCCTTTAAGGGATCCCTCTCATCCCAGTTACATTTAGCCACTTAACAATCAGTTTAGTTTTTACAAAGAAATATTTATTTCAAAGGTATGACAAGAGCAAATATATAAACATCCTACCCCTTATCACATGGGAGCGTTATCCCCCCAAAAATCACTTCAGTCTCTATGGAGGGGAAGAGGGTTAAGTTCACCATTTAACTCGATGCCTATATAAAATAATCCCAACAAATTTCATGGTCAGATCTCTGGCTTGGGCTGGAGACAGTCCCTGACAGGGCTCAGTGCCCTGAGAAACCTGGCGCTCAGGCTTCTTAGGGCTTTCCTGCTGGTTTGGCTACAACATCCAGCCTGGAATTCTGCCTCAAAGGTCGCCATGGCTCAAATCCATCCCCTGCTCCACTGGTGCACTTAGAACTGAAAAAAGACAGATGAAACAGACAAGACCAATGCCCTGAGCCTATTTCCCATGACCACTAGTCCTAAAGGGCAGGGTGAGGAGAAGGTAGTATTTCTCCTCATCCAGTTCCATTTATAGCCCCCACACTAAGAATTAAAAAGGTCCTTCACCCCACTCTGAATTGGGGTTGCCTAGTCATTTTAAAGACGCTGTGTATTCTGTCTCTACCCAGTAGAAAGAGACTTTTCCCTCCTACATAACAGGATAATGTCTTTTCTAAGAAGCAGGTCCTTGGCATCTCCTATGTGGGTAACTACATGATCTATGACCTGGGCATGCTACAAAGTCCTGTTTCACTTGGTTTAATTCAGACACTGCTTTTAGGCATGGAGACTTATGGCTTTAGTAAAGCCAGACTGCCTAACTTTAAGCAAACAAATTATTTCTCTTTAACAATAGGAGTGTAAATACAAGCCTAATTAAGGGATTTGCTAATTATTCTTCCTTGTTGTCAGTGTGCTTCTTTAAGACATAAATTATAGTGTTTTGCTATGCAACATATACCTGCACGTGACATTATCTATCATCTATCTATCTATCTATCACCTATCTATCTCTCTATTTCTCTATCATCTATCTATCTTCTTTATTTTATGGGATTCTATCAAGTCCATGCCATTATATATTCACTAGCTAGCTACCTCAAATAATCCAATACAATGACTTTTCAAAGGTTTTCAGTACGACAAGGCTCAAATTCATCCTTGCCAAGCTTATATCCTTTAATTTTTAAATTCATATTTATTTTTTAGAGACAATTTAATCCATATGCTCTTAGTCCATTTCTGCTTAGATCATCAAAATGGTGTTTTATAATTGGGTATGGATGGCAGGCAGTCTTATGAAGGCTACCTTTATTTTTCTTTAGAAGTAGGAAGTCATTTATTCTCCCTCACTCCCCCTCCCCACCATAAAGCACAAAGTCAATATCAAAGATTTGGGTTTGGATTTTAATAGAATTAAATGTGTCAGAAAGTCTTCTATGACTACATATATTCATGCAGGTATAATAGAGAGAGGCAAGTGCCTCCCCATGTCATCAGAATCTACCACTAAATTAAATTCAGCAGCCTGATTTGTCGGTAGAATTGGAGAAATGTTCACCACTTCTCTCTCTATATCTATATCTATATCCGTATCTATATAGATATAGATACGGATATAGATATAGATATATAGATACATAGATAGATATAGATATAGAGATATATAGAACTGTGGGCTGAATATTTAAGGAAGGCATAAATATGTGAACAAATCACAAGCAAATCTCATAAGGGCATTTCAGGGACCTGGGAAGTATTTAAATTAAAAAGAAAACCCACATTCTTCAAACTCAACTATACTTGCTATACACTATTCAAGTGATTACATAAAGTGTTGGTTCAGATTTGGGGGAGGGGAAATGTTTCCAAAGCCAGCCAGTATTCCATGAACTAAATTAACTATATAGCAAATCTTTAGTTTGTGGCTGTTGTATAGACTCCAAGTTGCATGGTGTTATGAAAGAACCCTGGACTAGAAACCTGCATTCTGGTCTCACCTCTAGAACTAATACTGTGTGTGACCTGGGAGCAATTATCAAACTCTGCTAGTTCTTCATTTATCTGACAAATGGAGTTTGAACTAGTCAGTAGATGATCTCTAAGGTATCTTACAAGCATAGCATTCTCTGATTCTATCAATAAAATAAAGGTCCCATCCAGCTGTAAGTCCATGATATTTTTCTGCTATTGTTATTACTTATTAAAACAGAGTCAGTTTTTAATTCTGTCAGGTGACTTCTTGAAATAGAAATGAATGTGGAAAGTGGTAAGAGCTGAGAAACAAGAGATCCTGGAAAATGGTCAAATTCCCTCCACCATGAATACATGTGGTCAATGGATGACAAAACAAAGAACATGAAAACAAATTATACAATGTTTTCTTGACCATCTCAATCCTAATGGCACATGTCAGGAGAAAAGATGAGCCCTCTCCACACCTTCCTTTCTTATTTGGAATGCTCTACTTTTGGCAAGACTTCCTACCAACTATTATAGTTTATATCAAATGAACCTATGTTCCATGTTGACAACCTGACCTGGCATCTCTAGGAAACCCAAATATATCCATTTAACCACTGCCAGAATCTTAGTATTATTCGGTTGTACATAACTCTTTGTGACCCCCTTGGACCATATTCCTCTCTTTTTATCTTCTCTCTAATTTTATTCGTAGACCATATCGTCTGTGGGCAAAGATAATGGCATGATTTGCCATTTCCCTCTCTAGGACAACATTTTAGGCTACTTACAAAGGTTTTCCCCTCTCAATCCCCCAACTAAAAAGCAATTTCCAGAAGTGAGAAGACTTGGGTTAAAGTTCTGATGCTGCCATTTATGAGTCATGTATGTTAGTGTGGACAATGATAATGGACAGCGCTCTAACTTGGAATCAGATTCCCTAGGTTTGGAATCCTGCCTCCACCATGTAACCTTTATTTTACTTTGGGTAAATTCACTTTGGCCTTTTGTTTTCTAAATTGTGTGGTGAGACTATTGGACCAGATGATCAATAAGGACCTTTTTAGTTCTAAAACTATGATTTTGAATCTTAAGCAAGACATTCCAACTCTCTCAGTTTCCATTTTATCATTTCCAAAATGTGAATTGTAATTACTGTCCTATCAAAAGTGTAGGTAACACAATACATGAAATATTGGACTTGGAGTCAGGAAAACCTGAGTTCAAATACTGCCTCATACAGTTACTAAGTTACCCTGGGTAAGTCATTTACACTCTCTCAGCCTCAGTTTCCTTATCTGTAAAATGAAGATAGTGATAGCATCTACATCACAGGGTTGTTGTAAGGTTCTATTGAGAGAACATGTGTGAACCACTTTGTAAACCTTAAAGCACTATATGAGTAGTGCGTTAATAATAGAACACTGTTATCACCTGCCTCACAGAGTTATTGCTAAACTAATTGAGAGGAAGCCTGTATATAGTCACTTAAGAAGTTATAACTTGGATACAATCTTCAGTGTTTTTGAAAGATTCTATACTCCATGTAAATATCACACTGTGATAATTATTAATAGTTATGACATGGCTATAGCACTCCAAAAACCTTTTTGCCTCCTACTTTCAATCGAGATAGGCACACACATGCCTGGACTGGGGCACAGGGAGGAATAAAGATGGTCTTTTCAAAAGCTAAAAGTTAAAGAAGTTTCATTAATGATTTAGAACCTACACCGGAGTTTTCAAAACCAACACTATTTATTAAGAACAAATTACCCAAAAAAAAAAGTTCTATTTTACTTAAGAAAAATGTCAGTCTACTCTCTTAGAGAGAAAAAAAACAAATGGTGATTAAATTCCCATCAATCTTTGCCTTGGATCCATCTGCCCAGTCAGTGATTACCCAAGAATAAGTATTTTGTTCCTTCCAATGGAGTAAGTTTTATTTTCACAATACTGAGTACTTCTAGAATCCCAAAGAGTTTAGGGCTCTCACCGTAGTAGGGTAGTGGCTCAAAGAATTTATGATCTTTTCCTAGATAAATAAACAACTCCCCAAAGGACAAAACTCTGCTAAACTGAGACTCTTATCTGTACCACGGATCTCTATTGCATATTCATTGCTAGATGCACAATCAGAGAATTCCCATTGACTTCAAAGCAACATCAAGTTTAGGGCCTGACTAAGATGGGAGATCCCTGGGGCAGTTTGGAGAGAACTGGATCTTTTCCCACTAGCAGCTAGGACTCAGAGGAGAGGAATCTGAGTATAACTTTTAAAGTATTTTTATACCTGTTGTATAAAGTAGAAATCTTTATGCTCTTTGATGCTAGCCTTACTAGTCTAAGACAAATTTGCCAACGGATAGGGATGTACTATCTAGGTACATTGTCTTTCATGTCTTCCAGTTTTCATTGCTTCCCATTCCCATTCGTTGAAGAGAGACCATATATTGGTGTGTAAAGCAGTAGTAGCATATAAGAAGACACATGAGGACTTCTGGTATTTATGTTTCTATGACCAGGAAGGTTCCTTTGGGGACATAGCAGTAGGTTCTGAAGAAAAGTTTGTCAAATGTAATTAAGTTGAAGGAAGGCAATCAGAACATTATTTATTCCTGAGGCCATGTACATTTAAGACAACTACTTGAGAGGTGTTTGTTTTTCTGTCAAGATCCTAGCTATTGTTTATTTATTTTTTTGAACACAACTATCTACAGCCTGTATTTCAAGTATGTTGTTCCACTGGATTCACTCCAGAATAACCATAACAATTTAGAAAGAAATCATGTTTCACCTTCCCTGAAAATAAGATATTGCCTTATTGGATGATACCGTAAACATTCAGTAATTATCCCTCCATTAGTGATAGTTTTTTTTTTCCTGCTATAGCCTTATCATCACCTTTTTCATTTTTGATATGGACAATTTGGTTTTCTTCTTTCTTTTTTTTAAATCCAATTAACCAAAGATTTATCTATTTTATTGTTTTGTTCCATAAAACCAGCTGTGAGTTTTATTTATTAAATAGTTTTCTTGAAATTTTACTAATCTCTTCTTTGATTTACAGAATTTCCAATTTGGTATTTAATTAGGGATTTTTAATCTGTTCTTTTTCTAACCTTTTTAATTGTATGGCAAATTCATTAATCTGTTCTTTCTCTATTTTATTCATGTAATCCTTTAGAAATATAACATTCCCCCTAAGTACTTTTTTGGCTGTATCCCATAAATTTTGGCATGTGGTCTTATCAATCTCTTTGATGAAATTATTGATTGTTTCTATGATTTGTTGTTTGACTCACACATTCTTTAGCACTACATTATTTAGTTTTCAATTACTTTTTAATCTATGTTTCTATAGCGCTTTATTACATGTAATTTTATTGCATTATGATCTGAGGAGGCATTTCATATTTCTGACCTTCTGTGTTTGATATGAAGATTTTATGATGTAATAAATGGTCAATTTTTGTGGAAGTGCCATGAACCACTGAGAAAAAGGTATATTCCTTCCTATCCTCATTCAGTTTCTCCAGAAGTCTACCCTATCTAACTTTTCTAAAATTCTATTCACTTCCTTGATTTCTTTCTTGTTTATTTTGTGATGTTTTATCTAATCCTGACAGAGGGGCTAAGGTTCCCCACTAGTACAGTTTTGTTCTCTATTTCTTCCTGTAACTCATTTAACTTCTCCTCTAATAATTTGGATGCTATGCCACTTGGTGTACATGTGTTTAGTATTGATATTACTTCATTGTCTATAGCAGCTTTTAGCAAGATGTTATTTCCTTCCATATCCCTTTGAATTAGATCTGTTTTTGCCTTTGCTTTGTCTAAGATCAGGATTGCCCCTTGTTTTTTGTTTTTAACTTCAACTGAAGCATAATATATTCAGCTCCAGCCTTTTACCTTTACTCTATATGTATCTCTCCGCTCTAAATGTATTTCTTGTAAATGACATATTGCAGGATTCTAGTTTTTGACCCATTCTGCTGTATGTTTCTCTTTTATGGGTGAGTTCATTCCATTCACATTTACTAACTATGCATTTCCATCCATCCTATTTTCCTCCCCATTTGTAGTTTTCTCTTTCCTTTCACCTCATCCTTTTTCATCAGTATTTTGCTTCTGACTATGACCTCCCTCAATCTGTCCTGACTTCTGTAAGCCCCCTCTTTTTTTCCCCTTTTCCCTACTTCTACCCTCCCTTCTTTCAGTTCCCCCCTCCCCATTGGTAATTAGTAATTTTGAGCATGTTTTTCATATGATTGTACATAGCTTTAATTTCTTCCCCTGAAAAGTGCCTGCTCATATCCTTTGACCATTTATCAATTGGGGAATGACACATTGTACATTGGACTCAGTTCTCTATATATTTTAGAAATGAGGCCTTTATCACAACTTAGTCTAATAATTCTTAAATTAGCTCTCCTGGAACTATTTTTCAGGTTAATTATTTTTCCAATGAGATATTTTAAATTTTTTCTACATTTTTTACTCTTTTGACTTTCTTTGATTGATTCTTGATGTCTCATAGAGTCATTAGCTTCCATTTGCCCAATTCTACTTTTAAAGTAATTGTTTTCTTCAATGGATTCTTCTCCTTATTTGTCCAATTCTGTTTTTTAAGGAGTTGTTTTCTTCAATTAATTTTTATGTTTCATTTTCCAAGCTGTTGACTCTTTTTTTCTCATAATTTTCCTCCTTTATTTTCCCAATTTTCCTCCTACCTCTCTTACTTGATTTTTAAAATTTTTTTTGAATGCTTCCAAGGGGAATTTTTGGGCTAGAAACCTAAATTCATATTTACCTTGGGATCTCCACATGTAGGCATTTTAACAATATTGTCCTCTTCTGAGTTTGTGTTTTGATTTTCTTTGTTGCCATGGTAGCTTTCTATGATCATGGCTCTTTTTGGTTTTATTATTTATTTTTTGAAGTTGACCTCTTCTTCTGGGACACAGAAGGCACTGTCCCAACTTCTTATGCTTGGGCACAGGTGCCTGGTCACTGGTTATTCATGCCAGGGCTTCATTTGCTGGTGTTTTTCCCCTAGTGCTGGGATGGTCTGACATAGTTGCACCTGTTGTGCCCTGGGTTCTGGGGCTGGCTATTTGCCTTCTGTGTTGTAACTAAGAGTTTCCTGCTGGCTTGTTCAGACAGCATCAGTGCTAGGCTATGTTCCCCCTTTACCCAAATGAGACAGACCTTTCCTGAAGTCCTTCTACATTTTATTAGGCTGGAAAATTGTTCCACTCCATCTTGTTGTGGATTCTGTTGCTCGAGAATCCATTTAGAGACTTGATTTAACCTTGTTTCTGAGGATCCCTATGCTAACTTATTACGTGTGTGGGTATATACAATTTATTTTGTATATTTCACTTAATAAAACAAGTATTTTCATGGCATGATATGATATTTAAAAAAAGATTGTACATGAAACCATTGTGTACAACTTGCTATTTCTTTTAAATGCACAACAAAGTTATTATTGATTTCTCCACTGAAAGTGTCAAGTGCATGATACTTATGGATTTCATTCAGTGTTTAATAACCAACAGATCAATAATTATTTCCTACTACAGTGTTACCATTTGGCATATGTGAACAGTCAGAGCCAGAAGACCATTGCCACAGCTCCTAGAAGAGGGTGGCTAAGCATAGAACTGTAGTGTCCCTTACTCCCTGTTCTATGCTTTATTTACTAAAGTACTGTGGTATTCAAGTGCTATATAAATGTTAGCTGTGTTCTTTTCAACCAACAAGAATATGGCCTTCCAAACTAATGAACTCTCCCCTTTCATGACACCTTCTGAGGCACCTAAAGTGAGTTTAGATTCACTTGCTCAACTCCCTCATTCTACAGAAGAAGAAATCAACTCCAAATAGTAATATACCCCAAACTGTCCACATACTGCCACATAGTGGCAGAATGGGGACTCCATTCTAGCTAGTCTGATGACAAAGTCCACCATTCTATTCATGATGACATCCTGTCTTTCAGCTTGGGAAATAATATTTCCATAGAAAAGTCAATAATAAGTATATATTTTTAAAAATCACATATTATCTCAAAATTATACAATAGGGTGTAGGGGTGGCTATGGAGGTGGAATCAGAGCCCTTACCTGGGCATTGAAGGACAGCTCAGTAAGCCAACCAATCAACTCTTCTATAGTTTTGTCTCCTTACATCCTAGGTTTTCCTGGCATTAAGGGAATTTTCATAGTTCTTATTCCCTTTCCCTGGAGAGACCGTCTTCCCAAAGTCTGTCCCCTTCGCCCACCTGGCCTCATAAAACAGCTAATATAGGGAAAGTGAGAAGTATGCATATTAGAAGAAAGATGCCCAAGGGACAGAGCATCTCTCTCTTTCTGTTTCTCTCTCCACCTCCCTCCCTCCTCCACCCCCCCACACATACGCACACATATACACACACACACACAGACACACACACACACACACAACCACCCACTGTGACTTCTTGTTAGTGCCAAACACATATTGCTCCAAAGGTAGTTTTTTTGATATAGTGGAAAGACTGTTAGACTTGAAGGCAGATGGGCTGGATTTAAGTCCTAGCTCTGCCACTCACCAAGTGTGGAATCATAGGAAAGTCTGTCTACAGCTAGTGGAATTTTAATATTGTCCATATTTGTTATCATAGAAACCCAGTTACAAACCCTCAAGGTCCTCATTCTGCCTCGGGATTTGGGGCTAAAGCCAAAATAGAATTCTGATTTCATGTTCTAGAAAGCTCCGCTTAACGATAGGTTCATTAAGATTAGGTTTGCCAAGGATTCTGCAATTGTTGTCAGGACATTCTTCAAAAGTAGGTGGGAGGGGTGAATGGTGTCTCTCTCTGTATCTCTTGTCTCTGTCTCTCTCATGTTTGCCCATTTCTGCCTCTTTGTCTGACTGACTGTCTTTGACTCTCATGTCTGTCTTTTCTTTGTTTTTTTCTTTCTCTTTTCCTGTCCCTGCTTTTCTCCATTTCTCTCTTTGTGTTTCCTGTCTCTGCCTCATTTGTATCTCCATCTCTAACTTTGTCTCTTTTGCCTCTTAGTTTCTGTCTCTTGTGTTCTCATGTCTGTCTCTATCGTTCTGTCATCTGTCTGTCTCCCTCTCATTCCCCACCCAGCTTGATCTCTGTCTTTCTTTCCCTGTCTCCCTCTCTTCATCTCTCATCTCCGTTTCTCTCTGCCTTCCCTTTTCTCTCCGTCTCTCTCCTCTCTCTCTCTCTCTCTCTCTCTCTCTCTCTCTCTCTCTCTCTCTCTCGTTATTGTTCACACACTGTCATCTAGTGGCCATTGGGACATTTACATGGAATATTGTTTTTGTTGTTGTTATACAAGAATGACAGTAAATTCAGGGCTACCTTCTACACCCACTGCCTTCCAGATGCAACAAGAAGGTCCAGATCTATAATCAAATATCACATTATAATCTGAGCACTTTTTATCTACACAGTGCTTTGAGTTTGTTTCTCTCTTGCTACCCATGAACTTTTTGTTCATGTTTCTAGTAGATCCAAAGTGTAAGGATTTGCCTCATGACTCAGTCAGTCCAAAGGTGCCCCACAGAATTCTCAGATTCCATTCCTGTTCCTAGTTATGTCAGTCAGATTAGCATCCCCACTATGCTTTCCCAGGAACATGAAAAGCAGTGCAGTGGCTAATTAGACAAGAAGCCAGATGAAGGAAGGTTAAGTTGGAGGTGCAGACATCGTATTTGTCAGATCTTCTCAATGTAGTTCTGTCAGTTTCAGAACTGAAGACAAACTGGATGCTGAGATGAATTCTTAGATAATCTACTATGCCAAAGCTGGGTGAGTACACTTAAAAGAAAGCTAAATATCTAGCAAGAACAAATTATCAAGTAAAGCTAAATAAACAATGCATTTGAGTTCAGGAAAAAGGATATTAAATTGTAATATTTTGTTTCAAGCATAAGAGTTTTAATTATACATGGGAATTTTAATCCAATCTAGCACACAGTTATTAAGCTCCTACTGTGTACTAGGCACTATGAAATTCTAATCCTCAGGGATCAAGATCTGTATATGACAGCAAAACATTGCCTCGCTTTGTACAGAAAATAAAATAAACTGAATGAAAGATTGAAGACTCTTGAATGAATGGATGATAATTTCAGGAAAGGGGAAATGACCTTCTCAGGTCAAATTGAATATGTTTACATGGTTTACTACACATCAAGTTTATTTGATCAGTATTATTGAAACATTTGATTTTTAGAAATCCATTAACCTTGATGATTCATCTAAATATTCCCTTTCCAATATTTTGTTTTCACACCATATGAATGAGAAAAATCTTCAAAGGATAAGATTAGGAGAAGAAAGAAAGTGAATAGATTTAGGTCTGTTTTCACCCTCTATTTTAGAAGACTTTTCATAAGACTTTCCCATTAACTTACCTGATTAAAATTCCACCATTAATATTTCATTCCTTTGATCAAGAACCATTTTATTTAGGCAGTCTCCTTTTTTAAATACAAATGCTATTGTTTTCCTCTCTATGATAAGAATGTCCAAGGAAGCCAGGACTAGAGAGTTGAGTACCTGAGGTGGGTGAGGGTTACTGAAATGGAAGAGCTGGCAGAGTTAGTGTGGAGCAGAGAAATAATGTGAATGTTGGAGTCAGAACTTCCAGGTATTGATCTTGGTTCTGCCACTTAATATGTGTGTGACCTTGGAAAAGTCATTGACCTCAGATTTTCCTCCTCTGTAAGATGAGGGTGTTGGATGAGATTACCTCTACAGAAGAGGAAATTGAGTCATAGAAAGGGTAAATAACTTGCTCAAGGTCAGGGTCAAAACCAACATCTTCTGCTTTCAAATGGAATATGGTTTCTATTGTACCATGCTGCCCCTATCAGTAGCATCATATTCTTATTAAATTTTAAATACTCTGAAGACAGGAAGTATACCTGATTCATCTTTCTATTTCTCCATAGAACCTAGCAGGGAGCCTTCCTCATACATGATAGGAACTTGATAAATATTTGCAGAACTGAATGAAGTTGAATCAAAGTGGTGGATACTTATTTTGAATGTAGAGACAGGGTAGGAGAGGCAACTCTCTTTCCCAAGGTCACAGAGGTTAAACATTACATATTACCATCCCTCCACTTACCTTGGTTATGCCCTCCTCTCACCCTCTAGAAAGTTATGACCCCCACAACCTAATAGGTCCATGTGTGTTAATGTGTTGATTGATTGGTTGATCTATGGATACCAGCAGGTAGCTGCTTAGCACTGATAATGTAAGAAAACAGGAGAGAATACAATTTGATTTGAACAAGTCTGATATCACAGAAGAAATGCTGCCAAAGTATTCTGAGAATTTGTAGAGGATGTGTGCAAAGCCACCCTGATTTGCTACACATGCCCAGATCACGAATTCATTAATCAGGGGATAATCACACCCCAAAGGGGTTTTGCAATTCTAGCTACCTGATGAGTGTTTTGTGGAGAGATGACTCCTCTGTGGTATATTTCAAAGCCTTTCAAGCCTGGCGCTCAAGGTTTCCTAATAATGCTATGTTTTCAGAATGCAGCAGGGCATAGGTGTCAGAAATGAAAATTCAGGAAGAACAATTTGTCTCAGTGAATTAGAAAAATCCTGAGATGTTTTTCCTCTGTTTCTAGGTCAATGGCGAGTATAAGATAATATTATGTAAAACTACAAAGAACAAGTAGCCCATACAACATGGCAGGATGGAAAAAAGCACTGGATTCAGAGTCAAAATACACTGCACTCAGATCCTTGTGCTTGCTGTCTCTGTGACCTGAGTCACCAAACCCCAGTGCCCACAGGTGCCAAGTGAAGGTTTTAGAGTAAAAATAGAATCTTTAATGGCAAATCTCAGTCTTGGTCCAGGTTTTGGTAGAAATTGAGGGGGATTTTCACAATCTATTTGAAATGGAATTAATAGTAGCTTAAATTATAAATACTTTTTATTTTTATTCCTTTGTGCGCATCTGTATGTATATCTATATCTATCTACATTCCTTATCACATCATTTAATTTAATTTTCATGGCAACTATTTCAGGTAAATAGTTTGGGTTATTTTATCCTAATTCACAGATATAGAAACAGGCTCCAAAAGTCAAAATAACCTACCCGAGGTCATACATCAAATTTCAGAGCTAGCACTCAGATGCTTGTCTCATGACCTTCATTGAAAGATGATACAGAACAGAGATACAGGACGAAGAGCCCAGAAAATTAGACCTGAGCTACAGCTGTGAAGTAGAAACTGTGTCTTCAAATGATCTTCATACTCAGAAGGGCAGTAAATAAATAGCTAATAGGAAATTGGTACCCAAGATAAACAGACAGATAACAAAAGAACACTATGTGTTCTTGATGAACTCAATTTTAGACATATGTAGTGCCTGACACATAGTAGATGCCATGTAAATGCTTATCCCATCCCCTCCCATCTAGGTAGAGTACTATAAGAAATAGCAAATGTAATTGCTTCACCATCCTTAGAGTTTTGTTTTTTTAAGATCATGGAAAATACTATAGGTATTGGAGAAACAGAGGAGTTTACTATTTTTTTCAAATTTTTGTAAAAGAAAAGACAATTGATTCAGAAAAGTACAGACCAGTGAGCTCAATTTTGATTCCCAGTGAAATTCTGGAATTCATTATTAAAGAGATGGTTAATGAAGACCCAGAAAAGATGAAGTGTGGCTTCATCAAGAACAGGGTATGCCTGACTAATCTGATATCCTTTTGAGATAGGGTTGCTAGACACTTAGGTCAGAGGAATATTGCAGATATAGGTTACCGAGATTATAGTAAAGCATTTGATAGTCTTTCATGTTACACTAATAGAAAAGATGAAGAGATATGGGTTATGAGACAAGGTAGTTTCATGGGTTCAGAAACAGTTGAGTGCCTAGACTCACAGAATACTCCTAAACGTTTAATATAGATTTTGAAGGAAGACTCTGGGGATCTGTGTTTGACCTTGTGTTGTTTAATATTTGTATAAATAATTTGGATTAGCTCATAGATTGCATACTTTTCAAAACTGCAGATGGCACAGAGCTGGAAGAGATGGATAAGGCTGAGTTATAGAGTAAGGATCCAAAAACATTTTGAGGGATGGGAGCATTGGGCCAAATATAATAAAGTGAAATTGAACAGAGATAAATGTATAGCATTGCAGATGGATTCAAAAATCAGCTTCCAAAGTACATGTTGCCAAAGGAGTGGCTGGATGACATTTTGTTGGAGGTAGATCTGGGAATTTTCATATATGGCAATTTCATTAATTATCAACAGTATGAGATAGCAAGCAAAAATCCTTATGCATTCTGAGGGCTATATTATAAAGGCAACATAAAACCAATGATAATTCTCTTGCGATCATCCCCTGTACATCATGTCTAGGGTATTTATTGTGCTCAGCTCTAGGTACTCCGTTTTAGGTAGGACATTAAGGTGGAAATATTCAAGGAGAGGTAAAAAGAATGGGGGAAACCTCGTGATTATTCAATTATGGCAATTCACTGATGGATGGTTAAGTTGGAAAAGAAAAGCCTTAGGAGGGAAGGCAGGTCACTGTTTCCATGTTTATGCTTGGCTGTCACAAAGGAGAGGAAAGAACTTTCCTTTGCTTCTTAGAGAGTACAACTGGGAGCAATGTGAATGTGGCAAAGGCAACTTTAGGCTTGATAAGAGGAGAAAAATTCCTAACAGTGCGAGTGAGTAAAAAGTGGCTTTTAACCTGTCGGTGATTCGCCTGGTAACTGGAACTCTTCAGGAAAAGCCATAAGGGCATCAAATAGGTCATCTGTAGAGGGTGTCACTTTACTAATATAGATAGTCTGGGCCAGATGACCTTCAAGGTTACTTCCAATGCTAATATTTAACACTGTTTAAATTAATGATTTAGATAAAACCTCAAATGTTGTATTTATCACATCTTCAAATGACAGAGTGATGGGAGAGATGGCTGTAGCACTAGATGAAAAGTGGAGGATACAAGTAATAACTCAATAGATATGGACCGCATTCAGTAAGATGAGATATAATTAAAATAAGGGTAAGATTCTCCATGAATTAAAAAATAAACAAAAAAAAAGACAAAAACCACCTAAGTATAGGATGAGGAATATGTACCTAGATCCAAGATAGGGTGAGAAAAAGATCTGAGATTTATAATGGGTCACATGTTCCCTAGAATTCAACACTGTACATAGAAGGCAAAAAAGCCAATGAAATCTTGGTCTTTATAGGACACAGATGACAGTTTCACTCAGCTGTGCCTAACTTTTCTTGACCTTATTTTGGGTTTTCTTGGCAAAGACACTGAAGTGGTTTGTCATTTTCTTCTCAATTCATTTTGCAGATAAGGAACTAAGATAGTATTAAGTAACTTACCAAGACAATTCTCCCTGATTCCAAGTCCAGTGCTTTGTACCACCTAAATTTACCACGATCATTCCATTTTTGATAATGGCAGAGAATGGTAAATTTAGGTGGTACAGTGGATAGAGCACTGGGCTTGGAATTTTATTTAGTTTCTTTCATTTTAGACATTTATTTAGTTCCTAGTGGACCTATAGGTAACACATTGTCTGTTTTAATTAATTAATACTATTAACTAATAGTCCTGTTTTAGCAGTACTATTATCTAGAGAAGGAAAAATGAGGAGCGATGAATGAAAAAGGTAGTAAAGAAGAAATATTGCAGCTCGAATAAAACAAACTTCCTAACAATCAGGATGAAATTTCCTATCCATATATTTCAAGTTAGATGAACTTCACTTAAGAATGTTGTAGAAATGATATACTAATTTTCCTTAGTTGCCCTCTCATATCTCTAATAACCTTGAAATTCTGTGTTTCATGTCACTTATTGTCACCATGACTTAATTTGCTTTGCTGTGAAAAGTGAATTATCTTTACATTCCCTACCATAGACGATTGTCCTAAAAAGTTTTATAAACTTGAAAGTGACATATACATGTATTTTATATATAATGATATATTAATAATGTCATTTTAATGATATTAAGTCCCAAATAATATTTCAACAGACCAATCTAATACATTGAAATGTAATTAGAATAAAGGTAAAGTGCCCCATGAGTTAAAAAACAAAAAAACTAGGCTCCTGTAATCTTTGCTACCTGGTAGTCTGAGACTAGTGGATTTCTTAAGCTTGGAAGTTCTGAGTTGCAGTGGGATAAGCCAATTGAATGTTCTCACAAAGTTCAGCATTAATAGAATAAGTTCTCAGAAGCAAGAGGACATCAGCTTGCGTAGAATGGAAGAAAACTGATATAAGTTGGAATTGGAGAAGGTCAAAATTCCCATGTCAATCATAATGGACAAGGCACATTTCCAGCTTCAGCAGAATAGGGAAATCTAATCTTAAAGACAAAACAAAAACAACAAAAAGACATCTATAGTCGAATCTAATAGAGAAATGAAATAAATTTCACTCCAGATGTATGGTTATATACATGGTGTCAGGAAATGCATGCACTATTTTATAGACACACAACTGCTTTTTGTGACTGCTAGTCAACCCTTGACCATCACATGAAGTCAGCCCAGCTGTGCAGCTGTAGAAGTCAATACCGAATGTCTCCCAGGTACTAGCATTTGGGCTCCAACTGACCTTTGGCCTCCTATGTGCCAGACAGTAAGCTAAGAGTGGAGGATACAAAAACAAACAAACAAAATGTAAAAGATAGGCATTGCTCTTGGAGAGCTCACAATCTAACGGGGAAGTTGACATGCAAATACGTTTTGTACAAACAAGCTATATACAGGATAGATTGGAAATAATCAATAGAAAGAAGCCACTAGAGTTGAGAGATCAGAAAACTTCCTGTAGAAGAAGAGATGTTAGTTGGGACATGGAGGAAGTCAGGGACCTAGGAAGTTGAGATGAGGAAGGAGATCATTCTAGGCATGAGGAGACAACCAATAAAAGTGAATGGGGTTGGAAGGTGGTATCTTTATTGGATGAATAGTAAGGTGGTCAGGGTCACTGGTCACAGAATACCAGGTTCTGGCCTGACCAATGTTTTTTCAAAGCACTTTGTAAATATTAACGTCTTTGTTCTCTTGTGACATTGATCATGTGGTGATCATTTCCCATATTTTCAAGAAAAGAAATCTGATCTTGAGAGTAGTAAAGTGTTTGTTTGAGGTCATGCAGCTCATTATTGGCAGAGTCAGATCTCACATAAAGATCATTTGACTGTAAATTTTATTTTCCTACTATTTCTCATCTTTACTCTAAAATAAGTGAAGTTACAGTTGGATAATTTTTACAACCTAATCTATGTGTGAAGGTGAATTCAAGAGCTTATGGGAAAAAGGCCCTGGCGATAATGGACACTTTGCCTAGGAGTAGAGCAGGGTCACATAAGAGACTGGCCCTGGATCAAACTGACTTCAAGGGAAGCTGAGGGGAAAAGAAGATTCGGGAATTTATTCTTTCTTTAATTCAACAACAATGTTTAAACTATCTATGAGAGGTAATGAGGGTAAGTAGAAAATTCTGTGGACAAGATGACAGGTTTACTTGGTCTATGATCCTGGGGAAATCATGTGACTTCATTGATCCTATTTCTTTATTAGCAAAATAGGTATGACAATATTTTCACAACCAAACTTACAAAGTTGATGGTAATAAATGATTTTTCAATCCTTAAAGGAATATGTAAATAGATGTTATTAATAATAATTTAATTGATGATAAACATTATAGAGGAATATAATTGATCTTACATGAAACAATTATTAAAATGTGGTCTCTGAAATTCCAGAAGACCCATGATGCTATCCACAGCTAGAGAAAGAATTATGGAGTCTAAATGCAGATCCAAAAATACTATTCTGTCTCTCTTCCCTTTCACCTCTCTCTCTCTCTCTCTCTCTCTCTCTCTCTCTCTCTCTCTGTCTCTTGTTTCTGTCTCTCTTGTTTCTTCTTTTTTGTGGTTTTCCCCTTTGCTTCTAATTCTTCTTTATAACACAACTAATGTAGAAATATATTTAATATTATTATATATGTATAGCTTATATCAAATTGTGTCTTGAGCAGGAGAGGAGCAGAGAAAGGGGAAGAAAATTTTGAACTTAAAATCTTATAGAAATGAATGTTGAAAGCTAAAAACAAATAAATATTTTTAAATATGGTCTCCACCCTCAATAAACTTACAATCTAGCTGAAATTATAAAAAATATATATATACATATTCAAGACTACATAATATTAAGCAGTTTCAGTTGTGTTCAACTCTTCGTGATCCTATTTAGGGTTTTCTTGGCAAAGATACTAGAATGATTTGCCATCTCCTTCTCCACATCATTTTCTAGATGAATTCATCGAGGCAAGCAAGGTTCAGTGACTTATCCAGGGTCACATAGCTGGTAAGTGTCTGAGGACAGATTTGAACTCAGGAAGATGAGTCATCCTGATTTCAGGCTTGGCTTTTAATCCACTGTGCCACATAGCTGCTTAATTCTATACAGTAAATAGCAGTATGTAAGAACTCTAAAAGAGCCCACCACTCCTATAAAAAAATATTTTCTTTATTTGGAAATTAAGACTTGGAGATTCCACTGCTACTTCTTCTAGATGACAGGTATTGAGCTTATCACTCAAACTGTAATAATTTTCTCCTTCCTCCAGAAAAGTAGTAGCTCTTTGAAATAAAGAGATATCCTGTGCGGTCTTCCTGAATACCCAATGTTCCTTTCTCTTACCACCATAAGCCCACTATCAAGGACAGTAGGACAGGGCCAAATATTTAATGAATATATACTTGACAGGCTTTTCCTCTTTATCGAAACCTTGTTAGTTGAGCCCTTATGATATACGTGTCTTCTGGAGAATTACCAAAACTTCTGGGTGGCTACTATTGGGCAGGAATGGCCAAAGTGTTACTGTCACAAGATGAACATAGGATCCCAGGGCCTTTCACTTGGGAACCAACTCCACGCAGAGGTCAGATGTGAATGGAAACATGCCCCTTCAATCTACCTCATATATTACTCATCTCAGAAGTAGGCTTGTAAGGAAGTTAGCTACAAAGGTGTTTCCATTGTCTTTGGCACACATGGGCATTCCATTGAGCCCAAAGGGCATAGTGCTTTTTGGAGGAATGAGGTAACTTCTGTCTAGTCCTTTCTCCAATTCAGTGATACCTCTTGGTCCAAAAGTAATTTTAAAGCAGATGGGCACTTCCCCGTTTGAGGAACAATTTCTCTCCAGTGTCTCACATCCTCATTATAAAGCTCCTAACAATGGAGAAGCTCATTCTCAGATGAAATTGGAGGCGTGCTCATAAACAAATGCTGCTCCTGTTTCATTTCACAGTTGCTGAATCACTGCTTTTCTTTTTTCATTGTATACATATTGTTTCAGAGATGCCCTGCTGGGATTGTGAAACATGCAGATTGCAATAAAACTGCACCCAGGGAGTGGTAGAAGAGTGCGTGAAATGAGTCACAGACCACAACAAAGCCTTTCCTGTCATGTAGGGCTCACTTGCCAAACACAGAGGATGTAAATTTGATGGTAAGACAAGAAGCATCTTTGTTATTTGTCAACAAATCCCATTGGCCATTGCAGAATTCTGGCAGCCTGTCATAAGGAAGTCTGGCAGGGAGAAGTAAGAACTAACTGGAATATGGGAAACATGCTATAAGAGACCAAATGACAGCCAGGTACAATTGAATGGATGTTTTGGTCCCAGGTTTCCATTTCGATGGCACATTCGAGATACCAGTGTGATCCTCTGTAAGTTAGACATCATCTTTTGCCATTGGAAGAAAGATACAGACAATTCAGACAAAAGAAAATGGTACTGCTTAGCAAGATGGGGCTGGCCAGTGTCCAGCAATACAAAGGAAATAAACCAATAAAATTATTTGAAAGGACATGAGGGGTTCTGGAGACTGAAAGTATGGGAACAATTTTGTGCTTTTTGGTCTAAATCTATGATTTGATGTGTATGATAAACTCCAAGCAGATAAACTTTGTCAGTGGATATAGATGAGTGACTCCTGTGCAATTTATAATTCTTTTAGAAAGCTGTCTAGCACACTGGGAGTTTAAGGTTCTTGTCTTGTATCAAAGAGGTGTCTTGAAAGAGGGGTTTGGAATCTTCCTGATTCCAAAGGTGGCTCTTTATTCATTGCTTTCCTCTATCTCTACTCTGGACAGAAAGTCTTCACCAAAAATAAATAAATAAATAATGGAAGGTTGGGTTTTGGGCTGGGAAATGCAATCTATAATTTGAACATATTGTGTAGGAAGTGAAGTAAACAGAAGCAGGAAATACTTTCTATGATAACAATGGAAATGGAAAGAACAGAAAGCAGACATAACAACAACCAAACGGCCACAATTGATATATAATTATGATGCCCATGCTTGGCTTTAAAGAAGAAATATGAGAATATACATTCCTTTCGTCTTTGCAGAGGTGTAAAATTTAGTTAATGTGTTGATTAGTTTTTTGGACTTTTTTCTCTTTCTTTTTTAAATCTTTGTTATAAAGGATAGATTTCTGTTCTCTTCTTCCTCTTCCATCACCATCATCATCTTCTTCTTCCTCTTCTCTCTCTCTTCCTCTTCTTTCTGACTTTCTCTATCTGTATCTCTCTGTCTTCCTCCCTCCCTCCCTTTATCCCTTCCTTCATCTCTCATTTCCTTACTATAAGGAATTACTGTGGAATAGGGATGAGGCAGACATTTAATTGTAAATGTAAGGGGCAGAAAAATAAAGGATTTTTCTTGTTTTGTTTTGAGATTTTTTTTCATTGAATGTCTTTATTCTCTTCTGCTTATTGTTTTTTTTTAATTAATGTACTTTTTTCAGTTTTCTACAATCACTTCCATAAGTCTTAGATTTTCTCCCCCTACTGAGATGGCATGCAATCTCATATGGGTTTTACACATACATTCTTATTGACCACATTTTCACATTAGTCATGTTTCATAAAAGAATTAAAATGAATGAGACAAACCATGAGAAAAAAACAAAACATAACACAAGAGGTAACATTCTGCTTCATTCTGCATTCTGATTCCATAGTTCTTCTTCTGGATGTGGATGGCATTTTGCCTCAAGAGTCCTTTGGGAATAATTTAGGTCCTTGCATTGCTGTGAAGGGCTAAGTCTATCAGAAACATCCTCACATGCTGTGGCTATTACTGTGAACAATATTCTGGTTCTGCTCATTTCAATTAGTGTCACTTCATATAAGTCCTTCCAGGCCTCTCTGAAGTCTTTTGGTCACCATTTCTTATAGCACAATAGTATTCCATTACATTCATATACCATAGCTTCTTTAGTCATTCCCCAATTGATGCACATCCCCTCAATTTCCAGTTCTTGGCCACCCTAAAGAGAGCTGCTATAAATATTTTTTCCCATTCTTATGATCTCTTTGAGATACAGTCCTAGAAGTGTTATTGCTGTAGCCCTTTGGGCATAGTTCCAAATTGCTCTCCAGAATGATTGGATCAGCTCACAGCTCCACCAACAATGAATTAGTGTTCCAACTCTCCCATATCTTATCCAACATTTATCATTTTCCTGTTTTGACAGGTTAGACAATCTGATAAGTGTGATGTGGTACCTCATGGTTGTTTTGATTTGCATCTCTCTAATCAGTAGCAAGAGCATTTTATCATATGACCATAGATAGCTTTAATTTCTTCCCTGAAAACTGCAAAGCAACTCATTTAAAAGTTTGGTATTTATAAGCAAATGGACAGGATCATTAGAATACAGATTGAAATGTATTCAATTCCTACATGTGGAAAAGATAAACATATCTGAATATGCATCACTTTCAGCCCATCTTCTCTGTCAATAGTATTGTATTGCAATGTGATACTTTCTAGCATTGACAATATCTCTTTCTTTCCATTACTATATAATATTGTTATAATACAAATTGTTCTCCTGGTGCTTTCCCATTTTGCCTTAGTTCAAAATGAGGTTCCAGAGATGTCTGCGCCCACTACACATTTCCTATTTATATAAATTTCTACTCTGCCCCCAGTTATGTGAGATAAGCCCTTTCTTAATTCTCCCTTTTCTTTCCTAGTAATCTGTTTCTCCTTCTCTTGCTTCTCTTCTTTTAAGTTCATGGTAATATAACAAAACCTTATTTGATTCCCTTTTTTAGCTCCTGCTGACATTACAGTTTTTCAAAGTTCATTCATCTTTCCCCTCTCCTTTAGAATCCAATAGCTTCATTCCTATGAAACACTTTCTGATGTCTAGCTTGTATTTACCTTTTTGTGTTTCTCTTTACTCCCAGGTTTGTATTTCAAAATTGCTACTCAGATCTTGTCTTTTCATCAAGAAACCTTGGTAGCCCTTTATTTCATTCCCTGCCCTGGCTCCCCTCCCCCATAGTATTATACTCAGTTTTTCTGGATAAGATTTTCTTTGTTGTAATGTTATATCTTTTGCCTTTTGGAATATCTCTGCTCCTTCAGTTAGCCACTAAACCGTGTGTGATCTTAACTGTGGTTCCATGGTATGTAAAATCTTTTTTTTTTTGATAACTCCTTTTGGTATTTTTCCTATGACTTGGAAGCTCTGGATTTAGGCTATGAGGTTCCTGGGAATTTTCATCTTCAGGTTTCTTTCAGGGTAGGTAATGGTTAGTTCTTTCTGTTTTAACTTTCTGGTTCTATTAGATTCAGGAAGTTCTCTTTTATGGTGTCTTGGAATTTTCTATCTATGTTCTTTCTTTTTTTCTGTCATAGCTCTTGATATTACAACGATTTATAAAGCATCTCTCCTTAGCCTGTTTTGCAGGTCAGTTATTTTTGATATGAAATATCTGACATTTCTATTTAGTTTTTTTCAGTCTTTTGACCTTGTTTTAATATTTCTTACTGTCTCACTGTCATTAAATTCTGTTTGTTCCATTGAAATACTCAAAGAGTTTATTACTTGACTAAGGTTTTTCATAGCTATATGAGACAATGAATAGAATGTTGGATCTGGAGTCAGGAAAATCCAAGTTCAAATCTAGCGTTAGACATTAATTAGCTGTATGACGCTGGTCAAATCATTTAACCTCCATCTGCCTCAGTTTCTCAATCTGCAAAATGGAAATAATAAAAATGAGATGTTGTTTTGTAAAACACTTTGAAAATTTTAGTGTTACACAATGCTAGTTATTGTTATAGCAATAAGCTGTCAATTCTCTTTCCAAACCTTTCCTCCAATGATCTAATTTCTTTTCCATTTTCCCTTGTTCCTTTCATTTCATTTATAATATCATTTACAAAAACAAACAACCAAAATACTCCTGCATCAGTGCTTTGAGTAATTCTAATTGATCTTCCATACAGTCTCTGTTTCTTGAGGTTTTCCTTTTACATATTTTGGAGTTAATCTTTTTTATGTCTCAGGAATCCCTGTCATGAAAAGAGTTTTTGATTTGATTTCATTTGATTAGTCATTCTTCAGGCCATGTGTTCTGGTAAACCCTTTGTTTCTGGCCTAGATGGGAGCTTTTCAAACTTAGTCTATTTTCCAATTCTTCTGTGAGATTCCCCAAGCTGCTATCCTAAGGGGCGGCTTAGTTCTATAGTCAGTTATGGGTGACCCCATGGTCAGGGATATGGACACTGAGTCTTTGCTTCTGTCTCCTCTGGTAAACTTCACTCTGTTGACCCAGCCAGGGGCTGAGTCCAGGAATAGCTTTGGGCATCCCTGGGAAATGACTCAAGCTATGTACACTAAGTGCACACTCTTAGCCACTCTGGGAGATACCTTGTTGTTGGCCTGCATGGTGAATTGAGTCCAAAATTAGTTCTGGAGTTCCATGAACTGTTGGTTTATCTCAGATTCGAGGCATCATATCTGAACCATACATGTGTCCCATAGCTCTTGTTTTAAACACTTGCTTGTAAGTCAAATTTGTGATCTTGAGGTAGAAAGATGATCCACTACATATGTCTTTCGATCTCGCTGTCATTAATCAGCATTGAGATCTTCTTAGATCAGTTATTGGAGTAGTTTTTCTTGTTTGTTTATTTTTTTCCTTTTTGGGGTGAGATTAGCTTTTACTACTTTCTTCTCTGCAATCTTGGCTTACATTCCTAAAGAGTTAATTGTTAAGGAATACAATAGGGAAATAACATTTCTAAGGAACTTTATAATTTAAAATGTTCTTTTCTCAAAACAACTCTACAAGGTAGGAAGTATTAATACCTCCATTTTATCAGTTGTTTTGGGATTTGTCCACGATCACATAGATAGTAGATAAGACAGATTTTTAATTCTTATTTTCTGATTTCAAATTGTATGTCTTTTCCACTACACTTCACTATTCAGGTCCTCCTTCCTGTTGCCTGTCTAAGTATTCTCCCTTCCATCCTAAAGATATTCAAGGCTCATGGATAGATAAATGGAAACTTATCTTTGTCCTATGTCCAGAAGATTTGAATCTTGTTTATTTCCCTCTTCTCTGCTAAAGAGAGGACCAAACCTGGTTTCTATACAGTTTCTTGGGTGTTCTCCAATTCATTCTCCTTGACATAGGCTTCTAAACACAGATAATCTGAAGTTGAGGAAAAATACTTAAAACTTATGGAGAAAAAAACTCCACTTATCTCTTCATGATTTTTTTCCTATCTTCCTTCAGAGGGTCCAGACTATATTTTAATCTAGAAACATCTGATTTTGTCTTATTTATCAAGAATTTTCTCCCCTCTGGAACATTAACCCTAGAGAAAAAGGTTAGTTCCATCTCTTTGGAATTTAAACCCTCTCTTGATATAAAAATGTTATATAATATAAGGAATAAACTTTTGGTTTGTTACTATCTTGTTTAGAGAACTTAACTTTATGCCTTTCCTGTCTCTTTCTCTCCTTCCCGAAGTCATTCTCCCTCTGTCTCTTTGCCTCTGCCTTTCCCCTCTCCATCTTATTAACTCATTCTCTTCCCCTTCATCTTTTCTTTGTTATTTTCTCTTTCTTTTTTCTTTTCCTCTTAATAGTTTTCATTCACTTTTTGCTTCATTTCTCTTTTCTTAATTCTGCCTCCTCCTCTTCCTCTTCCTCCATTTGTCTACGTATGTCTCAATATCGCTATTTCTATGTATCTTGTCTCTCTTCATCTTTCTATCCACCTCTCTCACTGTTCTCTTTCTGTCTCCTTTATCTGTCTCCTCTCTTTTTCACTAACATCTTTCTGTCTTTCTACCTCTGTTTATGTGTCTCTGTCTGTCTTTCCTTCTGGAAATTCCTTTGTATTAGATGTGGCTATGCAGATACATTTAATAAATTAATATTTATCCAATGTGCCCAAGAACACGTATCTATTCATCTAACATATGTGTCACAGTATTTCATAATGTCTCACATGAATGAGTTGATATTACACCATGAATGTAGCTATTACTTATCACTTACAGGAGTGGTTGTTGAACTTTTGTCTGGAAAGCTAAATATCCTTTAAGAGATATTTCTTCTAATACCAGATATCATCTCTAATATAAATGAAAACCAAATTCATTTTTACATGCACTGAGTAAATATTGCCTTCAGGGATTTGCCTTGTACAGCAAACTATGAAGCAATTCCAGTCAGTCAACATATATGTATATATATGTATGTATGTATACATATGTGTCAATGATAATAAATATCATTTATTAAGTGCCTACTATGTTGTCATTTTATTCATGTACATTTCCCCAAAATAAATAAATATTAATCAAGAAACACCCTATTTTTTGTCATTTTTATTGTTGACTTTAATTTTTATATTACATTTGTTTTCAAATACAATCCTACCCAGCAATTATGTCTCAGAAATTTTGTGTCCATTGTGTCATATAGAACATATAATACTCTTATGAATGTTTGTTGAAAGAACAAACTATTCCAGAAGAAATACGTTAATTAATCAAAATTACTCACATCTTGGAAAACTAAGTCCTTCTCTCATGTCATGTAGCTTAGGCAGGTCCTGTTTAGATAATGTTCTGGGAATCAAATCTCAAGAAGGTTACTGACCAACTTAAGGGGATATTGAAGTACAGGACAAGGGTTATTAAAAAAATGTCCTATGGGTATCAGTCTAAAAAAAATGAGGACATATGGAATGATGAAAAGTCCTAAGAGGGTGTTTTTAGCTGCCTTCAAAAACTTGAAGTATTGTCATGGAGAGGAAGAGTTAAACCTCTCTTGGTGGAACTCAAACAATGATCAGGGTGTAGAGTAAGGCAAACTTTGGCTTAGTGTAGAACGGAAATGAAACAAAATGAAAATTAACCTAAACCCCACCATTATAGTAAGAGCTATCAAAAAGAGTAATAGACTATAGACTATTCCTCTATCAATTAATAAGTATTTAGTAAGTACCTTTTATGTACCAAACCTTGGACTAAGTGCTGAGGTTTTGAAGTGAACCAGTCTCTGATTTCAAAGGGTTATTATACCATACATATTACATTATTATGTTACGTAAAAATATATTAACGTGTTATGTATTGTGTATAATACTTATTATGTGTGATATTACACATTACACATATTATTGAGGATGGCCAGACATATGTATGTATGTATGTATGTGTATATATATATATATATATATATATATATATATATACACACACACACACACACACACACATATATATACGTGTGTGTGTGTGTGTGTGTGTGTGTGTGTGTGTGTGTAAAATACAAAGTGATTGAGGTAAGGGCCAGTAATAACTGAAGAGAACAGGAATGATCTCAAGTACTAGGTAATCCTTTAAAAGAGTCTTGAAGAAGACTAGGAAGTCTAGAAGATGGGCCAAGGGTAGGAATGCTTTCCAAACCTGAAACACAGAGAAGGGAAATGAGAATATGACCCAGGTCTCCATCATGGCAGGCTCCCAAGTAGAAGGTTATGATCACTTGGCATGGGTGCTATATGGGGAGGGAGGTTCTTTTTCAGGTGTAAGATTTTGTGTTAAACTGAAATCCTATTTGAGAATCACATGCATTTGGCATAAAGAGCAGATCATGACAAGTGATCCAATTCAATAAACATTTATTAAGTGCCTACAATGTGAGAGTCACTATGATAGCACTTGGAAGTACACAATGAAATAATACTTATGATTTATGAAATTCCATTAAAAAGTTTACATTCCATTTGAAGATGGGCAACATATAAATATATAAGTATTTCAGTATACTTGGAGGAGGAAATGAATTTTCATAACTAAGGGGAGGGAGGAATCCAGAAAACTTCACAGAGGAGGTGACACATTGAAGGAGGGTAAAAAGAATGTTAAGAGGCTGAGATAAGGAAGGAGTGTATTGCAGATGTGGGAAAGGACTTATGCAAATGTTCAAAGCCAGTAATGGAAAAGTAATATTGTGGAATGGCTAGTAGTGTAGTCTGGTTAGAATATACTATTATGAAAGGGAGGAATGTGAAATGAGGGTACAAAAGTAATTTAGAGCCATATAGGAAAATCTCAAATGGATTGCTGAAGCCAGGAAGATGGAAAGAGACCATCTCTTACCACAAAGGGCCTAGACATGAGTCTCACATGGTATTGGGGGAGATCAATTTTAAAAAGTGGGTATCAATTTTTTCCCCTTTTTCTTCATTCTCTCTGACTCATTATACTTCCACTCCAGAGCTCAAGGGAAATTGTCTTAATCAGTGCTTAAGTATGGTTCGTGTTCAGATTCTCTCCTAAAAGAGACTATCAGAATCTATTCTTGGAAATGTACTCAATATGTAAAATATAAGGTATCTTATCAGGTATAGGGTACCTGTTTTTTTCCTTCTCCCACAAGATACTTAAAACACCAAAGACTCATAACCATATATTAAATAACAACAAAAATATTTACACACCTATTAAATTATGCTGTATGACTTAAAAATATACACAAAAACTTTGTAAGAGTACTTAAATGTTTCTCGCTCACCTAGGATTTGTTCTGTAAGAGAAATTCTCAAAATCCAAATGTTCTTACATTCTTTTTTTTTTTTTAGAGTTCTCAAACCCAATTTTTTAAAATTTTTTTTTAGTGTTCTACAATCACTTCCTTAAAATTAAGATTTTATCCCCCCCACTACCCCCCTCCCTCCCCACAACAGCATATAATTCTGTATAGGTTCCACATATACTTTCCTATTGAGTACATTTTCACAATAGTCATGCTATGTAGTCAAACTAAAATGAATGGAAGAAATCATATAACAAATCAAAACATAATACACTAAAACCCACACACATACAAACATGATCTGCTACCTTCTGCGAATGACTTCCATATTTCTTTCTCTGAGTGTGGAAGACATTTTGCCTTA
>CM053769.1:15838728-15869406 GCA_028658325.1 Potorous gilbertii | reverse complement strand
CCTTTGACCATTTATCAATTGGAGAATGACTTGTATGGTTATACATTTGAGTCAGTTCTTTATATATTCTAGAAATGAGACCTTTGTCCCCAAGCTTAGCCATAAAATTTTTTCCCAATTTACTACATCCCTCCGAATTTTGGTTGTATTGGGTTTGGTTGTGCAAAAACTTCTCAGTTTAATGTAATCAAAATTATCCATCTTGCATTTCAGAATGCTTTCTATCGCTTCTTTAGTAAAAAATTCTTCCCTTCTCCATAAATCTGATAAATACCCTATTCCTTCCTCCTCTAGTTTATTCATGGTATCAATCTTTACACCTAAATCATGTACCCATTTGGACTTTATTCTTGTGTACAGTATCAGGCATGGGTCTATGCCTAATTTCTGCCATACTGTTAACCAGTTTTCCCAGCAAGTTTTGTCGAACAGTGAGTTCTTATCCCAGAAGCTGGGGTCTTTGGGTTTATCAAACAGGAGTTTGCTATATTCCTTGCCTACTGTGTCTTGAGTGCCAAGTCTATTCCATTTATCTACCCCTCTGTTTTTTAGCCAATACCAAGTGGTTTTGATAATTGCGGCTGTTCTTACATTCTTTAGATTACTTTGGGCAGTGGTGCCCTTATCCTCTGGAACTGTGTTATGGAAATCAATTCCTACTAGGCAACTGCCACATAATGCAAAAATTCTTAAAGTCATCAGGTAGTCATCAATGAGGGTAATGTTCATTTCTCAGAATTTTCATTAGTTACCTAAGCTCAGGGAAGCAAGTATAAAGGAGAAAATTCAGACATGGACATAAAATTTTGTCTCAGTCTAACCTAGGCAAGTATATTTTATTTTTCTACTCACATAAATTTCTGGGAAAGAAGGGCAGTGAGTCCCTTTTCTTTCTAGGAAAGCTGGTATAGATTATTTTCCAAGAAAACAGTCTAGAAACCAGTTCTGGCTCACCTTTGTAGCTCGCAACATGGCCAGTTTTTCCTAGTTCAGCTTCTTCAACGCAAACCACAGTCATAGAATGTCACTGTAACATAGTAGCTACACTACCATGTACCCTATCAGCACCAGGTAGCATGTTCAAGCTTACCACCTTGTATCTTCATTGCAATAGAACCAGAATGGAAACCCAGCTTCTTTACAATTTTACATATGCTAATTTCAACTACTTTGGTGGTGAATTCACCTTCTTTCATTTTTGATGCTGCTAATTTAGTTTTCTTTCATTTTTTGAAATCAAATTAGCCAATGGCTTTTCTTTTTATCTGCACAAAATTCTTAGTTTCATTTATTAATTAAATGGTTTTCTTACTTTCAATTTCATTATTCTCTATTTAGATTTTCAGGATTTCAATTTGGTGTTTAATTGGGGATTTTTAGTTTGCTCTTTTTCTAGTTTTTTAGTTGCTTGTTGAATTTATTCTTCTGCTCTTTCTCAATTTTATTGATGAAAACATTTAAAGATATAAATTTTCTTCTAAGTACTGTTTTGGCTTCATTCCATAAATTTTGGTATCTTGTTTCACTGTTGTCATTGTCTTTAGTGACAATTCTGATTTTCAAAGAGTTCTTATCAGCAGATTTTTTTTGTTGTTGCTCCTTTTACATTTAACCTATTCTGTTTTTTTTATGGGATTATTTTCTTCAGCATTATTTTGTGCCTCTTTTACCAACTCTTGACTCTTCCTTTTATGATTTTTCTTGTGTGCTAGCAACTGGCGGATTGGAGGCATAGTGGTGAAAGAAAAGAAAGACATAACAGCAGTGGGGGCTAGGTGAGCCTGTACCATCTGTACATGACTGGTGTGATTTGAGGGTCAAATTTATATACTCTCTTATATACTTTATATACTCTCTTAAACAATCAACCAAGGTTATTCCTATGAGAATATTTTTAGTTTACATCTTTCACTTCCATATCTTAGTTCCTTCCACATAACAACCTCAGGGTACACAATCAGGGTCAGGACGATCTCATCCTTGCTATCAGGAGTGGGATGGTGACCCAATATCCTGAGAATGTCAGCCTTTACCCTAGTACAAATCCCAAGCACTTCACATTTTGCACTCTTATCAGTACTGGCTCTCTACACTTGTATCACTCTCATTCTCCCTCCCCACAAACAAAATGTTTCCTTTACATTTCTTATTTGATTTAAAAAATCCTGTTTTGAGTTCTTCCAGTGATTCTTATTGGACCTGAGACCAGTTAATGGTTTTCTCTGAGGCTTTGCATGTAGCTGTTTTGACATTGTTGCCTTGTTTTGGTCACTCTCACCGTAGTTGCTTTCCATAGTCAGATTCTTTTTCTTTTTCTCTCTCTGTCTCTCATTTTCCAGCCTGTGTCTTGATTGTTAACTTCACATTAAAGTTGGGTTCTACTACCAGGATAGAGGGAACATATTCCCAAACTTTAGGTTTTTTCCATTGCTATTTTCAGAGCTCCTTCTGGGAGCTCATCAGTTTTCACTTCTTTCAAGGAAGAAGTCTAAGGAGAGGTGTTGTCATTGCTCTCCTGGCCTGAGTTACCATACACATTCTGTTCTGCACTAGAACCATGACCAGGGTTTTTGTTCCTTCTAGTGACCCTGAACCATGCATGTCCATTGCAACAGTCCTACTCCCAGTGGCAGCAAAGAATCCCCTGTCATCTGACCAGGTATCTGGCCCCCTCATCATCTATGGGCTGACAGTTCAGGAAACTGTCACCATTAGTTCAATCACACACACACACACACACACACACACACACACACGCACACGCACACACGCACACACGCACACACACACTCTAAGGCCTGCTGCTAGCTTGCTAGGGAATGACCTTTCCTGAATTGCATTCTAATCTCACCCTAGTGAGACAGATCTTTCCTTCTGACCTTCTAAGTTGTCTTGGGCTAGAATATTGTTTCACCTCAATCTTTCATGGGTTCTGTCACTTGAGAATTCATTTTGAGGTGTCATTTTAATTTATTTGGAAGTGAATTTGGGAGAGCTCAGACAAATTCCTGCCTTTACTCTACCATCTTGACTCTGCTTCTTCATCCTTTACTTCCCATCTCAACTCCCCACATCCAGTGTGTTGCCAAGTCTTGTAAATAGTATTTTCACAACCCCTCCTGAACTTAAACCTTTCTTTCAACTCCCATAGACTCTTTCCCAGTACAGACTTTCACTACCTCTTGCCTGACCTATAGCAAAAGACTCCTAATTAATCTAGCTACTTCTCCTCTCGTCTTTCTCTAGCATGTCTTCCACATAGACATTTCTAAAGGAAAGGTCTAAAAATGTTATCCCCCTGCTCACGAATACTCAGTGGTTCCCTATTATCTAAAGGACAAAATCCAAATTCTTCTGTTTTACCCTTAAGACCCTTCACAGCATGGATCCATCCCATTTTTCCAGAGTTTTCCTCACAAATTCTTCATCTTTAACTTTCAACACTGTCAACATCCTGGTAAAGTTGGCCTTTATGATCTTCCCCACAAATAACAAATTAACTGTTGTCTCTGTGCCTTTGCATAACCTGTCTCCTCATCTCCACCTTTTGAAATATCTAGCTGCCTTCAAGATTTAGCTCATGTCATCTTTCAAATATGGTATTTCTTGAACTACTCTGTTATTATTCCCCTCAAAAAATATTTTTTAACTTTTTACATATTTCAGCCCATTGCAATGTAAGCTCCTTGATGGCAGAGATGGTTTCATTTTTGTCTCTTTCTCATCATGGCCTAGCCCAGTAATAAAAAGAGTAGAAAATTACTAAATTCCTAATCAACTGTACAGAGGACATGTCATGGAAAGAACATTTCATTTGGACTCAGATAATGTGCAATGGAATCCTGCCTCAACTATTTACTAGCTATATGACCTTGAACAGGTAGCTGAACTTCAGTTGGCCCACATTTCTTTTTTTTTTGTATTTATTTATTTTTATATTTTGACATTCATTTTCACAAAATTTTGAGTACCAATTTATCTCCCCATCTCTCCCCTCCCACACCTCATAATACCTTACATTCTGATTACCCCTTCCTCTATGAGCCCTCCCTTCTATCACACCCCACCCTTCCCTCATCCTCATCTTTTCTCTTTTCTTGTAGGGCAGGATAAATTTCTATATCCCATTACCTGTGTTTCTTATTTCCCGTTATATGCAATATTATTCTCAACATTCGTTTCTAATATTAAAAATTCCAACTCCTCTTCCTCCCTCCCTCCCTACCCATCCCCACTGAGAAGGAAAGCAATTCAATACAGGCTATATATGTGTTGTTTTGCAAAAGACTTCCATAATAATCATGTTGTGTAATACTAACTATATTGCCCTCTATTCTACCCTGTCCCCCCCAGCCTTTGTTTTCTCTCATTTGACCTTGTCCCTTCTCAAAAATGTTTTCTTCTGGTTACTCCCTCAGCATCGTGTGAGATAAACTTTTCCTGTCGGCCTTCCAGGTTACTTTTGACTGGAAACCTCTTTCACTCTGTTGCTCTGTAGCTTCTGCTGCACTCGAATTTGTTGAGAGTCATTTTTTATAGATATTCTGTGGGCCGTGGGGAAGTGCTAGAGTACATGTGTCTTTTCACTCCATCATCTTGGCTCTGCCCCCCTGTGCAAGATATCTACATTTCTTCATCTGTAAAAAAGAGGAGATAGAAATTTATGATGACTAGCATCACATTGTTTTTTGTTTAGTCATGTCTAACTCTTTATGACCCCACTTCACATTTTCTTGCAAAGATACTGGAGTAGATTGCTATTTCTTTTTCCAGTTCATTTGACAGATGAGGAAACTGAGGCAAACAGGTTTAAGTCACTTGGCCAGGATCACACAGCTAGTAAGTGTCTGAAGCCCGGTTTCAACTCAGTTTTTTAAGACTCCTGACCTGGAACTCTCCATTTTACCACCTAGCTTCCTCCTAATGTCCCATCCTACACTGAATTACAGAATCTGATAATGCTGTCTACTTAAGAAAAGAGGAAATCTAAGTGATTTCCTGTACCCCCATCCTTTATACATTCCACCCTACCATTGGTGGGATTAGAAAAAAATCACACACACATGTATACATACATGTATATATGTATATATGCATGCACATATAAATATACACAAAATACATATTTATATGTTTATATTTAAATGTGTGTATGATATTTTTTTAAGTTGAGTCACCATTATTGACCTTTTCTCTATCACTTTCTTAAGTCAAGACAATCAACAAAACAGGAAATTCATACCTAAATTGTAGTACTGCTAATTTCTGAGTTATAAATACTCACACTGAAAATCTAACAATTGGTTCTTGACAGCTGGTTTAAGTTGCCTCCAGTAACAACTGTTAATCAAATATATGCTATTTTAAAACAAAACATAAGGTTAAAGATCATCCTCCAAGAAGGTATCTTCACAATATACAGAATTACTCCACCTGTTTAACTATAGACAGGATTTTGTTCATTTATCATCTGAATATCATGTGAATTTCAAAAGGTCATATACACTGTCCAAAGAGATTACATCGCACTCCTTTTTTCCAAATGAAGAGTCTGAATCTCAAAGAGAGTGGTTTGCTCAAGGTCATAGAGTTAGGGAGGCACAGAGTCAATTTAAAAAATTAATATATATTTCCCCTCATTACAAGTTAAAACAATTTTACATTGTTTTTTAAGCTTTGAATTCCAAGTTCTATCCCTCCTCTCCATCACTTCCCCACTCCCTGAGATGGTAGTAATGTGATACATGTTATACATGCACAATCATATAAAGCATTTCCATATTAATTTTTTTATAGAAAAATGGGAGATAGAGACAGGAAGGCAGAGAGAGGGAGGGAAGGAGGGATGGAAGGAGGAAGGGAGAGAGAAGGAGGAAGAAAGGAAGGAAGGAAGGATGGAAGGAAAGAAGGAAGGTCTGTATTCAGACAAAATAATTTTTCTCTATGGATATGGATGAGTCCTTTGGGATTGCTGTGGCTCATTGTATTGCTAGCAATTACTAATTCATTCAGAGTTCCTCATCTTACATTAGCTATTATTAATATTGCTGTTACTGTACAATGGTTGTATTGCTGTACAACATTCTCCTGGTTCTCACTTCATCAGTTCATCTAAATCTTCCCAGGGTTTTTCTGCAAGTGTCCTGACCATCTTTTGTGTTATCACAATAATATTCCATCACAATCATATACCACAACTTTTTAGTCATTGTCCAATTGATGTGCAATTTCTAAGTTTCTTATTTCAGTTTCTAATTCTTATTCTAATTCTTAACCACCATGAAAAGGGTTGCTATAATTGTGTGCATTTGTGTGTGTAGTAGTAGGTAATTTTCCTTTTTAAAAAATCTCTTTCGGATATAGACCTAGCAAAGGTTATGCTGGGTTAAAAGGTATAAAGGGTTAAAGGTCATTAAGCATAGTTCCAACTGATCCACTACTCTCTTTCTTAGCTAGTACAAGATTGTTTTGATAATTACTGCTTTATAATACAATTTGAGATCTGGTATGGTTAGACTACCTTCCTTCACATTCTTTTTCATTGATTTCCTTGATATGTTTTGCTTTTTATTCTTCCAGGTAAATTTTGTTATTTTCTAGCTCTAAAAAAATAACTTTTTGTTAATTGGATTAACAATGGCACTGAAAAAATAGATTTATGTAGGTATAATTGTCCTTTTTATCATAGTGACTGAGACTACCCATGACTAATTAGTATTTTTTCCAGTTGTTTAGATCTGATTTTATTTGTGTGAAAAATATTTTGCAATTATGTTCACATAGCTCCTGGGTTTGTCTTGGCAGGTAGACTGTCAAGTATTTTATATTATCTACAGTTATTTCAAATGTAATTTATATTTCTATCTCTCACTGATGGACTTTGTTAGCTATATATAGAAATGCTGATTATGTGGATTTATTTTGTATCCTGTAATTTAGCTAAAGTTGTTAATTTTTCTACTACATCTTTAGTTGATTCTCTAGGATTCTTTAAGTATACCACCATATCATATACAAAGAATGATCATCTTGTTTCCTCCTTGTTCATTCAATTTCTTTTTCTTGTCTTATTGCTATGGCTAGCATTTCCAGTACAATATTGAATAACAGTGGTGATAATGGACATCACTGTTTTCATCACTGTTGTATTGGGAAGGCTGCTAGCTTATGCCCATTATAGCTAATGTTTGCTTATGTTTTCAGATAAATATTATTTATGTTTTTTAAAAGCAAGATGTATTTATTCTTATGTTCTCTAGCGTTTTTCATAGGAATGGGTGTTGTATTTTGTAAAAAACTTTTTCTGCATATTTTGAGATAATCATATGATTTCTGTGTGTATAGTTACTGATTTGGTCAATTATGCAGATAGTTTTCCTAATACTGAATCAGCCTTGAATTCCTGGTATAAACTCCACCTGGTCATAGTTTAATGATCCTTTTAACATATTGCTATAATCTCTTTGTTAATATTTTATTTAAATTTTTTGCATCAATATTCATTAGGGAAATTCATCTATAATTTCATTTCTCTGTTTTGACTCTTCTTGGTTATAATTGTGTTACAAAAAGAATCTGACAGGATTACTTCACCTATTTTTTCAAGTAGTTTATATAGTATTAGACTTAATTTTCTTTAAATGTTTAGTAGAATTTGCTTGTGAATCCATCTGGGCCTGGAAATTTTTTCTTAGGAATTTCCTTGATGGCTTCTTCAATTTCTTTTTACTAAGATTGAGTTGCTCACATATTCTATTTCCTCCCCTGTTAACATGGGCAGTTTACATATATTTTTTGTAGCTATTCATCCATTTTATTTAGATTGCCAACTTTATTGACATATGATTGGGCAAAATAGCTCCTAATTATTGTTTTTATTTCCTCTTCATTGATGGTTAATTCACCCCTTAATTTTTTTTTCTAAACTGATCATTTGTTTTTTTTTTTCCTTTTCTTTTGTTAATCAAATTAACCAATGATTTCTCTTTTTCTCATGAAACCAGTCCCTAGTTCTATTCATTAGTTTCTTTTCCTTTTAACTTTCAATTTTTTTAATCTCTCCTTTTGATATTCAGGATTTTTAAGTTAGTGTTTAATTTGGGATTTTTTGATTCATTTTTTTTCTAGTTTTCTTTAGTTGCATACCCATTTCATTGATCTGCTCTTTTTCTATTTTATTGATGTAAGCAATTAGAGATATAAATTTTCTTCTAAGTACTGCTTTGGCTATACTCCATATATTTTGATATGTTATCTCATTGTTGGGTTGGAGTTAAGCATTTAATATTTCTCTGCTTTTCTGCATTTGTTTGTGAGGTTTTTATACTACAATATGTGGCCAGTTTTAGAGTAGGTATCATGTACTGCTGAGAAGAAAGTGTATTCTTTTCAATTCCCATTCAATCTTCAACAGAAATCTATCATATCTAAGTTTTCCAGAATTTTATTCACTTCCTTAACTTCTTCCTTGCTTATATTTTGGTTAGATTTGTCTAGTTCTGAGAAGGGAAAGTTGAGGTCCTCCCACTAGCACAGTTTTATTGCATATTTCCTCCTGTAACATTTCTTTGTTGTCTCTGCCTCAAGTTTCCCTTAACTCCAACCCAACTCCATATAGATACCAAGGTGATTTTCTAAAGCGATCTATCAGTTGGTCTATCTATATCACCTCCACTGCTAAATACACATTTATAGTTCCATATTATTTTGAAGATCACGTATAATCCCTTCTGTTTGGCATGTAAAGCTCTTCACAAGCTGTTTCTTTCTATCTCTTCACCCTTACATATCACTCACCTTGACATTTTCCATCATTTAGGCCTACTTGCCTTTTTTTACCTGATTCTCCACCTCTTGTCTCCTCTCCCTTTTGCGCTGGCTGTCTCCTATCCCTTCTATTCTCCCTTTCTCCCTTCTTGCCTTCACTTCTTAGAATCTCCGGTTTCCTTCAAGAGCCAGTTCAATTGCTACCTTTCCAGTCCATCCAGATATTTCTGTCTTCTATAATTCTACCTTCAATTTATTCCTTATCCTATTTTTGATCATGATCTCCATTGAATGTAAGTTTCTTGAGGATAGATACTGTCTTTGCTTTAAAAAAAATTCTAGTACTTATCACAGTGCCTGACATAGTAAACACTTAATTATATCTTCTATCCCTTCACAAAGTTCTCATGAAATACCCTGTAAGTATATTTTTCTATGGCTGAGGTCAGGGGTACCATGGTCAGTGTGGAGGAGGAAGAGAGAGAAAAAAAAACACTGTCTCTCATCTTGCAAAAACTGATTCCTCCTCAGGGGTGTGCATTTCTCAGCTCCTAAATTTGGAATCCTCTGCAGCTCAGCTGACTGGTTGCAAACTACCTTGTTCTCTTTATATTTAGTCCAACGGCATCACTTGATTTTCAACCAATCAGAAAATGTTTTCTATGTGTGACACCATCTGCCAATTTTATCAATTGTGATGTCTGGGTTTTCTGCAATTAATTGGTGGTATGGGCAGACTCTTAGCATTAGCGATGGATAAACTCAAACATGCACCACCACCACCAAGTCAATCTGTCTTCATTTTCCTGGAAAACAAACAAGACAATTAAAATGCAACCAAACCAAAACAACAAAACAGAAACAACACTGAAAACAATCTACTCAGACATTGGGCTTTCTTTTCTCCTAGAATTTTAATAAAGTAGAACATTTAGAAAACTGTATTTTTGAAGAAAATCAGACATTGATATGAAGAGGTCAAATTTTTACTTTCATTTTGTGTAGAAGAGCTAGTAGGATGAAACACAGTTTTGTCAATTAAAAATCATTTGAAATATATCCACTATGCGGACGGATACTGGGGATACAAAGAAAAAAATTGACATGATTCCTACCCTGTGACAACATGTAGTTTATTAGATCACAATGAACAATAAATGTAAGGGAATTGCCAACCCCCAGCCTCTTGGACGGCATTCACTGGTCACGATTCAGGTAAACTGAGGGGAGACTGGTAAGGCATGAACAAGATGGTGCTGGGAGGAAGGGTTCCACCCTCTTTTGCTCAAGGCTATTTTCCTGGGCTTTTCAGAGAACAAAGAAGCCCCAAAATGTTTTTCTTTCCAGGGGCTACGTGTCCATGGGCAGTCCCGGTTAAAGGTAAATTACTTCCTTATAAGGGCAAACTAATTGCTGATAGGTTCACTTAGGGCTCTAGTGTCAGAAAAGAGATAAAAGCACCGCTCACTGCTTCAATAAATGGAGTTCTTACTATCTTGTCTCCTGCCTCAGTCATTGCTTACAGCTAAACTCCACCAAGGCCTGAAGGCCTCTGCTGCTCAGATAAGGCCTGTGGGCCTGAGAGATCAGGCCCAGCCTCCCGGGGTCCCTAACAAATAAATGGCATAAAAACATATTTAGGCTACTGTGTATGCTAAGTTCTGAGTATAAAAACAAGCAGTCCTTTCTCTTGAAAAGTTTACTTCCAACTAGGGGTACACAATATGAATTCCAAACAAACTGCTCTAGGAAAATTTAAGGAGGGAGATAATATTTTCATTTGGGTGGGGGAAGAGGCAGAGAAAGGGAAATCATGGGAAACTTCATGGAGGAGGTGGTATCTGAGCTAAATCTCTCTCATCATCCATAAAGGGTATATAGTAATTCTAAGTGATTGACAAGGCCTGAAAAAGACTTGAGATTGAGTTTCAGGTACTAACGTGTGTATTCTGTAATGAAACAAGTAGTTATTATGCCTTCAGGGTATTTTAATTGAAAACATTGAGTCTGAGAATAAAAATGCCAAGGGAAGGAAAGAAAGAAGGAAGGAAGGAAAGAAAGAAGGAAGAAAAAACAACAGTGACAGTGAACTAACTGAACACCTTGTATCTGAGAGTGTTAGGATAAACATTAGGGCAGGACTTTGGCCCAAAGACTCAAAAATATCCACAAACCCCAAGCCTTGCTAAAAAAAAAGTTAAAATTAAAAATTGATTCTAGTCACATAAAGGCTCTTTCCCTCACCCCAAGTCCTTGGCAGATATTTGGAACAAAATACCAGCAAAACACAATAGGGAAATGAATGCCCCATGAATCAGTATGCCAAGAGACTATACAGCAATTCTAAGTGATAGACAAGCCCTGAGAAGATTTGGTATTTGGTTTCAGGTAATAGTTTGTACTCAAACGACTTGATTAACATGTCTTGGAATAATCTGACGCTCTTGTGGCCTACCCATTTTTCATGAGAGATTCGTAAGTAGTCCATTCTCCTTGGAGAATTTTGGCATTGTCTGTAGAGTTCAGTCAATCCAAGGATCTATCTGAATGTTTTTGATGGGGCAGGGAACATTGGGCTTCTCACTCCACTGAGCAGGCCTTGGTGCGAAAGAGACTGGGATGGCAAGATAAACACTAAGGATTAAAAGAAAATCACAAGGTAGTATACAAAGTTGTATGTCATGATCTTTTTGTAAAACAAAACTAGGGATAAGGAAAAAAAAGTTTCAGTCTGGTTTTCCTTCCTGAAATACCATCATTTGGGGGTCTTTAAAGAGGATGTGTACTTTTTCTTTTCTTTTCCAAATTAGCATGTCATCAGAAATATATGTAGATCTTTCCAGTGTTAGGCATAAGGTGAGCAACACATGGCTTAGTGATTTGTCTGTGAAGAATTTAGGGAAAATACTGGAGGATGAGGATGTAGACTGTCAATAACACCTACACTGAGACAAGTCCAACCTGTACAGGACGTTCCTTGTCCTTTGCCAAATGTAAGAAACTCTTTGTTTTCAAGTGTCTGGACTGTGCAATACATATGCCGAGGATGGCATCATCCTACCCCAATCACGAAGGCTGTTTTAAAAGAGCTCAAGACGTACTGTAACTTTCACATGTTTATATTACACAAATAACTTTGGCCATTGAATGCCATAATTTCTATGTAATACAGTTAGCAGTCAATGATGATTACTATTGCACAGTTCTGACATCATCATGAAACATACCAGAACAGTACGGAAAAAAATAATGGGCTACCATGGGAAGGTTGAAGAGTTCGGCTCTTGTAATACCAAAATACAGGAGGCATGTTCCAATTCATTCACATTACTTAGGTTGGATGCTTTGGTCTTTCTCAGAAGCACTATAGTATTTTGTTTTAGTTGAATGAGGTCAGAAGAGGCCTTGTAGTAGTTTGATCTGTGTTCATTTTGATCTGCTTTCAATTCCAAACTACTCTAGAATATTTTAAAGGATGGAGAAGGATTTGTTGGTTGTTTTTAAAGAAAATAGAAAATTTGCATCCTGAGCAGAGATTTAATCATGTCAGGATGGTTTAGAAACAGAACTCCACTCTCTTTTGCCCCACTGTTCCAAGATGGCAGGTGTATTGAGTCATTTCCACTGAATATACTTTCTCATTGCATCTGGTCAACAAGTCAAAAAACATTTATTATGTGACTTCTTTTCACAATAGTACCAACTACATAGGGTATCCTGGTAGAAAGGAATATGATAAAATAAGGCAATGATAGCTCTTAGGTGGCTTGTGAGAAGATGAGCACATAGATGGAGATAAGGATTGGCCCAGTATTTTGCAATTATGATGAGAAAAAACGTGACTGAATTATTTATATCCTTTGAACTGGGCAAAATACACATAAAAACTCCCAAAATGTAAATGAAAAGAGAAATAGCAAAACTCAAAACTGAACTCTGTTTTTCATTCACATGACCAAGCCTGGCCCTGAAGAAACAAGGTGAAGAGGTATTTCCTTCTCTTCTCTGCTGAGGTGGGAGAGTGTGGGTGTGGAAGCCAATTTATGCTGTCAGACTTGATGGATGTGTTACTTCGTTTTGCTGAACTGTTTGTTTTTCCCCCTCTCTTTGTTCTTTTTTAGAAGAAGGGTAGAATGGGAAAGGACATAGGTAAAAATTAAAATGTTTAGATAAAAAATTTCCATAATACTTTGGAAATATTAACAATTCAATATATCTAATAGTGACTATAATGATGGCAAAGGTAGTGTGGTATAATAGATAGACAGCTGCAATTCAAACTAGGAAGACCTGGGTTCAAGTCCTGCATATGGCACATCCTGGCTGTATGGTTTTGAGGCTCCAGGCAGCTCACAAAGCAGTTTTATTGAGGAAATAGTCATGATGATAGTGACAAGGGAGAGGGAGGTGGGCAGTTCTCTATCATATTTTCCTTTGGGACCTTCAGTAACCTCAGTAGGGATTTAGGGTAGAGATTCTGTTGCTGCCAGATACTAATCCTTTAGAATAACTTAATGATGCTAGACCAGTTTCTTTTGCCGCCACATCCTCTTACCTTCAAACTTGTGGCCCCCTTACAGTAGCCACTGTCACCACCATCTCTTCTACTTAAATACCCCTCACCTAGCTTTCACTAAAGAGAGGAAGGTAGGTGGCATAGTGGACAGAGTGCTAAACGGAGAGTCAGGACAGACCTGAGTTCAAATTCAACCTCAGATACTAGTTGTGTGACCTTGGACAAGTAAAAAGGATGTGATAATAGCAACTATCTCCAGGAGGTCTGGCCCTGGATCAGTAGCAACATCATCATAATTATTGTAGTTGAGTATACTTTTCCCTTTCTCCTTTCCTTTTTGCTTTCCTTCTTTCCTCAGCTGGGTGTAAAACCTCATCAGGCAGCCACTTTGTTTCCCTTTTCTTCTTTTTCTGTGGAATTTTGTTATTTTTCTTGCTGCCTCTTGCACAATATTGTGAACTTCTCTCCATAGTTCTTCAGGCACTTGACCAGATCTTTCCACCCCAAATGCTAGTATACATTATAGGTAGTAAGCTAGCTCACTAGCTAGAACATACATTAAGCCCTTACTATGTACTGGGCATTGTGAGAAGCACTGGGTGTATGCACAAACAAACAAGACAACCTTTGCCTTTAAGGGAGACAAGACAGCACATAAATGGAAGTTGCAATGGAGCTAAGGTGGGAACTCAGAGGCCTGAAGAGGAGATGTCCAAGAAGTAGCATGAGGACCTGTTTCTCATAGGAAGTAGTTGGCATTCCATTTCTTGAGCCACATCAATCAGAGAAGGATTACAGGGTTGTGCTGGGTGAGACAAGGTTGATGGCCCCAGTATAGCCAACATGGCAAACAGAAGGCATTTTATTTATTAGGGTAGATGTGGCTTTTCTACAGCCTTACCCTACCCTTACTTCTCACCCCCACCAGGACATTATAAAAAACTTGATGATTGGAAAACCCCAATGATGTTTCTACTACTTGAATATTTGTAAAAGCAACACATTTCCTGCAGTGAAAAAGAATCAAAAGAGATGCTTATATTTGATCATAATTAAAGGGGGAGCTTTGCAAGAGGAAGAACAAAGAGGCAGAGAAAACAATTTATGTAAAATTAATAAGCATTTTTAAGTGCCTACTATGTTTTAGCTACAGTGGTCACCCTGAAGATGCAAAGATGGAATAAACGCTAACCCAAGCTATTGACCTCAAGGAAGTTAGGTTTTACTGAAAGCGAATAAAATCAAACAAATAAATAAAAAAGCAGAAGCCAATGTGTAGAAACAATGAATCAGTGTCATCAAGAGCTTCTACAGGAAAAAAAAAGATTATATTGACTCTAGGATCAGAGGACTTGAGTTCAAATCCTGTTTCAGACTTTTTCTATCTATGTGAATGTGGGTGAGTCATTGAACTCCTTTAGGGTTCATTTTTCTCAGCTATAAAACAAAATGGTTGTACAGAACGTTCTCTTAGGTGCCTTTCTGATTGAGAAGTATTATCTCTCTCGTGCTTTTCTTCAATAACCATATTTAGTTAGAAAGTTAGTGCCCATTTTGTCCAAAAGCATCACTTAAAACTCTCTGAAATGCACTTAAATGTAACCTTGAGAGTCTAACTGACAGCAAATTTAGAGTGTAAATTAAATAACATTATTTATTCTTTTGACATAGAGATGAAAGCAACTGATCCCAACATTCTCAGGGTTACATCCTGCCATCAATCAATTTGTTAAACTGCCTTAGACAGGACAATCCAAGGATATGGCCCGTATCTCAGTAACACGAAGAGAATTTTAATGTATTTATTGTGTGGACTGAAATTTTTATGAACCGAGTAACTTTTAATAATAACAAAATAGTAATAAAATAAAAAATAACAGCTAACATTTATATAGTGCTTAAGCTTCACAAGGATGCACACACACACACACATACACACACACACACACACACACACACACACACACACCCGCACATTTATTTATTTTATCCTCAGAACTATCATGTTAGGTTGTGTGCTATCATTAGCTCCATTTTACAAATGAGAAAACTGAGGACGAGAAGTTAAGCAATTTGTCCAACTGTCACACATTTGATAAGTGTCTAGTATAATATTCAAACTCAGGCCTTCCTGATTCAAATTCAAGTATCTTTTCCATTCCACAGGCCCAGTGATCCAAATATTTTCCAAGAGAAATTTTTGATAGCAATACTATTTTTTCCTTTTAACCAGAAACTGCAATTTCATGAGTATACTCAGAAATAGTAAGGACATAGTTGGGGAAAAAATGTAAAGAGTAAATGAACATAGCCAGTGCTTACTAAATGTTTGCTAGCTGATTAAATGGTTGATTGTGAATGGACCCTTCTATAGGCTAAAACATGCTGTTTCCATTTCCAGTTGGTAAAATATGGGTCATGCTAGTCATTTATTTCCAAGATTTTAGGGAGTACCCTGAGAAAAATGCAGAACAATTCTTAGGGTTTATATGTCGCTGAGAATATTAAGTGATAAGCAGAATGGAAAGAAACGTGCGTGAGCCAGAAGGAGGAGGGCAGATGATCCAAGGTGAAGGCTGTAGTTGTGCAAGAGCTTGATGCCGAAACTTTCCTACTCACATAACGGAAGCAACAAAATCTGCATTTGTTCAGAAATCGTTAGCAATTTTTCTCATTATGACACTTGAGTGTCATGTTGTTTCCACTAAACAATCCTCATTTTATGCCCTTACTAATGGGAACCTCTTGTTTCATATTTACTCAGCATGGAATCAATGGTGGGCTTTTGTTTATGGAAGGAAGAAAGAATGAAACCTGAGATGCTCTATATTAGTCGCATACTGAAACAATCCTGGAATTCTAGCAGTGGACTGGGATGGGGAAAGGGGGCAGGGAGGAAGAGGGAGAAAGATTGCCATTAAGCCAAAAAACTGAAAAAAAAATGTTTTTTTTTTCTCAACACTTCCATTAACTCAGTTTCACTATATTCTTTCTGGTTCAATTTCATCCCCTGCAATTTATCAAAAGCCATAATATTTATGTTTGTGCAATAGGATGACCCAGTGTTTGGGTCAGAGAATAATTCCTGTAGGTGTACAGTGTGGTATGAGGTAGAGGACAGACTTCAGTATTGAAGATGAAAGTGCTGGCATATTTCTCATGTGTGGGAAGTACTTTTGAGTCACCCACTGGAGACTATGGGTAGGACTTGGCTCCTGTCCATGAGCTACTCAGTGCAGAGAGTTCATTTCATCTTGAGCAGAGGTGATTAGCTTGTACAGGGCTTCCCCTCTCCCCAAACCCATCCCCCTCCAAGTGCATGTTCACAAGTGGTCTATCCTCTTTTGGCACATGTAAAAGGGCTTCTGAGGAAATAATTACATGCCTGCTTCACATGTTATTTAATTTTCCATCTTGACCTGATAGTTTACCTCTGGAAGAACATTTGGCCACGTAGCAAAATGATTGCCTTGGCTTTCTAACATTAATTCCTTGTTCTCAGCTATGGCCGGCTGAGTTCCAGATGAAGGCCTGTCATAAAGGTGCTTGTCTCAAATTGAAACAACAGTAACACAAATGTTGTGTTATTTCTTTAAAAAAATGTGTCAGGGCAGTCCTCTGGACAAGGAAACATTTTGCCAGGCAACCCTATGATCAGATATAGGCCTTTCAAATAGGGTTATCTGCAACATGGAAAGTATTGTAGTCACTTTCTGGTACTGAAACATCAGAGTCTATGTACTTCCTATTTTAGGCTCAGTCAATGCATTACTGTTTATATATACTTCATCTATGACAAGCCCCTGCCCACACTCTTCAGTCAGGGTCAGGTTGAACTTCACCTAATTAAAAGTGGCCTAAAGAAAACAAAATCATGTTTCAGTTCCCTATCACATGCCTAGTTCCTAGGCATAATCAAGGTGGGACCTGTTCTAGGTGAGTAACAAAATAGAATGATATGACTGGCTTCCCTTCCACAGGTAAGTCATCCTGCATCTTTATTTTTGCACAATTCTCTAGAGAAAGAGTCTTATGTAAAGGATAAGAAGAGAAGCTGAGAGTCAGTGGAACAAAGAAGAGAAGAGGATCTGGTTTTTGTTCCTCAGCTTTCTGGCTAACTTTCTCATGATAAATATGGGCAAAGCCCAGAACTTGTCTGAGAATCAATGATGTCTGAGAATCAATCATCCATGATGAAGCCAGGAATACAATCCAAGTACCTGGTCAGTCAGCAGTAGATCGTGAAACCATTTACCCAATTTTAATTACCAAAGAATGTTTAGAAACCAGGAAGAGAAAATTAAAAGTGAAGTATATATACCCAGAACCAATAATAATTTCAAGCAGATATATGAAATGGCAGGTGAAGAGCTAAGGGAAAAATCAGAATTCAGATCAATATTAAGAACTTAGTATGAATGAGGCAGTGTGCCCTGGGGATGCAGAAATGAAATAATAATTTCTGCCCTCAAGGAACCTACACTTAGCAAATACATGTGTTCACAGAACAAATTAATTTCAAGAAGTAGAAAACACTAATAATAAAGGAATAAAAAGCAAAAATATTCTTGGAGTGGGCAGCATTAGAGGTGAGTTTTGAAGGAACCCTGGCACTCTCAGAGGCAAAGGGAGAAAGAAATTATTTCCAGGAATGGGAGTGCAGTATGTACAATGTCAGTAAGTTAGGTGACAGAATGTAATATACAAAGAACCGCAAATAGGTCAGCGTTTCTGTAATGTGAAAAGATACGTTGGAGTAACGTGAAGTACATCATGAAAAGTGGATTGGAGTCAGGGATGTGCAAGTAAATGTTTAACAGTTGGAACACACAGGGTACTAAAAAATGCATGCATGAAACATTTTTAAGTTTAATCTGTGTTGTTAACGTTTTCACCATCACTTTTTTTAAGTCTAGACAATCAAGAGAACAGTCAATCAGGTCTTAATTTTTAGCATTTGCCAATTTCCAAGGCATAAATGCTCACACTGAATATTTAATAGGCAGCTTTCATGATCTGGTTTTAACAGCATGGTCGGCATACTACTGACTGGAGTCATATTATAAAGAACTTTAAATGAGAAGCAGTGATAGTATTTTGTACCCGAGGCAGGAAGCAATAACTAGAGAGTCTTGAGAAGGGAGTATACATTTTACTTTAGAAAAATTATTTTAGTAGCCATAGTGTGTGTGTGTGTGTGTGTGTGTGTGTGTGTGCATGTGTCCATGTGCATGTGTGTGCGTGCATGTGTGCGTGCGTGTGCATGTGCATGTGTGTGTGTGTGTGTGTGTGTGTGTGTGTTAGGACTGGAGAGGAAAAGACTGGAAGCAGGAAGATTAGGATCTTATCATAACAGACCAGGTAAAAGGTGATGAGATCTTTGTCCTGGATGATGTCCTTGAGAGTAAGGAGGACAAGTAAGAGACATGCTATGCAGGTAGAACCAACAAAACTTAGCAACTGATTGGATTATGGGGGTTTGGCAATAAAACATAATGCCAAGGTTGTTAATCTAGGTTACTAAAAAGGTCTTGGTGTCCAGGTGAAAAAAGAGGAAAACTAAACGGAAGACAGAGTTTGGAGGAAAAGTTAGAGTTCTGTTTTCCTCATGTTGCACTAAAAATGCTATGGACATTTCAACTGAAAAGTTCAGTAGGTGGTTTGTGATATCAAACTAAAAACCAGGAAAGAGATGAGGGTCTAAGGAACAGATTTTGGAATAATTTGAAAAGATCTGATAATTGAACTCATAGGAAATGATAATATCCCCAACCAGAAGGTGTGGAGATAAAACAGAAGAGGACACTGAAGAAAGCCCTGACTGACACCCACACTTCAGAGACTGGGGCATGAAGCATAGTCCTTCAAAGGACAAAGGAGAACAATTTATGGAGAGAAGAACCATGTGAACAATTCATACTATAACAACGATGTAAAAGCAAACCAATTGGAAAGTTTTACGAATTCTCTGTAATGTAGTCATCATCTAGAATCCAAAGGACCAGAGAGTAAGCAGGCTATCCACCTCCTGATTGAGAAGTGATGCAAAATGAGATAAATACGAGATATAAATAAGAGGCAAAATGAGATAAATATTTTTTGCCCAGAGTCACTGAGGAAATTTGTTTTGCTTAATTATGACTATTTTTTAAAAAGGAATTTTTTCCTCAGTGGGATAAAGAACGGTAGGGAAAGAAAATAGAAGGCTTTCAATTTTAAAACGATGTAATAAAAAATAAAAAGATTCATATGTATGTATATATATACAAACTATAATTTCATGTACTTTTATTGATCTTCATCCGTGACCTCTGTGCTACTTCTCATATGTATATACATGTGTATGTGTATGCATGAATGCATGTATATGAGCATGCGTATATAGTCATACATATATACATGTGTGTGGATACACTATAAATGCATTGTGTCTATATACACATCAGAACATGCTATATAGCACATTTATAGTATGGAGATATATATATATATATATATATATATATATATACACAAGCACATATACACATATATGTGAAAAGTAGAAAAAATTAAGGAGGAAGATTGATAAAATTATGTTAAATTAATCATAGTATATACTCTAATATGTAGTATGTATAATATATTGATATCCTATAATATTTTAATATATACTGTATTATATTATATAGTAATATAATATACCATAAATATAAAACCAATTATAATTAATTGGCTTAGGGAGCCTGAAATAGAAGAGTTTCAGTCCGGTTATCTGATTAGAAGGTAGATCGTAAGGAATAATATGAAAGAAAGCTGGGCGGACAATCACTGCTCTTGTCCGATATAGAATTATTTCTCAAGAAATCATGTTGACATTTTTATGTCATTTTTGTGTGATACAACAATTATCAGAATATGATTAATTTAGAAACTACATTTTGTCCAAAATAATAGTTTTTTTCTTGACAACAGGAATTTGTTTTTATCAAATCAATTTGTATAAAATAGCAGTTTAGAACCTAACTAGAAACACAAATTGAAAAAATCATATCCAAGATGAAAAAAAACACAAAAAACAATAGTACAACTGAAAGCCCAATCATCCACATGATAGTGATAATACTGATGAAAATCTTGTTCAGAGGACTGACTGTGTGTCTCAGAATATCTTAGAAGAATGAAATCTTACATTAGTGGTTATTGCCCCTCACTCTCTATATAAAGAAGCTGTTATCTCTAAACTAGTGGTGTGTGTCTGACCTGGGTCAGAAGCAACATTTATTTCCTCTTCCAACTTTTGTTTACTGTTCTATGTCAAATGTGACTTGGCAGTAGAAACTATGAAATAATTTCCTTCAATGACTAACAGCTCACAATGGAAGAAAATGATATTCTTCTGTATATATTTATCCATTCAGGTGTTGATCATGTATTCACCCAAACTATTGCAAAAAAAAAAAAACCTGTATTGGGGGAAAATAAAACTTTTCAATAATACTCAATGACACATTTCATAGTCACAGAACTCCAGCCCATAAATGAATAGTTCTCTCCATGATGTCTTAGACAACTAGTCATTCAGCCTTCATTGGAAGCCATTCAGAGAAGGGGAAAGCACAGCCCCATGAGGATGTTCACATCACTTGTCATCATGTGTCATGATAAGGAAGACTTTGCTTGCATAGAGACAAAATATGACACTTTTCCATTTTTACACATGTTTTGTAGATCTACTCTTGGTGATGGGAGAGGGAAGGGGATGAAGAATGCATTCAGTCGAAGAAGTCTGATCCTTCACTGTTAATGACACAGTGGACAGAGCCATGGTTCTGGAGTCAACAAGACCTAAATTGAAATCTCGTCTCAAGCACTTACTGATTGTTTGACCCTGGATAAATCTGCCTCAGTTTTCTCAAATACCAAATAGGAGGAATAATAATATCTACCTTGCAGAGTTGTTAGGATCAAATGAAAGAATTGTAAAAATGTTTAATAGTAGGCTCTATAAAAATGCTTATTTCCTCCCGTCATCCCTTACATTAGGTTCTTTTTCAAATACTGGGAAACCAGTAGTCCTCACCAACGTCTTCTCTAGGTTGAACAGTCCAAATTTCTTCCAGTCTGTCTTCATATAGCTGGTTATAGTGCCCTCAAAGGTTTTTTTGTGGCCTTCCTATTATTTTTCTCAAAACTGGTACTGAAAACTAAATACTACTATGGCAAATAAAGTCTGACTGGTGGGAGAAAATGGGGAGACTCATTTTCCTCTTTCTCAGCATTATGACTTTTTTAGGCAATCTAATATCTAATTAGCTCTCTTAGCTCCCATATTTTATGTTTTATTCATATAGAATATGACATTCATGAAAATTCAGAATTATTTCCGTAAGTACTTTTGTCTAACTATGCATTGACGATTTGTCTTTGCTCTATTAATTTCTTAAACCTGGATAGAACTTGTCTTTGTAAAATTAATATCTTAAGCCTAGATTTAACCTTATTATTATTTCTTTGGTTTATCATTCTAATATTTACAAATACGGCTCTTTGGACTCTGAGTTTTTATCCAGATTGTTAACTATTCCACTTACTATTTTCAAAATTTGTTTTTATGGCATTCATACCTTTTTCATTGACTTCATAATTAGTGCTGAACAGAACAGTGCCAAGGACAGATACTTGAAGCCTGATACTAGAAATTTTGATGTTGAGTCTTTAATGGCTACTCACACAATCACAAAACTTCATAGATGGAAAAAAACCTCAAAAAACCCAAGATGCCAAGAAACCAAGGATGAAAATGGATGAAGATATATGAAGTTATAGTATGTATCTATATCTACACACATATGTACATATTGTGTGCCTACACACATTTATATACATATATACACACACACACACACACACACATACATAGGTATATATCTTTCTGTTTTTAAGTTACATTTTATTTTTAATGGACAGACATCTATTTTCTTTCCCTGTCTGTTATTTTTCTTGTGGTGGCGGTATTTTCTGTTTTTTATTCTTCTTTTTTTTCCTGGAGGTTATCAGCAGTCCGTTTTGTGTATTCAGAAGGTAGATTTCTTGCATCATGGTGCTTAAGTTTTTGTTACTGCTCTTACTGTTGTGACTTTTTTTCTTGGAGATCTGTAATCATTAAATTGTTCCTACAAATTTTGTCTTCAGAATCAAGGTCTTTTTTGTTTGTTTTCTTTACTCAAGATTTCCATTCACTTCAATGTATTTACTATATAGATCTGTTCTCTCTTTTACTTCTTTGATGAGGCTGAGCAACATGGATTCCTGTTTTTCTATTGGATCAACTATTTCTGCTGTGCAGGACATATTTTTCAATATTTTAGCTCTCTTGGAAGTTGATAGAATCCTGAGTTTTATTAAGTGTTGGTTCAATTTCCTTTGTCTTATAACATTTATCCTGAAAATTCTTTAATACTTTTGATGTTTTACCACTCATCCTTCCTTCTAGTTTTAGTACTGTCTGGTAACTTATCTGCTTGTGGCTTTTAATTGAATTTTCTTTCTCTTTAAATCTGTGGGTTACTTCCCCTTCCACTACCCCTTATATGTTATATGGTTCTATATCACTCATGTTTTTACTTCTCCCTCTCTCATGGTAGGCATAGCCTTGGAGTTGGACTGCAAAGCTACCTCAGACTTTTTTCCATATTGGAGAATTTAAATTCACTGTTCCTGCTGCAAGTGACTTCTTGGGGAACAGGGTTACTCTCGGTTGGATTTCCCACTTCATCCTCAGTGTACTTACTCGTGCTGCTACCCTATTCCAGTTCTATCTATTCTTTTACTCTTATTTAGGCTGAGTTAGCACCTACCATTTTCTGTAGGTCTGGAAGATGGTGGGATAGGTTTTCTGACTGGAGTCTTTGTTGCCTTGGAGTTTTCTATCATATGAAATACCTGAGGCAGAGAGAAATCTAATCCTGAATGCCTTCCTCACATTACTAGGCAGAATTCATGGTTGTTTCTTGTAGAATTTTGGTAGAACTACTTCAGCAGTAGGGAGATCTCTGTGTGAGTCACAAGTCTATTCATACTCTCAAAGTGTCTGGAGGTTGATGGTGTAAGTAATGTGCTAAAGTGAACATTAGCATTTTCCATTGCTTCTTACCCTGTTAAACTTCTCAGTTTTCTTTTGGGTTCCGTGACTTTAGCCCTAGTTGCTCTCTCTCTGGTGCATAGTTGTTACTCTTTTTTTGGAGTCTGAAGACACTGAGAACACACGGTTGAAAATATGACTCATCTTGTCATTATACAGTTAAAACGCAAAAGATATTTTATTTATTGGGGGGCAGTGGAGGGAGTGTAGAGAAGGCCTGGATCTCCATCTTGTTACGTTCGTGCCCCCCTCATTAATATCGCCTGCCCTAAATAGGCACAATGGACTTATAATCATCTTCTTGATTACTTTTCCTGATCTACTGGTTACTGCTCCTGCGCTTTTACGGGCCCTGAGCCCTAATATTGGTTGGGGTTATAGGCAGCTCACATAACATCTCTGGGCCTCAATATCTGCCTCTATGAAATTGAAATGATTCACAATGTTAATAGAATAGGAAAAAAGCATTGTAAATGTGGAATTAAAAGTGTCAAGATTGGATCCTGGCTCGACTTTACAGCATTTGGTGACACTGGGTAAATCACATCTTTTCCTTAGACCTCTACATCCTCATCTATAAAATAAAGCCACTGGATTAGGTAATCTCTAAGATAACTTTCATTTCTAAATCTTATGGTCCAAAAATGTAATAATCCCTTTACTAAAGTTATACCTCTTTCCATATTCCTGACACAATTAAAATAATGAAGGAGCATTGATGCTAGTTGTCGGAGACAATACGATATTGAAGGACTCCTTGTAAACCAAAATATCTGATTGAATATTGAAAGAGATTATTTTCCTCATAAATTATTTATAATTGTATTATATAAAATAATTAGGATGACAAAGAAGCATGATATAGGAGATGGAGAGGTGACCCTGGAGATAAATCTTTGTTCAAAAGCTTCCTCTGACTGTGATTTTTGCCAAGTCTCTTTGCTTCACAGTACCCAAGGCCACACTTTAAGATCATAAGTTTTGCAGACAAGATGTAGACTGCTAGAGATAGTTCTTCATTTAGTATTTTACTATAGCAGTGCTGGTCCTTATTCCCTTAAATATATAAACAAATATATATATATATATATATATATATATATATATATATACATATATTTATATATATGTATATATATATATATATATAAAACATTTTCTCCCAAAATTTAAAGTAATCTTCATCTCATTTTTCTTAGATTTTTGTATTTATTTTTATTCTTATTAATTTTTTGTGTATTACACTTAAATTTATATGAGCATTTTATTTCTCTTTTACATCATAAACTCTATTATGATAAGAATAGTCATTTTTTTTCCTTTTGCTATCAATGTCTAGTACAGCTTCTTGGGCGTAATAGAGGCTTAGTAAATGTGTATATTATCATTTAAAAAGATAAACTCAAATAAATATTGATAAATTCATAAATGGCCATTCCTTTCTGGGTTATTGAATGTATCTCATGATGGTTGCCGTGTATCACTAGTGTACTAATTACTATATGGAATGAGGCCAAGCTTGTCCGCATAATGACCTCAGTCTTTCTGTCAGAGGCACAGCAATGAGCTAGATTGGTCAAGGATCTAGAATATCACTTGACATCCTTTATATTATTAATTATCTTGAAAACAGTTGCTTATTTCCTCTGTTAGAATGAACTATTTAAGGCACTGAAGAACCTATCTTTATTAACAAGGATCTAGAAATGGTTATCTAGACCATTGTATGTGATTATGGTCCTCCATAATCACATACACTTAGAAGAAAATTACCATTTGGGGTTTTAGAAGAAAAATTATCCCCCAAAGTCTTCTATGTCATAGGTGGCACAATGGATAGAACACTGGACTTGCAATCAGGAAGTCTCATTTTTGTAAGCTGAAATCCAGGCTCAGACACCTACTAGCTGTATGACGCTGAGCAAATCCCTTTACAACCCTGTTTGCCTTTGGAAAAATAACATGAAGAAGGAAATAACAAACTATTCCAGCATCTTTGTCAAGAAACTCCAAATGGGATCATGAAGAGTCAAACCTGACTGCAACGACTCAGCAACAACATTCGGAAAGCCAAATTTCTTTAGAACATTAGGGGAAATAATGAACAAACTTTTTTAAAAAGTTAAAGATTTGGTTAAGAAAAATTCACAATTATAGCCAATGTAAAAAATTTATTAAACTCTTCTACAAGTCATACAGTGCCCAACAGGATTAAATTTTTCAGGTTTCTTTTGTTGGAATGGTCATATTTTCAGCCTTTGGTCAGACGGAAATTCCCTTGGGACTACCTCTCAATGATATTTTGGCACTTTCCTTGGCCACAGCTGGAAGCCAGAAGTGGAGAAATGAGTGAAATGGAAAAATAATGAAAAACAAAAGTCAACCAATTCTTTTCTCTCTCACACACACTCTTCCCCCACCCTCCTCATTATTGAAACTCAAAAACAGCTTCGTTTGTGTTTTGGTTTAAGTTAGAGGCAGTCCTGAACCTTTTTGTGTCTTCGCTTGTTCAGAATGAACACAATTTGGGGAAGGATTATCTTTGTTTAGAGTTATTTCCTCTTGGTAGCTCTTTTCAAGGTGTCTGAAATTTTCTGTAGTGAATAATAACACTTGAAAATCATGTTCCTTATAAAGCTTCCTATGCAATCTTATGCTAATGAGACCTCTCATTTCTGTTCAGCCTTTGAAGCCCTTCATAACTTTGACCTAGTCTACCTTTTTAGTTTCATTATATATTATTTCTTTTCCTTTTACTGAATCACAGTCTGTATTCTAGAAAATAAGAGATAGTACCAGTGGAATCAGATTGGAGAAAAAGACAAATTGCTGAGAGTCTAGTGAAATGGATTAATTCAACTCAATGCAATAATTTTCAACAATTTTGCCATAAAAATATCCTATTCTAAAGAGAGAATAGACATATAAAGAAGGCACAGATTAGTTGAACTTCAGGTTCAGCTAATGATAAACATTATCTGTTTTCTACAAAGCCAAAATAATTTTCCTAAGGCACAGATCTGACCATTTAATTTTCATGCCCAAAAATCTCCAATGATTTCCTGTTGCTTTGTGGGAAAAAAAATCAAACTCATCAAATTGACTTTTAAGGTCCTCCATATGTAATGCCAATGTATATTTCCAGTCTCATTTAACTTTATTCCCCTCCACGAACTTTGTTCCAGCCAAATTTGAATTCGAGATGTCTCCTTAACTTTATATTCCGTCTTCCATATTGTCTAGAGCTTTCCTTCTTCATCTCTCTTTCTCATAATCCATACCTTAGTATTTCTTCATCTGGAAATGGTCCAGAGAAGGGTGAACAGTTTATGGGAGCAATAAAAATTACTTCATTCAAGGATTAGTTGAAGGAACTGGTAATGTCCAACTTGGAAAGAAAAGAATATGGAGATAACTGATAGATGTATTCAAGTATTTCCAGAGCTGTCATGTAAAGGAGTAATTATATTTATTCTGTGGGGCCCCAGAAGGAAGGATTCAGAGCAAAGGTTGGGCTTGAAAGAGAGATAGCTTGAGGATCTATGCAAAGAAAAGCCTCTGACCAATTAGGACAGAAGTATAATGGGCTATCTTCAGAAGTAATAGGTTGTTTAACCCTAGAAATCTTCAAACTGGTGTTGGAAGATCAAGTATCATTTAAAAGTTTCTTTCTCTATTATGGATTGGACAGACTGATTTCTCTGGTCCTTTTCAACTTTGTTGATTTTATAGATTCCATGCCTTTATTTGCATAATAATGAATTCTAAAATAGTAATAGATGAACTTGACAGGTATAGCTTTGTTTTTTTGGAATCTAAAATGTCCTTTTGTGAGAGAGAATAGGAATAAAAATTCCGATTTTTTATCTGTGGATGGGGAAACAAATCATGGCACAGGCAAATAGCTAGAATAAGATCTGGATGTTTGATATCAAGAAAACATGAGTGAAAATGGAAACAAAGCTGGGAGCCTCTAGAGGGCAAGATCTGACAATGAATTAATTATCAATTTTAAAGGAATATCTTATAGGAAGATCACATGAAATTACATGTTCATAGTTATACTTTGTCCTGTCCTCCAAATGGAAAAAGCTTCAAACTTAACCTTCTTTTGAGGTTAGAAACATAAGGTGTTCCCTCCCTCTGTTGTGTCAATTATGTGGTCAATTTTTCCTATCCTAGTTTTAGCTGTTCCCACAATCCAGGCTATATATAAGCTTTGGAATTTCTGGTATGAACGGTAGCAAGAAGTCTTAGAAGTTTTAACAGGTGAGTAGCCCAAATCACCTTCTCAGTTTTAATTTTTGTGCAATGAGGACGTGAATAGCTTTGCTCAATAATTGCTTTTCTTGACCGAGGTTGTTTCTCGAACTATACTGTTGTTTATAACTACACAGTGTTCATTGGATTGAAGGCTTCAAATAGTCCAGCAATGGACATGTTTAAAAGTGACAAAGCTCGAGTATAGTAAATTCACACTAACGATGTCTCTATCTAGATATGGTCAACACCGCTTCAACACAGTTCATTTCTCTGAAATAATAAACAATAGAAAAACTTATGAAAATTTCATTAATATTTCCTTTATTTTTCATCTTTTTTAACTTAAGAGAAATAATTGAGGAAAAAGCAATCTGATCTTGTATGCTGGATAGTGACTATTTCCTTAGGTGTTAATGAACCCAGTGATGTGAGGAGAGATTATGGATTGGAACATTTAATTTCTCATAGAAGAAATAATAAATGTAGAAAAAAAGGAAAAAAAAGAGATTCTCTCTGCTGAGTACCAGTAACCAAAGCAAACACAGAAATGATAATGAACTTGAAGAGTTATTACCTACGAAGGAGGATCAGGTGTTCCTTTGAGGAAAAGTAAAGCTCACTCCAAATCCAACAAGCCCATACAACAAGCCCAGCTCCTTTTGTGCTCAGCACTCACATGCTTTGCCTTAGGCACATTTCACATGTAACCTGGTTTGACAAGCTGTGTTGGAAAAAAGCCAGATAGCAAATCTAAATCTACACATTTTTTTTTCCAAATAGGGAGTGGTTCAAGATCTTTTCGGTGCTCAAAACCACCTCCTTTTCATTTTATTCTTTCAATTATTTAAAATGTTACTCCTCCCAACTTTGAATATTGCCCCAGTGGTCAAAATGACTTACTGAAGCTTGCAGAGTTCACTCAGATAACTCACTCTCCCTGAGCACTAGAACCATTGTCCTGGCATAATTTGGCATAATGTTGGGTACCTTCTGCTATCTAAGTGCTGATCAATCTGAAATTTCTTCTTCTAAAGGATGTTCTAAAGTTGTCAGAGGTATTGTGGAGTACTAAATGTATCCTTTATACATCATTGTTTTCCACCCTGAGTTGCCCAAGTGTCTGGAAGTTGACTTTATAATCAAATTTCCTCCCTGTGACCTTCCTTGAGTTATTATATTGAATGGAAATTCAATATTAATAGCAGTGATTCTTCCTTCCTTCCTCCCTCCCTCCCTGACTCTCTCTCTCTCTCACTTTCCCTCTCTCTCCCTCTCTCCTACATTCTTTCAAGAAATACGATTTGCTAATAGACCGACAATTATATGATCATTAGTGGAGGGACAGCTATCCCATAAGAGGTTGCATTTGAAGTGAGACTCAAAGGACTCAAATTCTAAGATGCTGAGAGAATGGACTGGACTTTATTCGTGTGATACAGACTGTGCAAAGGCAGAGAGATAGAAGATCCAGTGCCAAGTTTGGAGAAAAAGCAAATAGCCCAGATTGACCCAAACATAATATCGCTAAGTGTATTAACATAGAAGTCTGAAAAGGTAGTCAAGTTTTGAAAGTTTTTAATTATCAAAATGAAGAGTTAGCATTTTTCTGAAATCCAACTGCGAGTCATTGAAGATGCTTGAGTAGAGTAAGAAGGGTATACCACTGCTTTAGGAAGATTGTTTTCACAATAAAAGATGGCAGGGGAAGAAGAATCATGGGAAGGAGAGGTTAATTAAAGAGGAGAATGAAAAGAGGAAGGACAATTAGGAGGTAGTAATTACCTGAACCAGGGTGGAAATTATGTGGATGGAAACAAAAGGACAAATATGGAAGATTTGGTGGTAGTGTGTTCAGCATGACTTACCAACAGAATAGACAAGAATGGGGAGGGCAGTAATGTAGAATGAAGAACTCAGAAAAACTGCAAGGATACAAAACTGGGGGATTAGAAGGATACTATAGCTGCATATGTATGCATGTGCACACACATACATGTGTATGTCAATGAAGGATGGGTTTACATGGAGAAATAATGAGTTGTGGGTTTGGACATACTGAGTTTGAGATGCCTATGGCACATTCAGATAGAGGTGATCAGCCACCAGCAGATAACAAGGGACAGATGCTCTAGAGGGTTACTAACTCTAAAGGAAGTGACCTGAACTTCATTAGTCTTGAAGAAGGTAGAACATTTCAAAATACTGGGGCCTATCTTCATACTGTATTAATTTCTTTCATCCAGTAAAGTCCTCCTCTAGTGTCTCATTATGCTGTGGAGGTGATATTGTTATAGAGATAAATTTAAAAGTCTGGCAGATCTTGTGAAGATAGTTTTTTTGGTACCATTCAGTTGTCAAGCTATACTTGTATGTAGATATGTGTATATTATGTGTGTATGAGTGTATGTATATATGCCATATATGTGAAAAATAGGTATATATACATACACATACATAAGTATTTCTACCTATATCATCTAAATACCTGTTATTTAAAGACCAGTCTAACTAACTTTTCTCAAGAGTTATCAACGGTTTGGTGTCAGGATATGAACTTTGGGCCAACAATGATTAAGAACACTAGTAAAGGGGTTGTGATCTATACTGGTGGAAGGAATAGCTGCACGGATTAAATCACAAATGCTTGATGTTCTAAAGAATTCAATCCTTACGCAACCGAGGTAAAATATCTTTCAGACTCAAATCGATTTCCAAAAAGACTGGAGTCAGTAACAGATGGCAGAGAATAATATCTAGTTGTTTTTAAAGAATCCTTTGTTTTCATATCACTTTCATTTCTATGTAGATCCCTTCTCCTTTCCCTCCTTAGAGAGTGATCTCTTGTAACAAAGCATAAAAGAAAGAAAAGAAAGAAAGACAAAGTAGTTAAATCAAGTCAACCATGCCATCGACTCTCTGACAATACTTTAGAAGTTCCACAACCATAGTTTTCATCTTTTGTAAAGAAAAGAGAGATAAGCATTTTCTCCTCTCATCTTCAGGGCTAAGC
>CM053769.1:15784417-15822497 GCA_028658325.1 Potorous gilbertii | reverse complement strand
ACGTATATAAAACACTGCTATTTGACTCTTACCTGCCTTGATGTTAAAGCCCTCATGTGATTCCTGCTTGGATAGATTTTTTTTCCACATGGAGGTTGGTTTGTGAATTCATTGATCAAGATGTTCAGAGGAGAGCTAATTTTTTCCACTTTAAGGAAGCTGCAAAGGAGCCAATTTATTGTACCGTCAAAAAAATCAAAATAAACAAACAGCAATTTCCTGACAACGAGAACCATCCCAAAGTGGTGTGGGCTGCCTTGGAAGGAAGAGTCCTCTTTCTTGAATGTCTTTAATTAGAGACTAGATTATTACTTGTCTGTTGTGATTGTAGGAACTTGGGAGAAGGATTTGAGTTGTTCCAAATAGTTTCTGAGGTCCTTTCCAACTATGAATTTCTGTGATTCTTCAATTGACAGGCATTGTACAATCACAGAAGCTTTCCTAAAGGAACAAACCACTTCTCAGCTGTTCCCTTGGGGAACAGTCTTGGAATATCTATCTCCCAAGGTCCCTGCTGTCCTCTCTACACACATGCACACAATACACACATACACACACAAACACATACAACACACACAAATACACGCATTTGTATGCAAGGTAAACTTCAGTCCAGTATCACATGTATAGATTTTTAAATTCTCTGTCAAAGAAGCATAGGCTGGGAAATGTTGACTTATATAACTTTACTACAGACATGTACACCTGGCTCACCCTGGTCATACCAAAATTAAATTATCTCCTAGCTCATAGGACACATAGATAGGAATGTGCTGCCTTCCCATGAGGGATGGATGTTGTTATCCAGAATATAGTTTGGCAGACACACTATAGAAGAGTGTCCTTTTTTTGGACTACAGGAAAAGAGGCACTTAATACAAAGTTAGTCAAGCTATGCATTGCTGTAAACTGTTCCAGAAGCTAATTAAGAAATATTCCCAAAAGGTACTAAACTGTGCGTATGATTTGGCCCAGTAATACTACTACAAGGTCTATACACCAAAAGATACTTAAAAAAAGAGGAAAGTGACCCACAATGGGTGTATATGTGCATGCACACATATGTGTGGGCATGTGTGGGTGGTGGAAAAGAACTAGAAATAAAAGGGGTGACCCATCAATTAGAGAACAGATGAACAGATCATGGCGTATGAATGTAATGGAATACTATTGTAAAAAATGATCACCGAGAGAGTTTTAAAGATATTTGAGAAGATTTTTATGAACTGATGCAGATTAAGTGAAGAGAACCAGGACAAGGATGGAAGAAAGGAAGGAAAAAACATTTATTAAGTCCCTACTATGTGCCAAAGACTGTGTTAAGCACTTTACAAATATTATCATATTTGATCCCCAAAACTATGCTGGGAAGTAGGTACTCTTTTTATCCATATTTTACAACTGAGTCAAGCAGAGGTTATGTGACTTTCCCAGGGTCAACCATCCAGTAATTGTATGAGACCACATTTGAATTCCTCTCCATGACTATAGTCCCAATGCTCTATACTCTGTATCATCTGTCATTTAACAAACAACAATAACAACGTTGTAAAGGCAAACTTGCAAAGACATAAGAACTTGAATTAATAGTGACCGATCATGATCCAAAAGCCTGATGAAGAGGCATGCTGCTAATTTCCTGAAAGAGAAATGATGAACTTAAAGGGCAAATGAAACAAATTTTTGTCCATGCAGAAATTTCTTTTACTTGAGTATTAAGTTCAGTGAGCACTCAAGTATTGTTTTATTTGATATTTATTTGTTTCAAGAGATTTTCCCCTCCCATGTAAGGGGAGGGAATGTATGAGGGAAGAAGAAAGGGAAAAATAATAAAATACAAACAAAAAAATTCAATTTTAAGAAGCGTCTCTTTTGAGAATAATGGTTCACCTATAATTTCTCTATTGACTCTATTACCATGTAGTCTCCGGTAGAATGAGAGGTCTTTCACATATGTAGATTGCTTGAGACTGAATTTGAGAGGGTAAGACAGAAATTGAAGTTTTTCGTAGGTTTCCCTTTACCTTCTTCAGTTCCTTATCCCAAGCACTCTCTGTCTGGGGGCTTCATCGTCATAATTATATTGATTTTTTTTAGCATATATGTCCTCAGAGGCATCTAAGGACTGGAGAAACCATTCCTCTGTCAGTGCACTATTTCTTCTTTGAAAATGCTATTATAGGTGAGGTTGCTTATTTTTCCAGAGGATTCATACTCATCAGATGATCTCAATATCTTCTTGAAGTCTGTATGATGGCTGTTTTTCTCACACTATGCCTTTTTGTCAGCTCTGGCAATTGTGATGCAAACTAAAGAATGGTGTGTAATAACCAAGGTTACTATTTTTATAGTAATTCCCACTGTAGGGTGTCATTTTACTCCGTACATTCTCAATAAACTCTAGACACACCTGAATTCTTTCTTTTGATTGACATCATACCTGAATGTATTCTAAGTATTTTCTAATCAAAGGCTCTTGGCAACTTATTACTGAAGAGTCCTAACTGCCAAAGACTGGGGTTTCCATCTCATTGCAGACTGTGTTTTAACTAATAATTCAATTACTGTTGTATTGCCAAACTCCTGTTCTGTTATGGAAGAATGAAATTACAACATTGGTTATTTTCTGGACAGAAGCCAAAATTACAAAATCAAGTGATGACTGACAAAAAATATTTAAGAAACAGTCATGAAAGCAGTATCAGAAGCCATATTCAATGAAATGCTGGCCCAGGAGTGAAGAATGAACCAAGACACTTCCTGTTTACTTTTTGATTGTCTTAGTTTGTTTTTTCTGTTTGTTGATTAGTTGTATCTGACTCTTCATGACCCCATTTGGGGTGTTCTCGACAAAGATACTGGAATGGTTTGCCATTTCCTTCTTCAGCTCATTTTATAAATGAGGAAACTGAGGCCAACATGGTTACATGACTTGAGCAGAGTCACACAGCCAGTAAGTGACTGAAGCCACATTTGAATTCATGAAGATGAGTCATCAAACTGCAGGTCTTGTGCTCTGTCCACTGCGTTACCTGTCTGCCTCATAGTGGTATGTTTCAATTTTGAGATTCTAAGCGAAGATTTCAGAAGGGAAAGCCAGTACTGTGCAGAGAAAAGAAAACTGGATTTAGAGGTAAAAGCCTCCTTGCTCTCCTACTTACTGCCTGAATGACCTTGCATGAGTCACAACCTCTTTGTACCTTAAATTCCCTTTCTGTATAATGAAACAACCAATTAGAGAACCATAAAACTCCTATTATCCTGTGCTGATTTGGGACAATACTGATAAAAATACATTTAGGTAATACTTTACATTTTTTATATGTCTTTGTTGCTTTCTATCTATTCAAGCTAGCTCGTAATTCTCTTCTCTATTCCAATGGCCATGAAAGAGTACTCTAATGTAGTTCAAAAAAGAAAATATTAAACTTCCTTGAAAGGACAAAGGTAAGGCATTACTGGGCAATGGAAAGAACACTGGATATGGATTTGGAATATCTATGTTCAAATCCTGGTTCAGAAAATTGCAACCTTTGTGATCTGGGGTATGCCCCCATGATTTTGTTTCTTCCTCTGCGAAATGATGGGGGATACTCTAAGGCCCTCTCCAGTTGAATCCAACGAGAAGAGTTGGCAGATTGAATTCAATGATCTTCTAAAAATATAATTCTATGATAGAGAACCGAGGTTGAACACATGACTTGATCTTCAGTATATGCTCTCCCCCAGCCCCCACTCAGCTTTGCTGAAAAAATATAGTGTTCTATAGTTGAAACTTGTTCCTGTTTCAGCCTGATGGGAAATGGAAATCAGTTCTATAAGATGCTAAAAGACTAGTGAAAGTTCCAATATTTCTCTCTCCTTTCTCCTTACTCTCCCCCAAATCATCTTAGCCAAAGTGCACGATTCTAGCTGTCTTTCAACTTTAAAATTCCCAATGATTCATCAAACATCTCCTTGCATGAAAATTTCAAGAAATATAAATTAGAATGATTTATAATTTGATGTATTAACTATGGAGTTGGCACTTTATACAGTAGAGTGTATGTCTTTATTTTTCTTTTTTCTTTGAGAATCCTTCTCTGACCCACATAATCAAACATGTCCCTACTGTTCTTTTCAAGGGTGATCATGAGAATGCCTTTAATCTTTTACAGTCACACTCAGCTCCATCTCCCCATTCCTGTTTTCTCCACTTCAGTCGCCAACACCATTCCTCTTTCCCAACCCCACCTCATCTGTTCCATTGGAGAAACTCACTAAATACTCGTTAACACTTGCTCCTGAGTCATGGGCCCCAAATTCCTGGGTCTTGTACTGAGAGTCATGTCAATGACTCAACCCAAATTAGAAAGTGAACTTCCATAGCCACATCCACAGGACTGAACTTGATAGGGAATCTGGGGTGTTGGTCTGACATACCAGCCACTGGAACGTTACTTTTCACGCAGCCTTAATCAACATCACGTATAGGGTATCAGAATCATTTTAGTATATGTCCAACTTCTTATGGGAAAACATATTACAGAAGCATCAGAAAAATCTTCTATGTACCTTACCTTTTTTGTTTGTTTAATTAAAACAGAAAAAATAAATCACACCTATATGACGTATTACATATTTGTAGATGCCATGTGAATTGTGAGTATGGTTTCCACTTAGCTGGAGCTCTTACGTATGGTTGCCTTTGGTTTTCTAATCTCAAGGAGGCAGCAGCTGGGGCAGGAGATTTCTTGGATCTTGGATCTAATTTGAGTTTTTTTCTGTTTAAAGACATATTATAAACTTAAAGAGGAATATAAGTAATCAATGGTCCCAATAGGTAATCACAGACATAAATTCATTAAGAGGCCCCCAGCTCATTTTATGTGTAAAATAAACTAGCAACAAGCATAGCATATTTACATGGCATGAAACATTCCTCACTTGTCATCTTAGGTTTTTTCGTTTTCTTTTCTCATTAGCATATTTTTGTTCCCAAGCCCTGTGTATCAGAAGTGCGTACCCATAATTTAGGAGTTTAACAACGCAAGACAGAGGGTGAAGGAACTAGAAAGAGACAGACATAGAGAGCTTGAAATCACGTAAGCAATGTCTTTACCTTTGTCTCCATGAGCATCCAAGATTTTGCTTCATTCATTATGCTTTCATTCTCCAATGGAGCTATCATTTTAGTGAGGTCAGTATCCCCTTAATCCAGTGCAGATGGTAACCTAATCAGGCTGTTTCATCATATTTAGTTCTTTTTTATGACATAACATACAGGCTTACAAATATTTATCAAATGAATGAATGAATGAATGAAATCTTGAGTACTATTAAGGCCATTTTAAAACTAGCTAATATTACCCATATTCCTAATATATCATAGCTAAGATGTCTGATGTGAAGGATGATATGAAAATTAATTACAAGTACTCCACCTACCCACCAGCAGCATTCTCAGATTATATTATACTAAATAGATATATATTAACTACACATATAAACTATATATTCAGAAACAAGGGAAAATGAGATCAAATTTTTTTTCTTTTCCTGGAATATTTATACTCCATCTCCTTCCTCAGTGCCTTTACAAGAACTGTTTCCTACACTTGGGATAAGCTTTTCTTTTTTGTTCCACTTATAGAAACTATTGCTTCCATCAAGATTCAGATCAAGCTCCATCTTCTATATGAAGCCTTGCTGGATTCTGATGTCAGATACTCAGCTTTTAGTGACCTCTTCTCTTGTATTTCTTTTAAATTTATTGTGTATATATTCATATATTTGGATGTCATTTCCCTCTAATCTCCTTAAGGGCAATAACTGAACCTTTTTTTTAAATTTCTAGTGCCTAGTACAGTGTTTAGCATGTGGTAGATCTTTAATACATACTTGTTGACTGACACTGAAGACTTCTCTAATTTCTTCTAAATTCCTTCCCTCTCAATTCCTCAGCTTTCTCAAGTCCCAATCTTTATCACCATTATCCAATTTTGCTACTAGTAATGAAGGTCATGTATTATATCCTAGATCTCTTTATATCCAGACAATTTCCAACCTCTAAATACAGGAATTCTGAAATTTCTATCTCCAGTCATAATCTCTTATCCCTCCATCTCTCACATAACTTCATACTTCCTTAACATATCCAGTGCATCTGGGGTCATCTCCAGTTATCCTGAGGAATATCTGGTCACTGGATTCAGATGATTGCAGAGGAGAAGTGAGGTTGGTGACCTGCAAACCCTTCCCTCACTCAAAACAAAGTCACGTGCAAGTCATGTCATCATTTCTCTGATGGCATGGTCTTCTTCAGTAACGAAGGATGAACACAAACAAACAACAAACCCAGTAAGATCTTTACAGAGAAGCTCAGGGTTTGGGAGGCTTCAAAGAAAAGTATGGGAGAGAAGAGGTATTATATTGACTACCAAATTGAAGGTCTATAGAGCAATTGTGCTGACTTCATTATTGTATGCCTGTGAAACCTGGACAGTCTACCAGTGCCATGCCAGAAAACTGAATCGCTTCCATTTGAATAGTCTTAGGAAGATTTTGAAGATCACCAGGCAGAATAAGGTACCAGACACTGAAGTCCTTACTGAAACTAAACTGCCAAACATTCAAACTTTGCTTCAGAGAGCCCAACTCCAATGGGCTGACACAGTATTCGAATGCAAAATGTATGCTTGCTGAAAACACTACTTTATGGAGAACTTGTAGGGGGCAGGCAATCACATTGTGGTCAGAAGAAGCAATACAAAGATACTCTCAAAGTCTTTCTCAAGAACTTTGGATTTGATTATGTGACATGGGAGACACTGGCACAGGACCACTCAGCATGGTGTGCCCACATCAGAAAGGGTGCAATGCTCTATGAGCAAAGCAGAATTGAAACAGCACAAAGGAAACATAGAATATGCAAATTTGGAATATCCACCCAATATCTTGGCCCAATCTTTGGTAGAGCATTTTGAGTTCCTATTGGTCTTATCAGCCACAGAGGAACACGTTGAAATTTGCCTGTCATGGTGATGTCATTTTCATCCTCTTTGAGAATGAAGGACAACAACCAAGATCTTTACAGTGAAATCTAGTCCTCTTATCCTTCATTGTTTTTCATGATTTAAAGTGTTTATGTTCTACCTTCACTTCTCATGTTCTTAGAAATGCAAATATAGTCAGTTATTGCCAATGACACTTTGGTTTACCCTTAAATCACTGACATCTTTGACCTTCCCAAATCCCATTCTCCTACCTGTAATAATTTTCACTAGGTTTCCTCTCTATTTCTCTTCTAATACTATGGCAGAAAGTTACAAAACAATATTATTTGGGTCCACTAAAAATTTCTGCTAACGGCAACTTGATCCTCACTGCTGCATGACAATCATTTTATTCATCCCATATTGACTCCTCATCACTTGCCTCAGAACCTTCTCTTTCCTCTCTGATTCTAATTCCAATTCCATTTGAGATGATTCAATGTGAGCTCCCTCAACTTTCCTTGTCAAAACTCCCCTTGACTTTTGAGATATCGCTTCAGGATTGTTTTCCTCCTGCCTGCCTGATTGTCCCCTTTCAGTGTCTTTTTTTTTTAATTATCATACAATGTTCACCTCCAATAATTAAGTTGAGTATCCACTCTGGTTTCCCCTGGCCCATCATCTTCTTTCTCTATATACCCTCTTTTTGGGATCTCATCCAGTTCTGTGGATTCAATTAACATCATTAACAGATGGCTCCCAAATCTGACTTGGTACTCTCTTCTTAACTCTAGTCACACGATGCCTAGATGGAATTTCCACAGGATTTCAAACACACACATACACACACACAAATGCACACACACTATATAGTACATCTTACTGGGCAAGAAAATACTGGAATGGAAAAAAATATCACTGGTGACTGCCATATAAAGAGCCTTTCCATTTGCCTTGAGACTTAATTCTGCCTCAGGTCCTTACTGCCTCCTCCAATTAGAATGTGAGTTCCCTGAGAGGAGAGAAAATCTCCAGTTTTTAGTTGTATCTCCCATACTTAGCACAGTACTTTGCACATACTAAGATATAAGAAATAATTATTAAGAATGTATATGAACACATGCATATATATGTTCATTGATAATCTACATTCACTAAATATGTATCATCATTATTCAGGAACCAATACAATACGATTTCAGGTTTATTTCATTATCAACATAGTTAATGGAAAGGGTGCTGCACCTGGTATTAAGAGATCTGGGTTTAGTTCCTGGTTTCAACATTCAACAGTCTTATTTTTTCCCATATTTATTTCACAATTTTCATGTTCCAGGCAAGTTGGACAACTTCCAGCTCCCTGTTTTACTTTTCTCTCTCCTCCTTCTGTGCCTTTATGTACTTTGTCACCCATTCTTGTAGTATGTTTCACCTTTCCCAATCTCTAGTTCACAAGCTTCCCCTCCTTCAAGGCTTAGCTCAGATTCCACCTTCTCCAAGACATGTTTCCTTGTTTTGCCTCAGCAAGAAGCGGGTGCCTCTATCCATGAATCTTTAACATCTGATTGTTGTCTTCTACAAATCTAATAATTTTCCAATTTAATTTATAGTTGTTTTTGTAGATACCATATCTTTGTTATTAAATTGTAAGATCTTTGAGGATAGCAGCTATACTATTTATCATCTTTATATTCCCAGTGCTTGGAATGACAGTTACTGAATTAATGTGTTGAAATGAATGGAAATTAAAACCAGCTAATTACATTATCTTATCTAAAGACTTCTATCTTTTCTAGAACAGGCTGTAAAAACAATTTGTACTTAATAAATGTTTGTAGAATTAAAACATCGAAATTCATTAATCTTTCTGGATTTGTTCATCTGTTCAATCTGAATTCCTTTTTAAATCCTTTGCTATAATGGTATTCTATAACATTTGGAAACTGACCAGAAAATTACATTTGGTTAGTTGAATATGTCTATTTTAAACCTCTGGAGGATAATTTATGGGATAGGAACTACATTTGAAATATATCCTAGAATGAACAGTGTCAGGTTTGTCCCATAATGTTAAAGAATAAATGAATCAAAAAACTATTTATTAATCTCTTACCACATGCAAAATGCTAAGCTAAGTGGATATAACAAACTAAAAACTAAAGATAGTCTTTTCTCTAAGGGAACTCACATTCTAATTGGAGGAGACAGTATATTACCTTTAGCACAATTCAGCTGCAAGACAAATGAAAAGGCCTCTTATGCGGTTGTCACTGGCAGTATTTGCTCCATTTCCAGTATTTTCATGATTCAAGAGTTCTCCATGTTTTAAAAATGTCTCTTTCTCCTTTTTGATCTTCTTTGGAAAACAACCTAAGAGAGGCCTGTCATATTTTAGAGTGATGCTGCAATACTGCTCAGTTATGATTAGCTACACATCTGTGTTACAATGAGGAGACTGAAATAACACATGCTAGACCTCTGGGATGATATAATTCAACAATATTTCATATGACTCTGCCAACTCATAGATCAGATATTGTCCTCCTTTATTAAGTAATAGAATTATAGCATTGTGAAGGATGCCAAGGGGACAGCTAGTCTAGGCCCTCCTGCCTGAAGATAGACAACTGTCTATTCAGAAGCAACATAGAACAGAGGAAAGAGAGCTGATTTGAACTCAGGAGCCCTGGGTTTTCAATTCTTAGCTCTAACATTCATTAAATGCATGATCACAGTTAATCTACATCATCTTTCTGAGGCTCAGTCTCCCTATTTGTAAACTGGGCATAACGGTCACCACAGCACCAAACCCAGGGATTTGTTGTGAAGAAAATGCTTTGCAATTTTTAAAGCATGATAGAAATGTGAATTGCCTTTATTTATTGTAAATCATCATGGGAATAGGACTATCTATCTAGTTTGTTTTTAAAGGTGTCGTGAGGAAATCTTTCCATAGCCCTTCTTTCCAGTTCTGTTGAAATATTTAAATATTATTACAGTTGCAAAATATCTTATTTATGACTCTGACTCCAAGTTAAGCCCATTCATAATATTCCATCTTTTCTGAAGATGGAGAGCTGGTGTACAGCTTCCTAACCCTTCATACACTTAATCATAGTAATGAAGTTACTCCTTAGCCAACTCTTTTCCAAAGAGATGACCTACCTTCTTTTAGCTTTCCTCATAGGATCTTTTCCAATTGTTCAATTCAGTTTGTCGCTCTTTTTTTAATTCTCTCCAGTTTTCTTGCATTTTTAGTAAAATATGGAATGAAAGGAGTACTCAGAATTCAGCAGTTTTCTTCTTCATTAAAATGAAGTGATTAGTGGGCTCTATTTGTCTTTAAAAATCTATGCACAAATCATTAAAACATACAAGTTAAAAAATGAACCCATATAACAAAGGGAAAAAATGTCCTCTTATAATAGGAAAATTAACATTTTTTCCTCTCTTACAGACTGTTGTTTCAAAAACATGAAGAGACTATGTTCATGAAGGCAAGACTTTAAATGTTCCCTTCAGTATGATTATCTGAGTCACTGTTTTTCACAGCATACAATGCCAAACATCCAGGACAATATCCAGTAAGAGCTTCTTTGGTTGGATTCATTTCCATTTGTCAAGAACCTGAAAGGAAATGAAATTGACTTTATCTCTATTCCTGGGGCAAACTTACTCAAGAGTATTTTTGTGATTCAGTGAAGAAACTCTGTATTTAGATCTCAGAGGATCTAAAATTGAACCCCCATTTCTACAACATATTTGCTGGACAGTTTGAACCAATCATTTCCTATCTCTGGGTTTTAGTTTCCTTGTCATAAAAAGAACAGTTGGGACATGATGATCTCCCACTATGTTTAAAACTCAATTCATTGGATTTTTTTTTCAAATCTATCTCTTGTATAAAGGTTTTTTTTTCTTTTCTATTGATGGCAGCAACATCAGTACAATTACCCTGGTTTGGAATTTTAAAGCTATCTTTTCTTCTTTTTCCTTCCTTATCCCTCTTATCTTCTGTCAAGTCTACTTCCATGTTAGTCTCTGGAATTTCAATATCTCTGGAAAAAATGACAGATTGTGAAAGACTTTAATGTCAAAGAGAAGGATTTATATTTTATCCTAGAAACTACAGCCAGCAACTAAAGCTTCTTTAGCAGAATGGACATGGTCATACTTTCATATACTTTAGGAAGATTGAGCAACTTTGGGGATGATGGAAGAAACGGAGACAGAGAGAGAGAGAGAGAGAGAGAGAGAGAGAGAGAGAGAGAGAGAGAGAGAGAGAGAGAGAGAGAGAAGAAAAGATATATAGAGGGAAACAGAGAGAGAGACAGAGACAGAGAGACAGAGAGACAGGAGGAGAGAGAAGAGGAAGGTCTTAGGAAGCTATTGTTGGAGACTAAGTAAGCAAAAAGATGCTGAAAACCTCTCTTAGATGGCAGGCCTGTGAGTATGAAATGGTTTAGGTTGACGAGGCAAAGCTTGGCAACTGATTTGATATGTGGAATAAAGGAAAGTGAAAGGTTGAGGATGATCCCAAAGTCGGGAACCTGGGTAACTAGAAGAATGATGATGCTTTGAACAGAAATAGGGAGGTTAGACTGAAGAGTGAGTTTAATGAGTAAAGAATGAGTTTCAGAATATTTTTGACTATGCAAGATTCCTGAGACACCTAGTCTGAAATCATTGGAGACATACATTTGTACTCTAGAGAAATGTATGTGTCTAAGTAACTCTTTAAAAATAGAAATTTTCAGCTTCCAAGTATTGCTTAGCTTTTTCTCACTACATAATTTTGTGAACCAAATTCTACCAATACGAGTCTAGTTGTCTGGCATAACTGAATTTCCCTTTGAGAAATAAGCTTCAAAAATCTCTGACCTGTCACCCTCAATTTAATGCATGTTTTTAAGAAGAAGAAACACATCAACATTTTTTAAAGGAAGAAGTAGCTTTTTTAAAGGGAATGATTAAGTGAAGGACCCATGAAACCATAAAATTCTCTTAAACTTTTAACCTTGTTTATTTTCTGACTATTGATTTTGCAGGGAAAAATTCCTAAAAGTTATGCCTACCCTTGTCTTATGTGTGCATGTCTGTGTATCTATATCTCTGTTTCTGTCTTTCTGTGTTTCTCTATCTCTCTGTCTCAATCAATAGGTGTGTATACACACACACACACATATATCCATTTTCAGTCTAAATCTATATTACTTTTGAAATGAAGTTTTCATGGCTTCAAGGAGGATATGTGTATATAAACACACAATTACAATGCATATACACATACATGTATGGGCACACAGGTATATGTACATAGACCCATGTACATGCTATGTATTGAATATGCAATAGGCCTCCATAAATACATATGTAGATTAGAGGATAGAAAGTTAACTACAAATCCAGGAAGACATTGATTCAAGGACCACCTCTCATATATGTTGGTTGTATGACTGAGCAAATCCCTTAGCCTCACAGTGAATGCTCTTGGCAACTAAAATAGACAAGTTTTAAGGTGACTCCTTGAACTGATAGAGGAAGTTTCCACACCAGAAGGTTCCTTCACTAATGAAATAACTCCTTCAATCTCTATCCCTAATACATATATTTTGTGTGTGTATATATACGCACAAAAACATAGAGATAATATATGTATGTATATGTATATATGTGTACATATACATATATACATATATGTATATGTGTACATATATGTGTGTAGGTGTATATCTATAGTCAAGAAATGTATATTGCAGTCCACAGTACATAAGTATAAAAAATAAAATTGTCAATTTCTTTTCTCTCCACATCCCTGAACCCACACTCTTCCCCCTTCCACTTTCCTCCATGGCTATTTAGTTTCCTTATTCCCCAAGCACAGGATGTACTGGTTAAAATGACCCTAGGTTAAAATGGAAGACTGCCCTAAATTGAAAAGTCCACTTTTGATCTGCCAATAGAATTAAGGTTACTAGCATTTTACAGGAAGAGCAAAAGTGAGGATTTTCTTTCAGTTATTCATAAGCAATTATTTTAAGACAGGAATGGCTCATTTCATGACTGAACTGCTAAATACTTCCAAAACTAACGTATATGGAAAGGTTAATTGGAAGGAAACCATTTTAAGAAAAGATGGTGCTGGTGCTTAGATTAAAGGAAGAGACTCACAGGTCTGGGCAGGGTTATGTGGATTAAATAGTATATCAATTTACATAACACCTTTCATTTGTTTATCTTCAAGGTTGGTATAAATATTAATTGCGCTAGGTCTCCAGGAAGAAGTTATTATCTTTAACTTATACATGGAGAAATTGAAAGGTCAAGGGATATTTCTTAAGGCAATATGAGTCAAAGTGAGAACTTAGCCTTATCAGCTTTCAAATATATCTTACTTTGTGTGACTATCATTTCTCATTGGCATACAAAGGACCTCTACTCTACAGTGCCTTATTATTTGTCAATCAGACTACCACAAGTAGCTCCCTAAACTCTCTAGCTGTTTCCATACAGTTCCTCCTCTCATTAATCAACAACGGCACAGCTGCTAAAATGATGGACCAGATCATGTCACCCTCCTACTAAAAAATCTTCAGATCTTCATTTTGGTATGTAAAGATTTCCACCACCTGGTTCCCAACCACCTTTTCAATTTGTTTCATATCATTTTCCTCCCCACTTTCTCCATTTTAGTCAAAATGACTCTTCTCCATAGCAACATCCCATTTTTCACCTCAGTTGATCGTCCATATTGGGGATCTAAAATATGTTCCTTATTCACCTCCTTATCAGTGAATATTGAACTTCAAAGGCAAGCTCAGGGCCAACTCCTAGACAAGACCTCTTCTCTACTTCCTGTTCCCCCCCCCCACACACACATTCATACCTTATTGTTAGTGTTTTCTGGTTCTGAAAATTACTTTGTATTACTTCATGTGTATTTTCTATTTATTTATCTCTATGCGTTTTAAATATCTCCCCTCCCTCTGCCCATGTAAGCTCTTGGGGGCAACACTTTTTTTCTTTGTCTTGGTACTCTTAGTAATTATCATAAGTTATGCTTTATTGTTTAAAAGCATCTTATACATAGTAGCCATTTAATAAAAGTTTCTTAATTGAATTGAATACAATTGTATAATGTTAACACATTCTAGAACACCACATCTTCATTTATTGTTCTCCAAGTACATAACACATAGAGAAATTCAAATTCCTCTTTTTTTTTCAGAGTATTCTAAACTCTCTTCTTAAATCAATATGTAATTATCAGCCTGCAAATGTCTTCTAAAACCGAATTTCTAGCCAATATAAGTGGAAATTGATATCTCATCTGTGTATCTATATAAATATAAATGAATAGATATTCATATCTATCTATCTATCTATCTATCTATCTATCTGACTCAGAGACCTATATGGCATTGACGGTTGTGTGTTGTCTTTCCCATTACATTGCCAACTTCTTGAGAACAGGCACTGCCTTTTACCTTTCTTTGTATCTCCAGAGCTTAGCACAGTGCCTAGCACAGAGTAGGTGCTTAATAAATATTGTTGACTAATTATAACAGGTCTATATTATAAACCAGCTGGTTACTTGGTCCAAATAATACCTACCTAGGACACTACAATGCCTTGCCTTTTTTTTTTTATTACCAGGCTAATTTTTTTTTTCATTTTACTTCTCTCTGATCCAATGTCTTGCTCGTTAAAATGCAAATACAAAGGTTTATTCAGTTTCATTTCCCAGTGAGGATTAAGAGGTATTAGTATAATGAAATGATTAAGAGATTTAACCTCCTTTAGGAGAAAGCTGAGGTAGGTAAATAAAAGTTATTGTAATATGATTGCATTTGAGTGGAGTTATTTGAAATGTCAAAAAAGCTATTTTTAATATAAACTTATTAAAACATTGTAAGTGATTAATAAATAATTATTGAGTTGATTTATCCCTATAGATTTCCCAACTCTGGAAAATTGTTTCTTATTTTGAGGGAAAAAGGGATAGGGATTTCCCTTCTACTTTATCCTATTTCTATCAACATTCAAATAATTTACTAGCAGGATGAAATGATTCAGATAAAATTTCCACCAAACTTGGATCTTCAATTCTTCCCTGGCTTAGAACACACACACACATATGCACACACACATGCATGCACATGCACTCACACATGCACACACGCACATGCATGCATGCACACTCACACATGCGCACGCGCGCACACACATGCATGCACACACACACTCACACATGCACACACATGCATGCACGTACACACACACATTATTTTGGCTTTCTGAAAAATGAAACTTGCCATACCAACCAGTATTTTTTTTTGGCACAATGTATGCAATGTCATTCAAAGTGTTCCAATAAATACTCACTGGGATTTCACAGATATTCATTTTCCAGATAGTCTCTAAAAGAGGTTCCTACATTAAGTGGATGTTGTACAATATGACCTATAAAATCCTATTTATCCTTAAAATTTATTTGATTCTGACTCTGTTACTGTCGCATTATGTTACATATATGTATACACATGTGCATATATACACATCCATCTATTTCATTATGTAGTTATATAATTAAAAGAGAAATCTTATAGTCTGACAGATGATATTCACAGGGTAATGAATGTTAAATGGCAACTAGACTACACCCTGACCAGATGGCTACTGTCTTATCTCTTATCTCAGTTCTCTTTGATTTTCTTATCACATAGAACTCACAGCTTTATGAAAAGCTTAAATCTCTGATGTAAAGCAAGTGAGTAAGTACAAGTCACAAATAAACATGCCTACCTAATTACATAAAATCTATAGGTAATTTATTTGCATAACTTTAATGGTAATGGATTCCGACAGCCATCTCTTCTTGGAAAGGTTTTTCTCAGATTCTTAAAATTTCAGGGTTCAGAGAAGCCTATCTAAGAAGTTACCTGGTCCAAATAATACCTAACCACCAATCCCCTCTACAGTAGCTCTGACAGATGGTCAGGTAAGGAGGAGAAGAAAGAGAAAGGGGAAAAGGACAAGGAGGAAAAGGAATAGAAGGAAGAGGAGGAGAAGGAGAAGAAGACAAGAAGGTGAGGGTCTTAGGCAGAATGTCTATGCACTAGCAATCATGTATTCAAAGGTTATACATTTCTTCAGCTGGCACATTTTGTGTCTGACCTCTAGGAGCCCAGATGTATTCTGTAAGAGGTGCAAGGTATGAAAAGGAGATGATGGTTCTAAAGATCTCCTGGGAAACTTTTCCAATGATTTATCATGACCAAAAATATCAAACAGAAAGCACAGTAAAATAATCATTAATAAAAACTTTATTGAAAAGTGAATCACCCCCACCTAAGTTTTCTCCATGTTTCCATCCTTTAAGCTTACTGAACTGCAGATTATTTTTTACGATAGTTCCTGATCCTCTTCATGGAGTATCTCCACACTTGACCAATACATCAATGAGAAGAATGAAGCCTTATTGTGGAGTCCTTAGCTCTTCCTTGAAATAGCTACAGAGGCCTAACATCCTACCAGAGAGACATTTTGATCATATACAGGCATTGTCAGTTCATACTACACAACCTTCTCTTTCATGTGAAATGTGAAGTTGCTATCAGCAAACCATTGACATGATTTTGGGAGTCCTGGTAACGATAATTAGACAACAATGACTAATTATTTGATCTGGCTTCTAGCCTATATGTGATTTGTATCAGGGATCTCTCCAAACGTAGGCAAAGAAATCACAGATAAGGATCAGTTTTAAAGATGGCACTTGATGCAAAAATTGCAGGTTATACTGTTCTCGGTGATCATATCTCAGCTGGTAGATAAGGTGAAAAAGATTTTGATAAATTAAGGATGAACTGAATTCATATTCAATTCTCAGATGGATCTTTTTCAATCTCCCAAACCCACCCTTATTATTAATTTAGTTTTACTCTGAGTTATATAGGAGTTTTTGCCATTACAAATGGGCTGTGCACAAAAGTAGAGTATGAATGGCAAACAAGGTGAACTGGATTCCATCTCACTAAAAAAAAATTAGATTGAATTTCTTTCATTTGTTTCAAGGAGAACCTTGGGAACATTAAGATCTCCATATAATAGAGTCCCACTGCAAATCTACTTAGTCTTATCCTCTTAAATTCTAGGTTTAGTTTATTGTTCCTCCATAGTCTCTGTCCAAGTTATTTGGATGGATGGACCGACTCTATAACTTCCCTACGGGTTGCATTTAAATTTGAACAAGAAACTTTCCTTCTCCACTTTGAGGAGCTCGGGAGGACAAGACATCTGGTATGAAGGCTTAGCAAGCCCTATTCAATGCTATTCATTAACCTTTTGGGGTCCACTTATCAACCAACTCTCACCTGTGATTCTAAGGAGTTGCAGCATCCAAAGTGGTCACATTCTGGTAAAACTGCCTGGGCAGAGGGAATAAACCAGGTTAAGAGCAACCACCAGGTCTCAAACTTGGTGATTTAGGGGGATGTCTACTCCAAGCACATGAAAATTTCCCCAGGTGGAATGGATGGATGCGAACAATTTGTTCCAACCGCCATGAAGGGGGCTGAAGCAGGCACCATGGAACACTTAGAAACTGGTCAGACAGTAAAGATGCCAGTTATTCCCTGTATCCCAGGCCATTGTCAGTTGTCCTGGACAGACAACAATGCATATAATCTATAAACACATGCACAAAGTATGAGTAATGAGGGAAGCTTAGGACAGAAAGAAACTCAGCTGAATACAGTACATCAAATGGGATCTGGTGATGGGTTTCTTAGTTGAACAGTGACTCATAATTGGGATATGGCTATGGAAAGTAAAGTCTTGTTCAAAAGGAACAGAATGTATAAAAATGTGAGTGGAATAACATGGTGATATTAGAAAGAATGAAGAATTCAACAGAGAGTAGAGAGTAAATAAGCAAAATAGATCACCTATGAAGAAAATCAATGGATGATGAAGCTGAGACAATACTACGATGAAAATCCATTACAGATTATCTGGAGAGAAAGTGTAAAAAGATAAATAGTCAGGGAAATAGATGAAAAACCTGCTGTTTTGAACATGTATTGGAATTTTTCTTCTACAAGTAAAATATATCTTGATAAGTAAAGTTGCAAAGAGATAAGTTCACATACATTTAAATATTACATGTGTATATGTATAGATATATACACATATATATCGATACATATATATTCTATTGTTCAGTCATTTCAGTCTTTTCCGATGCTGTGTGACCTCATTTGAGATTTTCTTGACAAAGACAGTGAAGAAGTTTACCATTTCCTTCTCCAGTTCATTTTATAGGTGAGGAAAATGAGGCAAACAGAATTGTGATTTGCCCAGGTTAACACATCTAGTAAATGTCTGAAGCCAGATTTGAACTCATGTCTTACTGACTCTAGATCCTGTACTCTGGTCACTTAGCTGCGCTATATATAGTGTGTGCATAAAATTTAATTGTTTAATATTGATTAAATATAAAATTATGTATAAATATCCTTGTTTAAGTTTTGATAGGCTCTGAATCTTATAACTCTAAGACTTTGTGGTTGTGTGGTTCTGTGAATATCTCACTTCATTTGGCAAAGTATAAAGAAAAGATCGAGGAGAACAGTTCTTCTGTATCTAATTGTTAGCCACAAGGAGGAACTGAACGTGATGGTTACCATGGAAGGATGTGGACCATTCCATTGTATAATTAATTACAAATAAATAGACAAAAACCAGGCTCTTCTCCCCAACTATATTAATGCACATGACCCTGTTCTTTTAGCAGTGATGGTTAAGAGTTACAAAGAGGCAAATTTAGGGTTGTACAGGGACAAACTCCCTGACATTTAAAGTAAACTTAATAGAGTAATACTTTCTCAGAAGTCAGGGAGCATCCATCTTAACGAAAATCTCCAGGCAAGTTGAGTAACTATTTATTGCTGATACTGTTGTAGGCATTTTTGGTAAGGTTTGCGTTGGGCTCAGTGTCATCCCAACTTCTGTCCATTTCAAAGATTCATTGATTCTGCTGCGCCAACGAAGCCTATCTTCTATATCAACTTTGGTACACAGACCATACCTTGAATGCAGGTACAATTTAAAGCAAGCAAATTTAATTCTTTAAAATTTTCTATTATGTAGAATCAAGAGGAAAGCAATAAAACTAAATACAAATGTAAAAAGAAACATTCTTAGCTCATGGATTGTATAAAGGTAGTAAGTAGATGGGATTTGTCTTGAAAGCTGTAACTAGCTAACTCCTCATATGGATTTGCAAAATTTAAATTAGTCTAACCTCTGCTACCTCTGATACACAAGCTGAGTCACTGAATCTGAATGACTACATCTATAAAGCTAATTAACTATTGCAAATATTTAAAGTATCATTGTCCTTGATTTTCACTATAAAAACCAAATTCACGTTAACAAACAAGAATTGAATACTTACTATGTTCAAAACACACTTTTATTCATCTTAATCAGCAATGATTCCAATGGAGATATCTCAGAGGTGATTTCTATCTCTGTCTTGGTTTTTTTTTTACTTGTTTCTTTTTTGTCTGTCAACAATAAGGACTTGCATTGTGCCACATTTTGGGCTTTTTAACTTAACTATGAGTGTTAACTTCCACTTTGTTTTAGCCTACCTCATCATCCTGCAGACAGTCTGTTTCTCTTAAGATTGCCCTGGAGAAGGAAATTCTCTGAATCCAACGGACCCACTAGGGCAAAGAAGAAAACATAACATCTCTGTTGATAAAGGGCTATAGAGATATTATAAATATATCTTCAAGGACAAAAAGGTAGATAGTAACCATGGCCTTGAGATGAGAGTCCAATCAGTTGACAAGGACCCCCCTTTGACATTCACCTTTGGTGCCTCATTGCTTTTGGGAAATGACCCTGAATTCTCTATAGAATGTATCCTTAATAGCAAGAACTGTATGGTTTTTATGATATCTTCGTCATGTTATTGATGAGACGTTTTCAATACTGTCCAACTCTTGCTTATCTCATTTGGGGTTTTCTTGACAAAGAGAAAATAGTGGTCTGCCATGTCCTTCTCTAGCTCTTTTTACAAATGAGGAAACTAAGGCAAACAAGATTAAATGAATTGTCTAGGGCCACACAAAGGGTAAATGTATGAGGTTGGATTTAAACTCACAAGGTAAGCTTTTCTAATTTTGGGGCTGACACTATCCACTATGCCACCTATCTGTTTTGTAGTAAATGTTTAATAAATATGGCATTCATTGATAGAGTAAAGGCTATGTTGATAGAAAATGTAATTAGGTAGGTCTTTCTAGACTCAAAATACTTGAAGAACATTTTAGGTAAAGTACTATATTTGGAGTTGAGAAGTACTGAATTCAAATCCTACCTCAGACATTTATTTGTCTTACCATGGACATTTAAGAAGATGTAGGGCATCCACCAGGACATGAATTCTTTTCAGTCAAGAAAACTAGTGAAAACCATTTTCTGAGACATAGAAGGACTATAATAATGGTGTGCTTTAGTGGGGTGAGTACTTCTGCTGATGAAATCATGGATACCAGAAGTACAGAACCACAGTCAATCAACAAGTATTGACTAAGCACTTAGGTGCTACCCATAGCAAAATGTCAATCTTAAAATTGGAAAGGACCTTAGAGTCATCTACTTTAATCTCCTTCTGAATAAAACACTGTCTAGAACATCTGTGATCATCCGCCTTCCAATGAAATCAAGGGGAACTCACTGCCTCTTGAGGTATCCCATAGGCATAGGTCTAATTGTTGGAAATTTTTTCTTCATATTTAATCAATATTTGCTTGGGGATCTTCTTTGCTCAAAATGTAAAATTCTGACATGTCCATTGTTCCCATACTGAGAAGTCACCAAACTTCTTGGGAGGGGAGGAATCTAAACCAAGGATTGGGATCATAACTGTTTGTGTGTGAGTATCGTGAAGAATTCTACACACACAGACATACAGACATATATGTATATGCATATGCATATATTGTATATATATGTGTGTGTATATACACACATATATACAGATGTACACATGTACACATATATCTTTTCTGTCTCCTTTCCTAGATTTGGTATGTTTGGAAATAAATATATACACACATTTTATATACACTATATGTATATATATATGTATATATATATATACATATATATATAGTGTATTGTGTCATTTATACAAATTAATATAAGGTAAAGTAGAACATCCTAACAATAGAAAAGAGATATACAATGTTTTGGGAAAAAATTGGATGGGAAGATAATTTTCAATTTGGGGAACTGGGAAGACTTCATGGGAGATGTGACACTTGCTCTAGATGGTCTTGAGGGAAGAAAAGGATTTCCACATGTAGAATGAAGAAAGAAGAACATGCCATTCATTTTATATCAGCTCAATGTTGGGATCAAGTATTATTTTCTCATTTTTTAATGATAGAATTGAGGCATAGGGACTTGCCCAAGTTTACTTGGTTAGTCAGTGGCAAAGTCCAAGCCTCGGAATTCCCTGTTGAATACTCAGTTCCATGAGGTGTGGCTGACATTAAAATGTTGACAAGCAGTATACCATTTCCACTTTGGTTCACTTACTTGAAAGATGTGGAAACTTTCTTGGATGAATGCAGCACTTATGTCTAGGTTAAAATATACTCTTAAGGGCTGTTCAAATTGTGAGAAACAAATACTACTGAAAGCACAAACCCGTTACACACACACACACACACACACACACACACACACACACACACACATACACAAAACTCTAGTCCCTGAAATCAAGCATAGCTAGAAGTGATAGATCAGGACACTGTGATGGAAGGATACAGTTCTGAGTGGATTGCTTGGACTTGCCAAATCCTAGTTCTAGTTGGTTTGGATTTAGATCAAGAAGAGATTTTCCTGATTCTCAATCATTGTCAGCAAATGTTACCAACCCCCCCCCGCCAAAAAAAAAAAAACTAAACCTCTAAGATGAGGAAGTGAGGAAGTCATGCATCCTGGAGTCAATATGGATGCTGAATAAAACTGGGCACTGGGGAAACTTTAATACCCCTGAAGCTGTAACGTTGGGTCAAATGAATGATCCACTTTAAAAGATGGAAAACTTTCAACAATGCTTCTGCACACTCCCCTCTGACAAATAATGTGAACTTAGGTTGGGCTCTGACACCAACCTTCAAATATTTGTGCAAAGGGAAAACCCTGATGTGTCACTAAAACTGACTCAGATTTTTGGAAGCAGCAGACTCTGATAATTTAGGTAATGTCCATTTGCTTCAAGTCAGTTCATTATTCAGCACATTGTGCAGATTTCCACCACCTCCAAGCAACATCAGGCAGTGGGTCTTTTGCTCACTTTTAAAGACAATTAACATTTCTGCATCAAGGTCACTCATTAATGAGTCAAATGCAAGTGAATATTTGATCCTGTCCTGGGTTTAGAAGAAGTCTAATCTTAATGGAACTACCAAAAAAATCTCTAGATCCAGAAAAAAAATTTTAAAATATTCATCCTAAACAAGAAACAGTCCAGAATATGGAAGGTATCAATGAGGAAAAATGTGAAAGAAGGTGGTTCAGCAGTCTACCAGACCCCAAACTGTATTACAAAGCGGTAATCATCACAACAATCTTGTCCTGGCTAAGAAATAGAGTGGTGATCAGTAGAATAGTTTTGATACACAATACGCAGCAACAAATGACCATAGTAATCTAGTATTTGATATACCCAAAGATCTAAGCTTTGGGGAACAGAACTCACTATTGGACAAAAAATTACTCTAAAGTAGCTTGGCAGAAACTAGATAGAGACTAACATCTCACACGAAATGCCAAGATAAGATCAAAGTGAGTACATGATTTAGACATAAAGGGTGACATTATAAGCAAATTAGAGAAGCATGTGCATGCATTATGTTACCTGTCGTATATATGGATAAGGAAAGAATTTATGACCAAATAAGAGATAGAGAGCATTACAAGATGGGAAATAGACAATTTTTATTATATTTAATAAAAATGTTTTTTTATTAACAAAATCAATACAGCCAAAATTAGAGAGAAAGCCGATAACTGAGGGGGTGGTGAAATTTGCAGGAAATACATTGAGAATTGAGTCAAATTTATAAGAATATACACCTTTCTACAGAAAAATGAATAGTCCAAGAATATGAGCAGGCAATTTGTAAAAAAAGAAATCAAAGCTATCTATAGTCATATAAAAATACTCTAAAACATTATTAAAATGCAAATTAAAATAATAAATAATTATTAAATCTAAAATTAAAATATCTGAGATACTACGCCACACCAATCAAACTGACTAATATGACAGAGCAGGAAAGTGACAATCTTGGAGGGGGTATGAAATAAATGGAATACTAATTCACTCTTGATGGAGTTGTAAACTGCTGTAACCATTCCAGAAAGTAATTTGGAACTCTGCCTATAAACTGTGCATATTCTTTCATCCAGCACTACAACAACTAGGTCTATATCCAAAGAGATCAAAGAAAAAAGAAAAGAACCTTTATGTCCAAAAATATTGATAGCTGCTTTCTTTGTGGAGACAAAGAACTGGAAATTGAGGGGATATCCATCAAATAGCTATGTGATTGTGATAAAATACTATTGTGCTATAAGGAATGATGACTAGAATGCTTTCAGAAAAACCTGGGAACACTTGTATGAACTGACACAAAGTGAAGTGAGTAGAACCGGCACATTTTACACATCAACATCAATATCCTACAGTGATCAACTGTGAATGACTTTGCTATTCTTAGCAATACAATGCTCTAAGACAATTTCAAGGGATATATGATGAAAAATACTATACAGCCCCAAATGTAAACTGCTGAAGCTGAATGAAGATCAACCATACTTTTATTTTTTGCTATGTACGTATGTACACATACACACACACGCATCTGTATTTTCTTTGCCTGTATGACCACATGTATAATCTGCATCAAATTGTTTGCATTCTCAAGAAGATGGGGAGGAAGAGAAAGTATTTAGAACTCAAAATTTTTTAAATGAATATGAAAAATTGTTTTTAAATGTAATTGGAAAAAATAATATTTTTTTTAAAAGAAGCCTGTTCTTTAAGAGGACAATTTGCCACATAATTTATCACTGGAATCTGAAAACGCAAAATTATTTTAATCTCTGATTGTTGAAGTTACACATTCCAATTGTTTTTTTATTTTAGTAGATACCTGTACCAAGAATATACACCACTACGTACCCGTGGACAGAATCAATCACTGTTAACACACGTCTCTAAGTGGCACAGTGGACAGAGTGATAGGACTTGTGTCAGAAAGACTCATCTTCCTGAATTCAGATCTTATCTCAGATGTTTACTAGAAGTGTGACCCTGGGCAAGCCACTCTATCCAGTTTGCCTCTTTTTCCTTATCTATAAAATGATCTGGAGAAAGAAATAGCAAATCACTGTAGCATCTTCACCAAGAAAACTTGGTCATGAAGAATCAGACACAACTAAACCATGAAAACAACAAATATACCTTAGAGGTGCCAGCTCTGTATACCTGCAAAGAGATCATTTAATTCAAACAAAGCCTTCAAGTATAAGACTCCTAGATAGATTTTATAGAAATCCATTCTAAACCATCTAAATATAATAAATGGTATTTTACTAATTCATTCTATATACATCATCTCATTTCAGCCTTACTGGAATCCTTCGAGCCAAGATTTACATGCATTAATGTTCTAATTTTATAGAAGAGAAAAAGTGAGTAAGAGAAGTTGTGCCACAGCTAGTGAGTTCCTGAGTAAGATTTGAATTCAGGTATTCCCTGTTCTAGTTCCAATTCTTTATACACTGTCATACCATCTCCAATGAAGTTTTGCTCCACAGGCCACCTGGCACCACATATCAATTCAAAAAATTTTAAAAATAACTTCCAGAAGTCATAGCTAATTTGGGAAAAGATCTAAGAAAGGATTTCAAAAAGAAAACATTTTTTAATTGCCAATATTCAAAATGTACATGATTAGATTATAAACATTAATAAAACAATTCTCAAGTATCCTTAAACATCCTCAGAAACTCTATTCATATGCGGATATAATTAATATTAATAACTTATAATAAACCAAACTATTACAAATGGGAGCTTTAGAATTTCTTCCAAACCATTTTTCTTTATACTTTTTAAAAGATTAATAACTTAGTGACTCTATGGAACTATAGATTTCACTTACTGTAATATAAAAGCAAATCTTTTTAAACTCTAACTGGGAACCAAATATTAGGGTAATACATTAAAGTTATGGCAGCAATATTCATTTGAACCTGATTCATTTCTTACAAATAGTGGATTAAAATAAAAATTCAAGCATTAAAGTAAGGCTTCATACAGCTCGTGAACATATCAAATTTTTTTAAAATATCAATCAACTGGTAGCTTTGACTCCTTGCACTCTCTTGACTCAAATTTCTTTCCCCAAAGTTACCAATCACATCTAAACTGCTATATCTTATGGTCTTTTCTGAGTCCTAATTCTATTTGACTTCCCTGCACCTTTTAATAATATGGAATCCCCTCCCCTGATCTTCTTCTCCTGAGTACTGCTTGCTCTTTTCATTTCCATAGCATTGTGCTTTATTCATTCTCATCCTACTTTTTCTGATCAATCTTTTGCAGCCACTTTCACTAGGTTTTCATCTTTTTCCTTTTAGTGTAGACAAAATATTTATGCTTCTCAGCCTGGCATTCCCTTTCTGTCTTCCCCATTCTTACTCTGTCTTACACTTATGTTTCAAGTTTGATTTCTTCTTCCTTCCCTGTTTACATTTTTTTAAAAATTCTAGGCAAGTCAACCTACTAGATCTTCTCCATAAATGATTTCCCATTTCTCACCTTAGAACATATATTAGAAAAAATTGTTTCTTTTGCCTGGAATGCAATTCTGCCACAATTTTTCCAGGTATCATCCTTAGCTTTCTTCAAATTATAGCTCAGAAACTGGCTTTTTTTCTGATCCACCAGTTAATTATTGAGATTATATTGAATTACATGAATGTATTTTGTATTTACTCATATGTTTGTCTCCCTTTAGAATATAGGTTCTTTGACGTTAGGGACTGTTTTATTTTTGTATTTGTGCATAGTATGGTAGCTTACTTGTGGTCGGTATTTAATCATTGTTTGTTGAAATAAATTGAATTAAGCAGAGTAGAATTGAAGTGAACTCTTTCAGTGGTTATCAGGATAAAGTAGACTTACAAAATGTCTTTTATACTCCTTTGTATGTACAAGTGGTTGGCAACATATTGTAATTATCTTCTTGCTGTTTTCTTGCTTATAAGTAGTTGCTATGGGACTGAAATCAAGAAGATTTGAATTAAAACCTGGTGTCAGACACTTACTAGCTGTGTAACCTTGGGTAAATCACTTAACCTCTGCGGGCTTCAGTTTCCCCAACTATAAAATGGAGATGATGATGGCACTTACCTTCCTGAGTTGTTGTAAGGAACAAATGTGATATTTTTTCTAGAAAAATAATAGCCCTATACCTGGTATATAGTAGGTGATAGATTAATGTTCCTTTTATTATTATTTTTATTTTAATTCTTCTGAGCACTATGTTCTATATTATATGACTTAAAGCATCACCTGGAAGAATACTGTTGTTGAGGAAGGGAGTTTCTTTAGCAACAAACTTTATCAAAGTTGGGATTGTCAAAACCAAATTCCCCCAATACGTTCCAATCGGATCTGCCTCCTGCTCATTCCAAACCCATTATAGATTTATCATACTTGTATAAAAATTGATGCACTAATGTCAATAGCTGCCTATCCAACTGCATTTAATAGTCTGTGAAATTAACGCTGATAATCCATTTTATTTTTCCAGTGTGGATGTTCAGACAAAATTACTTTGAATTCCTCTGAATTTCATTTATGAGATCTTAATAGTGTTCTGGGACCCAATACAATGTCATCTGGAAATAAGAAAGTTTGAAGAAACTCATTCTCAATAAGTAATCCTTCTTTTGTGGAAACCTAAAAGAAGAAATATCTTATGTCTTCAAACTGAAGGAAATCTGTGAAAAACATTTAACTGTCTTTAAACATAATTTCATGTCAACACTTAGCAAAAAGTTGAACAAAGCAACTCCTGTAATCCTATCTTTCATAATGCCTTGTATAATTGCAGTGTCTAAGTGAGAGCCACTTTGTTTGAGCAGAGCCTTCAAGGTTGTATTTCGAATTATGAAGTCAAATGTTTCATAACTCAACAAACAATTAACAGTAAGATCTTGTATTTTACATAACTCTCATTCTATTCTTTGGCTGTGGAGATGTCATTTGCTGTGAAATGACAAAGGCTTACCTATTTCCTTATCATGTTTTCATTTAAGACGCAGTATGTACACAGACAGTTCTCATGAAGATTTAATAGAGATGGGAAAGCAGGCAAATAAGTCAGTAGGTGTTTAGGTTTCTTTAATCCTTCATTTTTGTTTTTGGTAAAACCATTTATGTTCACGTTTTCCATTTTCAAGAGTCTTCAGCCTTTCATGTATTTCTATAATAGATCTCTAATTGCCTTTAAAATGATATTGCCTTCTATAAAGAGTTCTCCTTAAGTACTCATTTTTGCTATTCTGCTGTCATCATCACTAAGTGTCATTGGCACTTTATCACAAATAGATACCGAGATGACTGTATAAATGTGGTGGTTCCATTACTGATGACAGTAAGAGTAGATTAATATTTTTAAAATAAAGCTGACCTAGTCTGTTTCGTTCCCTTTTGTCTTCCTCCTTTGGGCTTTCCTTCCAAATGGTCTTAGAGTAATATGGTTTATCTGGGTAGCATGCCAAGCTTTCTGAAACTCATTTTCTTTTCAAATGCTTTTCATTGTTGTACTAGGTAACACTGTGATCTTCTGTCATCCTCCTTCATAATGTTTTGCAAATCAACTTGTACTCTAAACTGCTGTTGCCCTTGGCTGCTATTTCTTTGTGCTTGGCAAGGAGACTAAACATTTGTTAGCTGAGACAGTTGCTGGTATTTTTCCATCTTTTCACTGTGGTGACTATTTCTCATCTGTTAAAATTACCTAAGCTATAGTGATAGTTAATGTGTTTACCTTTACCCATTTCCCAATTTTCAGAAACAACAACTTATTTAAAAAAGTGGGGTTGGGATTGCTGTGATTGCATGCAATGTCTTCCAATAGTCTTTTTTTCTTTTCAGAGATTTTGAATTCAACGTTAGTCAACAGGGTGACATAATCAACAAATGTAATCTTAGTTTGCATTGCAAGATGAAGGAAGTAAAAGTCCCACTATATGTTGACCTGATTACTCCAAATACGTGTAGAACATTGTGTAGGCTATGAAAACCACAGGTTAAGAGAACAGAAAAAGGTAACCAGGATATTGAGAGGTATAAAAACCACATCACATGAAGTTTAGTATAAGGAAGTGAGGCTGTTTAGCTTGAAGAAGAGAATCTGAATTTCTGATATATGGAAGAGTGACCACATTTGTTGTGTTTGGCCACAAAAGGCAAAAGTAGAAGTGAGCTGAAGTTGAAAACAGGATTCTGAATTTAGGAGATGGGAGATACTTCAGTGATCATCTAATCCAAGCAGTGCCTAAAAGTGAATTTCTTTTACAACATATCATGCAGAAAGTTATCCATCTTTGCTTGAAGAATTTAGCTAAAGGAAAACATACTCACTCTCATGGCAGCTCATTCCATGTTTGGATAATTCTAATTATTAGGAAGCTTATCCTTACTTGTCTTGATTAAACTTCTTTGTAATTTTTATCCTTTGTTCCTAGTTATGCCCTCTATAGTCAAGAAAATGTATAATCTGTCTTCCCTATTGAAGCACTTTGCATATTTGAAAGTAGCTATTAACCTCATTTCCTCTCAAACCTTTTCTTCTCCAGGCTAAACATCCCCAGTGCCTTTAATGCATTCAGTTTTCCCTTCTCTACACATTTTCCAGAGTGTGTAAAAAACAAGATGTCAATTAAAAAAAAACGGCACCTGAGCCTGGACACAATATTAAAGCTTTGTTCTGTTGAAAGTAGAGGACAGTTGGGCTGTCATTTAATTATTTCTAGTTATTACACCTCTCAATACAACCTAACATCAGATTAATTTCCTTGGCCTCCATATCGTAGTTGACTCCTATTGAACTTGTGGTCCACTGCAACTCCAAGATGTGCAGTTGAATTTCTATCTGAATAAGACAAATTATTTTGGTTCAAAAGAAAGGAATAAGAAAAAATCTTCCTACTCTGTAGAGCTATCTAAAAATGTCTTGGGCTGCCAGAGCAGATAGGGAGTTCTACATCACAGGATGTCTTCTAGTGGAGTACTATGGTGATCTATGTGTGGCCTTGTGCTGGTTAGCATTTTTTATCAGTGACCTAGACAAAGGCATAGATGGTTTGCAGATGACATAAAGTAGGAGGGATAGTAGTGGATGAGACAGCTGAGATCCAAAAAGAACTTGATGTGCTTGAACACTGGGTTGAATCTAAGATGAAATAAAGGGAAGAAATATTTATTAAGGGCTTACCATGTCCCACACGAAGCTAAATACTGGGAAAACAAATACAAAGAAAAAGTTTTTGTCTTCAAGGAGTTTATATTCTAATGTGGGAAGATAGGATATAAAAGGAAACTGAAAAGTGAGGACTGAGAGATGAAGATACCTTTGGGGAAGGAGGGGCATTGTAGAGAAAGTCCAGAGTCAGGCATGAAGCCTCCTGAGTCACACATAAAACCTCCCTTTGCCCTTTAATGTCCTTCATAACCAGACTCTTCCTGACTTTCTACTCTTCTTGCATTTTTCTCCCCTCTACATATTCCATGGGCCAATGATATTGTCCTCTTTATTATTCCTTAAAAAACAAACAAAAACCAAGAAACAAAACAAAAAGAAAGGGAAAAAAACCCACTCCATCTCCTGACTGAATATTCAATGTTTGTCTTTGATGTCTGGAATATTTTGCCTCTTTGTCTCCCCCTCCTGGCTTCCTGGGCTTCCTTCAAGTCTCAGCACTTTCTACAAGACAGTTTTTTAAGGCCTCCCCAATACTAAGTGGTTTTTCTCTGATATTATCTCCAATATATTTAATAGCAATCTCTGTCTCTCTGTCTCTCTCTCTGTCTCTCTGTCTCTCTCTCTCTCTCTCTCTCTCTCACTCAATATATCAATATATATGTGTTTGTGTGTGGTATATGTATGTATATATATTTGTGTGTCTGTGTGAAAATATGTATATGTGTGCACACGCACACACACAAAAAAAACACAGTGTTCAAGTCCTCATTCCAATGGAGGAGATACATGCTCTTTTGGACATGTTCCAGCTTATTGATATCCTTAAAAATGTATCATTTCAAAAGTAATGCTGTAGATATGATCCGATCAGGTCAGAACACAGTGGAACTATTCCTTCTTTCAATTTAAACATTACGTTTCTGTTATGAGGACCTAATATTGTTTTAGCTTTTCTGAATCCCATGTAACACTCAACTCATATTTAACTTAGTGTTCACTAAAACACCCAGATCTATTTCACACAAACTTTGTCTAGCCATGCCTCTGCGATCCATCAGTTGATATTTTTTTCAAAGTAAGTATAGGACTTATTATTTATGCCTATTAAATTTCATCTGATTAGCTCTGACCCATATTTTTAGCCTGTTGAGCTTCTTACAGTTCCCAATTCTAGCATCTAATATATTATCCGTTCTTTCCTACTAGGCACTACCTGCAAATTTGGTAATTGAACCATTTTTGCCTCTGTATTTGTCATTCATAAAGACTATCTTAGAGGAACACACATATTACAACAGAAGGTTAGAGTGATCCCAGGTATGAATAGTTTAATAAATTACTCACTCCTAGAATGAGCCAAATTAAAAAAAAAAAACTAGGTCTTTCATAGATTAGAGTTATGACCTTCTTACCAACAATTGTTTTGTTTTCCTACTAAAGATTCGTGGATAGAGGATTAGAGCAAAGGAGTTTCTAGCATGTTATTATCTGATTTCATAATCAGATAATGCCTACGGTTTTAATTTGGCAGCAACAAATCCATTCTTCAGATTGTGAAATGGATATTTAAATCAATGATAAGGCAAGTTCACCCTCTAAAGATACTAGACTTCAAACAGAATTGATGTCATCCAAGATTCAATCTCAGATTACAAGCCCCTGGGTAAGAGAAAGAGTCTTGGAAGTATCTCTTTTCTGCAGATTTCTTATTCAACATTGAGTAGTATCTGAAATAGGAGACTGCACCACATGCTATTTCAAGGCAGTTTTCATCCTGAAGTATGGCCAAAGACTAAAAACTAGATCATGGTTTGGAGCCTTAAAAAACTTAGTATCTTTTAAGAAATCTTTTAGCCACATCAATTGGACTTAATGACCATTTGATGCTACCGAAACATGTAGGCCTGCTCTCAACAATCTTTGTCGATTGGTCAGAAGTCAGTTTTCATATTTGAAAGAAGAGGGGTGAACTACATGTTCTCTTTCTCCTGCCTCCAAAGCAGCAGTACTAGTTGTCACAGATTCTCCTCAATCCTGTTAGCAGTGAGGAGAAGAAATCTTTAAGTAAGAAATCCTTAGCTATATTGACAATCAAAAAAGTATTAAGTAGATTAAGTCCATCCTCAATTATTTTTCCCTCACCTTTTTGACTACTAGATTATGAGGGCAGGAAAAATATTTTATTCAGTGTCATCCTGCCCAACATTTATGTAACGATTTAGTCTTTGCAGTGACAACAGTGGAATCACCTGTAGACTCTAAGACTTCAACATCCGATATGGTTGATATGGTGGTAATAAAGAGGAATGAATAAAATGAACCTGGGAAGATTGTGACCAAAATCAATGGATCTCACAAGTGGAAGGAATTTCAATGGTCATCTAGTTCAAATCCACATCTGAACAGATATTCCCTCTGCTTGAAGACTTTCAGTGAGGGAGACTCCACTATTTCTAAAATCACCTCATTCAACCTTTGAAAAGTGTTGTGTGTCTATTTGTTTTCCATCTTGTACACATGAAGTTGGTTTGTTTTAACTCAATCATGAGACTTTGCATTTATCTTTATTGAATTTCTTGATAGCAGGCCTATTTTTTCTTACCAACCTCCTGAATTCGGCTTCTGGTTCTGGCAAAACAAATTTAATCAGGCTTTGCGGTGACATCTATTCAAATATTAGAAGAGACTGTTATGATTCTTCTTCAGATTGATCATCCCAAAGTTCTTTCAACCACTCTTCATATGACATGATCTCAAGGCTCTTTACTGACTTGGTTTCCCTTTTCTATATATTCCCAAGGCAATCACTATCTCTTTTTAAATGTGGTAATTACAATTGACCTCCACATTCCAGATAATCTAAACAGGACAGTAAACAACATTACCTTCCTGGTCTTGGATTCCTTATTTTTCTTGCCTTTCTCTATGTGGTACTGCGAATAGAGCACTGGGTCTGTAGTCAGGAAGAATGATCTTCCTTAGATCAAATTTGGCTTCAGAGTCTAGCTATGTGGCCCTGGACAAGTCACTTAACCTTGTTGGCCTCAATTTCCTCATCTATAAAATGAGCTAGAGAAGAAAGTGGAAAATCAGTCCAGCACCTTTGTCACAAAGAGTCAGACATAACTGAAAAATGATCGAAAAAGTAGCCCTTGATTGCATTATCTTACTTGGTTGTCATATTACTCATATATAGTCTGATGCAACTATGACCTATTTACTGCAGTGTCACCATCCCTCTTCCATTATATTTGTGAAATTGATTTTTGTAACCCAAGTATAATACTTTGTTTTATCCCTATCAAAATTCAGCTTATTAGAGTTGGTCCAAACTTCAGTCCAACATGTAATTTTGAATTCTGTCATTCACTTACCCCCCTCTCCGGTTTGTGTCATCTTCAAATATAACTAGCTTATCACTTATGTCTTTTAAAAATGTTAAATGGCATAGAGCCAAGAAAAAAGAATGAACAGATTTTTGACAGGCCTTGCAGGTGGACAATCAGTTAGGTTTCATAACTTAATAGGAGGATGAGAGTGGGTTGAATCACATTTGGGAAACAATACTGTCATTGATCTTAGGCCAGTCTCAGTTGCCAAAACGCTTTTTTAAAAAAAGTAATATTCTCCTAGTGGTTCTACATAGGTGTGAATCATAGAACACCATGGTCTCCAAAAATATCAAAGGGCAATGATTGGATGAGATGGATACATGGTGGATTTAAGTAGGCAGTTTACATTTTATCATCCATAACATATGTAGAAGAAATAGTATAAAGTTATCAATCCATTATCAAAAAAAGTAGCTAAGCCAGTCATGTATCAGGAGTGAAGAATCAAGGGTGGACAACTTGAGTGACAATACTATTACCAAAAGATTTCCAAAGAATCCCATCCTTTTACTTTAAGTCAATCAATATTTTTAAAGTACCTATTTTGTAGCAAGCAGTGCGGTAGGTGTTGGAGATACAAAGGCAGGAATAAAGTAGTCTTTGCCTTCAAGGAGTTTATATTTTATTGAAGTGATATAACATGTACAAAGTATATACAAATTCGATCTCTAACGTTTGGGATATATTCTTTATATAGAATTTATGGAAGTACATTAAAGGAATTAGAGAGAATGAAAAGGTATGTATGGGTAGTTATTGGCCCTCGTTAGGGAATCATTTACAATGATGAGAGCCTAGACTAATCTATCAAAAATCTCCTAATCGTCCTGCATAGCTATTTGCATATAGTAAGTGTTTAAAATACATCGATTGACAAGATATTGGCTATGTCTCTCCCTAGTGTCTTCAAGTTCTCTTTATTCTACCTGATAAGAACCAGATTTCAGCTCATAGTCCTGGAAATAACTATACATATTTATATTGTACTGTGTAGTTTACAAAGTAAACTACAAAGTATTTTCCCCTAACAGTCCTTTGAAGGAGGGAGATCCAAATAGTTATCTAGCACACACCTATCGTATTGCATATGAAGAAGAGGAAGCAGATTGGTCTTTGAAAAAACAGAAGAGTCATTTTTAGCCAAGGGGTCCTTCTGAATGACTTTCCATTAAACTATGCCACCTCTTCTTCTTATCTTAATTCTAGGCATGCTCAGCTGGTTTGTCATAGTAGAATTATCAAGAAACTTCTTATTTTCTCTATTTTTAAAGTTCTGAATAAAACTAGAACCAAATAAATTTAAGTTGTCAGTTTTCTTAGTTAAATATTCTCATTTTACAGATGGAGACTGAGGAGCAATTACTTGCCAAAGGTCACACAACCAGTTGCTGTTGGAGTCAAGATTACGACTCCCAGTTTTCTCTCTCCTAGTAGAGTACAGGATTAAAATGAATCCCTGTGGGATCTCTGTGAATCTGACCCCAAAGATTTACTATATCTTCTAGGTTGCTAATTCAATTTCCCAATCATAGCATCATGATACACTGATGCATCATGACCAACAATCTCACTCTCCTCACTACTCTTTTATCAAGTGGGTGGAAAGTAGAAGCAAAAAGCAATTAATCCAGAGGATAAGGAGGATAGAATGTCTATGTTGGGTCAGACTATCATAGAATTGTACAATATTTAAAAATGAATGGAAAATTACAGGCAACACTTTCATTTCATATACAGGGCAAGGGAATCTCAGGATGGTTAAGTGACTTGCTGAAAGTCATAAAAAACAAAGACAAGAATTCAGACTCATTTCCTTGACTCCCTGTCCAATGCTCTTTCCACTCCAACATATTATGTGGTATATGCATATGTGAACAGTATATACTTATATGTGCTATAGGAGTATATATAAGGGTCTTACTGCATTTTTCCTTCTGTTCCTGCCCATTACACTGACTGAGCATGCCATATTATAAAGTTATGCTTCCCCTTGGGGGAAAAATAGAAAAGGCTATGGTTTTGAAGTTTTGTTTTGTTTTTTTGGTTTCCACCTAGGCAAGACACTGAAATGCCAAATGGAATAGTACACGAAGTCAGTCAGGATACAAGGTTAAGGCAAGCTGACATGAGAGGGGAAAAGACTGGAATATAGCTGCCATTAGGATTAAATAAACAAATAAAATGACTATGAAGGAAGCAAACACAAAAGTATTGTGCAGAGTCACATTAGAGGGATTTGAAGTAAGATGACAATAAATAACAGGTTCTTGGTACAAAAAAGTTTTTTCTCAATTTGCTGCACTCATCTCTTGCTAATGCACTGATGTTTTGATTCCTGGTGAAGCCTAAAGCCATCTCCACATTCCAACTTTAGCCACTTTCATTATTTTCCATGGAAATGACTGTCTATAAGTGGTAGGGGGCATTATATGTGGTTGACGTAAGAATTATGATAGACTGAACTAGATAAGGAAGTGTGAAGAATCTTTTCTTCTCTCTCCTCCCTTCTGTGTATTCGCTTATGTGTCTCAGTGTATCATAGAGTCAAAGTAAAACAAGAAACTTTTATTAAACATTTACTATGTGTCAGATATTGTGCTAAAGGCTAGGAATGCCAACATAAGGAAAAAGAAAAGATAGTGCCTGCCTCCAAGTGCTTACATTCTAATGGGGGAAGATAACACTTAAAAGGAGGTTAAAAAGTGGAGGGGTCTAAAAAGTATAGAACAAGGTGTTATGGAATAAAAAATGGTTTTAGGTAAAAACTTAGAGTGTGGTGCTAATGATTCTGAGGTAAGAGGTTCAGTTTCCTCATTTCTCAGTCAGGTTAGCTTCATTCTTTGGACACAGATTTTAATCTTGACCTCACACAGCTAGCTTACAAATCTGTGTCAAGACCAGGTGACAGTGTAAGTTCTTCTTCAACTTATTACCAAAAATAATTTTTAAAAATGCTTCTTTCAAATATTTTACTGACAGCTGGCAAGTAGAAGGGCCAGATCTAGGTAAAATCGCAAAGTAAGGGAGTTTCTGTTGGCAGCAAGTCCCTTTCCGTTTTTGGCTCCCATCTCTCTCTTTTCAGTAACTCTGCCCCTCTGGCATCTGACACTTTGCTTTCATGACATCTTCTGTTTTACTAGGGACCCCTCTACCCTGATAGTATGGATCTTCCCTCCTAGACAATGCCACAGCTTCTGGGAATTCCTTTGCCTTCTCCTATCTATAGATACTCATTGATCTGTTATCTCAAGAGATTGCTGTCTTCTTAAGGCATAGAAAGTAATCTTAAAAAAACAAAACAAAACAACTATAATCATGAAGAGGCCACTGGAAGGAAGATAGGAATCTGGATACACTTGTGGTGGGAGTGTCACTTGGGCTAACAATTTTAATGAATTTTATTTGTTTTCATCTTTGCTTCATTTCTTCTAGTTTATTTCTTTTCCAGGAAAGCCCATTGTTTTCTTTGAGATTTTGCTTCTAGTTGTTAGGGAGTCAGAGTTGCAATCATTTAAACAGTAAATGGTATTTTCTTTGATTTATCCATTTTTTCATTTTTGGACCAAGGTCACTCTCTGCTCCCTGCTGTACTTTTGGGTAAAATAGTGGGCCCTCTTGGTTGGACCCTGGGTACCCTAGGATTCTCATGCTGAGCTTTATCTCCCAGGGTTTAGTATTCTGGCATCTGTGAATTTCAAAGCACTGTCTGTTCAGGGGCATCTCTGGCATCTCAGGACATTGTCTTGGATTTTGGGCTGCCCAGCTCTCAATGCTACAAGCCCACACTATATCATTCTGGTTAGTGGTCACTCATTATTGATGGCTGATGCTCTCTGGGCTTCCAAGGCCCTTACCTTTGGCCTTTCAAAAGAGAGCCCTCTACTTCTGCCATCTCTGGACACAGCATTGTAGGCTCTGTACTTACCTTTGGGGCTGTCTCTAGTCATGCTTGGAGGCTATCCTTAACTGTCACTGACTTGGGGGTGGGTGGGTAAGTTGAATTTTTTGTGCCTTTATGGGGTGAAAAGTAACTTTAGCTTCTCATTTTATTTCTTGATAATTTTTTATATTAAAAACTTATGTGTGTAACTGAAGTAGATAAATGAGAACTATCCAACCTAGATCATTAAGACCTACATTGAACCAAGCGTAAGTGCCAGACTTTTTGATGTGAAAAGCCAAACTTGCTGAGGTGATAAACTCCAGTGGATTTGGAACTCAAGACCCTGGACTCCAGTGTTTCTGTTTTAGTCACAAAATCCTGAATCAACACAATTACTTTGTCTGTTGAGGAATTTTGCAAAAATGAATCACTTTAACAAAATATAAATGGACATAGAAGAAAGCAAAAAGAATAGGTGTTTAATGAAAGTCAAAAGTTCTGGTACCATACAGGCAAAAATCTATTCATAAAAGCCTACTTTGGCTGTGTGTATATATGTGTGTATGTGTGTGTATGTGTGTGTGTGTGTGTGTGATCTTCCTGTCCACAAAACTGAACTTTCTAATTACCATTCTATTTCAAGTACTTTTTCTTATTGTCCCCAAACTTTATACTTTATGTTTCTGTCCGGTTATTCTTTCTCATTCATACTCATAATAAGGTCTATATACCTGTCCTTCTTCCTCTGATCTCCAATCAGTCTGTTCCTCCTTTCTCCTACACACTTTCCATTAATGATGAATCATGGGACCCACTTACAACTTCATTCTCTCTGAAAGCCTAAAAATCATTTATTTTTTTAAGACTCACCCTCCACCTCCACTCCCCAATGTATTCATTTAAGATTGGAAAAAATAAAGGTGCTTGAGACCCAGTAGAGAGGATGAAGGTGTGCTGGGATCATGAGTCATGCTTAAAAGAAATGAGTGAGAGGTAGAGGTGGGTGTGGGAGTGGGGAAGGGAGAAAGAGGGGGAGGATTAGATGAGCCACGCCAAGCTAAACTTTCAAGATTCTGATTTGTTTCTGAAATAGGGCTGAGTTTTTAGCTGGTTCTTACTTGTTAGTACACAGTTCACCCATCCCTTCCTTTAAGTCACTGTTCATTAATCTTGTTAAGGAGAGCAGCTAGACTTTGTCATATTTACTGGATGCGTGTCAAGAACCTGTTCTTC
>CM053769.1:15751538-15783917 GCA_028658325.1 Potorous gilbertii | reverse complement strand
AAAATTTTATTCATAAGATGGAAAAGTTCTCCTAATTATGGTAATAAATATGTTTTTAATAGCTATGAAAATATAACCACTTGGTTTCTGTTCTAGTTTTTCTTCAAAGTCACACAGAGGCTTGAAATTAACTCTCAGTTCACAGATTTTAAATGTTATGTTAAAATATTCTATGTTAAAATATTCTTTGCTAAAAGTTAATCTGTAAATTGAACTAAATCCCAAAAGCATTTATTAAGCTCTCACTGAATGCTGAGTTCTGTACCTAAGAAGGCTGGAGAATTTGGAAAAAATCATAGGCCCTACCCTTGTGGAGTTTAACATCTAGCAGGAAGATTAGAAGTAAATATACTTGACTATATTCTGCAATGTTTCATGATGAGCAATTCGTGAATCACAAAACAAAGTACAATGTGGAGTCCTAATGGAAAGGGGTTTTTCTGATAGAAGAAATCAAGAAAGGCTTCCTGGAAGAGGTATATTTGAGATGAGGCTTTTTTTATTTATTTATATTCAGTTTTCAACAAGCACTTCCATAAGTTTTAAATTTTCTCCCTCTTCTTCCCCAAGACAGCATGCAATTCTACATGGGTTTTACACATTTATCCTAATTAAACACATTTTCTCATGAGTCATTTGTATACAAGAATTAAAATGAATGGGAGAAACCACAAGAAAAGTAGAAAACAAAACATAACATAATAGATAATATTCTGCTTCATTCTGCATTCTATTCCATAGCTCTTTCTCTGGATGTGGATGACAATTTGCATCAAGAATCCTTCGGGAATGGTTTAGGTCCTTGCATTGCTGCGAAGGGCTAAGTCTATCAGAAACAGTCCTCACACACTGTGGTAGTTACTGTGTTGAGATGAGTTTTAAAGAAAAGTTAGTATTTCAAAAGACAAAAACAGAGAAATCAAAAAGTATATTGATCTGAGTTAAGGGAACATTGAGTAAGCTCAGACCCTGGTTCAGATTCGTTTTAGCTGTATAAATGTGGAAAAATCACTTACCCTTGCTAAGGCTCAATCCACTCATCTGTAAAATGGAAATAATAAAACATGTAGCCAAACCACAGGTCAGTTTGTTGTAAGTTGATATTTTTATGACGTGTAAGACATATATATATCTATATGACATATAAATGCTAGTGCTCGGTATTGCTATGATAATTCGAAGCAGCGTGTGTAAAGGCCCAGAAATGGGAAAGCACAAAGTATTTGGGGGAGATAGGGAATAATCTCATTTGACTCTAACATAAAGTAAATAAGGGAATGGAATATTAAGTTGACAACAACATCTTGAATAATAAGCAAATAAGTTTGAAATTAACTAAAAGGAACTGGGATCCAATTCTTAGCACAAAAAAAGAAACATAAAGAAGACAGTTATGTTCAGTGAACATTGATGGCAGTATTAAAGAAATGGCAGTGGATAGACCTGTTAGGAATCTATTGCAATAGTCCAAGGAAGTGGAAATGAGGTTTAGTATTAGGGCCATGGCAGAGGGGAGGGAGAAGATAGTAGGTACAACTGATGAGACTTAGTAACTGATTGACTATAAGTAAGAGAGAAGAAAAATTAAAAGATTGTCCCAAAGTTCTGAAGGACAGAGATAGGAAGTGCTTTACCATCAAAATTAATAAATAAGGACAAGCAATTTTTGGATGAAAGATGATAGGTTGGGTTTTAGATATGTTGAGTTTGAGATGTTGGTGAGACATGACTAGGGAGATGGTATGGGGCCAAATGAGCAAGTATCCCTGGAGCTCAGAAAAAGGGCAAAAATGTTGATGGAGATTTAGAGAGACAGCATGGCATAATGGATAGGAAGTCTGTAAGACCTCAGACACAATCAAGTTCTGTGACTCTAGGCAAGTTATTTAATCTCTAAGACTACAAATTGCAAAGTGGATATCGACAGAAGGATTTCACTTTTAGATTTCTTTATAAAAATGAAATCACCAATCCAGTTTAAAAAAAAATTCATTCGTGATTTGGAGCTCAGGATATATTTTTCCATAAACAACAACAAAAGATAATGTTTTAAATAGTGGTTAGGTTTTTAGGCCGGGTTGCAGAAACAGACTTAAGCCATAAACTTATGTTTATTTAGACTTCCTGTTGAATTTACTTTTGTAGATCTCAGACTGAGTTTTTTCCTTTGTTTGGTTGTTTTGTTTTCTTTTGTTCGGTCCTTCCTTATTCTGCTACTTATGATGTTTCAGCTACATTAGAAGTTATAGTCTTTTTTTGTAAATAGGGTTAACCACTATTTGTTACATTGTTTTCTATAAGAAAATTCAATTCATGTTTTGAAGAAAGATGGGTACATGGTGTAGCTTTCAGAGAACAGAGTGACCTTAGAGTTCTAGACACACTTCTTCCTGTGGCCTAGCCAGGAGTTCAATGAGAAGGAAGTGGAATTTTTCAGGGACTCAGTACATTTCTCCTTTGCTGGGGCTCTGTGGGAAGTACTACCACCTCTTTCCTCTTACAAACACAGAACAGGCTGTAAATTGGGCATTTGTGAGTCAGGGAAGGCTAGAATTTTGGTTCTGTAGCCCTGTTCCTCCTAAAGAAATCAAATTGTCTTTCACTCCTTTGCTTACTCCAAAACGTTCCCATGTGGCGTAAAGTAGGACGTCTCATCATCTCTGCTTTGCTGTCTTTATAGAAGGGAATATTAAGGTAAAGAGAAATTAAGTAATCTGTTCAAGATCAGACAGACCTAGAACTAGTTTTAAGACCTAAATGTCTATTAAACTATCCCTTAAAAGAAAACATGCTTATTATATTTAGTTATGGTCATCACATTTGATAAAGGACATTGATAATCCAGAGAAAGTCAATCAGGATGATGAAAGATCTCAATTTCAGAGATCTTAGCTTTAGAGCTAGAAAAGACATCAAAGGGAATCTAATACAACTCTCACTTTTCAAAAGGGGAAGCAGAGGCGCAGGCATGTGAATGACTTTCCCAGGGTCACTGTCAGAGGCAAGGTTCAAACCCAGTTCCTTTGACTACACATCCAAGTCTCCACTGTACCATGCCACAATCTTATGGCATTTTGACACACTAAGGATGCAAAGCCTTGAAAATAATAGGGGGTGGGGTAAAGAAGGGCATGATAAATGTCTTCAAACATTTTGAGCTGTTAGATGGAAGAGAAAGAATTACACTTCTTGGGTCTATTGGACAGAACTGGAAATGATGTGTAAATGCTTCCAAGAGGTAAAAACTTGGAACTGACTAAATAGAGAAAACTTCCTAACAATTATGCCTAGTAGTGGGTTTCTCCTCATGGGAATTCTTCAAGCAAAAGGTGGATGATGTACTAGTAGCAAAGGCATAGTATTTCTTTTCAGATACAGATTATACTAAATGGCTCCTTAAAGTCCTTTCCACTCAGAATTTGTGTGTGATGCTATAACTATTTCCACTGGAATAGTTGAATTCCCAAGAAATATTTCAAGTTATATGCACACTAGGTTGAAATATTAAAAGAAGTCGTAATTCTCCCCAGATTCTCTAGGTCAGCATCAAAACTTTTGAAATTCCATATAATAATAGTAAAAAAAAGAAGAACTTGTATTATAAAGCATGCAAAACACTTTACAAATAATATCACATTTTAGCCTCAACAATACTGCGCAGTAGCTCCTAGTAATAACTCCATTTTACAGACAAGAAAACTGAGTTTTAGAACTCAGTTAAGTAAATTCGGCCAAGACACAACTTGGGTCAGAGGTCAGATTTATATTCAGGTTTTCCTGACTCTGGATTCAATGATCTTTACTGTACTATCTAGCTTTCGTATATGTTATGGGAAAACTATAGGAGTTTTTCACCAGAATCAAAAAGAAAACAAAAACTTAATAAAACTAACTGAAATGTCCACAGAAGAAATAATTATTTATCCATGTTTTTTTCCCTTTGGCTGTCAAAAGTTAAACCTATAGACTCTTAGAAGATAGAGACAGGGAAGGAGAAAAATATCTATGTCATCCATGACATTGTAGGTATTCTGCTACAATATTATATGCATTGCAGACATGTCTCCTTAAAGTGGAACTATGTTCAATTCTAGGTACTCAAAGAACGTCATTCAATGGGAATTCCTTCTAATCCATCCTTCCCAGAAATAAAAAAAAAATCTTAATCAGAATTATGGGTGCCTCACCTTTTTTATGTAAAGTAGGCATGAAGGAGTTTTCTGACAACCAAATCAGTCAGCCAAGCATAATATTAAGCATCCCCTATCCTTCAGGAGTTAAGCTAAACAGTGGGGATATTTAAAAAAAAAAGGCAAAGACATAGTTCTTGACCTCAAAGAGCTCAAAAATGAGTGAAGGAGAAAACATGCAAAAAACTATTGATATTGTTTTTATATATACACACATATACATATATGTACATATATATGTATATATGCATATATATGCATTCATACATGGAGAGTATTCCAGGGATAGAGAACAGGCAGTGAAACGGCTGTAAAGGCGTGAAGTCAAGAGATTCAAGAACTTTGTTTTAGGAGAAGCAAGATAGCCAATGTTGATCAATTCCTTCACACATGAAATCATAGAGTGTTAGAGCTAGAAGTGACCTGAGTGATTGTTGGACAAAAGGATCTAGAAACTGGAAGGATATTCCATGTCCAGCCCCACATTTTATAGAGGAAGAAGCTGAGTCCCTATGGAAGTCATGTCATTTGCCCAAGGTCATCAGTTTACATGAAAGCCAGGACCAGAACCCAGTTCTCCTGATTCCTTGAACAGTGTTCCACAAGTCCACTTTAGCTGAACTACTAGCTACTTGAAACATAGCCTCTCCTTACCTAGTACAGTAGTTTCTTTGTATTCAAAGCAAGTACAAGGGCAAGTGATGCTTGGATATACAAAGTGACACAAGTTCCTATTTTTGACCTAAAAGCGGAGTAAGGTCTGCTTCAGGTTCCTGAGACTTCTGCTCTGCTCCGGGACTAACCATGTCCTATAACTCTTCCCTGGGCTGGGCGAGTGTCTTCACAGAGATAGGAGGTCTGCTTCTATAAAATGTATTACTACCTCATGAGGGGCAATGGAATATCAAACCTTAAAGCTCTTCAATAGCCAGCCACCTTCAATTTCTTTGACCCTTCCTCCTTTGGTAAGGCTGCTAAACCCTCTGGGAATCGTTTGAGGAGCAGACACATACTTGTGCTCCCCATAAAAAAGGAAGCAGACCTATCTCTAACTCCCAGCTGTTAAACCAAAGCATACACCAGGTTTTCTGAGCTGCCTCCTAATTTAATCCCCCTCATTTTGATTCAAATCAAATGAGCACCTTTATGCCACTCTAGCCCTAATACCTGCATTAATAAGTATGCTTTATGATCAACTCACTGTGCAATTAAACATTTGCATTTCCATTATGAGAGGCATCAAGAGAACCAGAAATCAGGGAATTACCTTGTGCAATGCTTTCAGAATAAATCCCTGCACATCTACAAGTGTAGAATAATAAAGAATGTTAAGTATATTACTATTGCAAAGCCCCATATGAAAATGGGACAGCTGCATGAAACAGAAGGACGATTTCATGCTAGAACATGAAGATGTTTTTAATATCCTGAAAATCTAAAAACTCCAAATATCTGGAATATATCAGCCTTTTACCTGTTCCTGGGATCTGTATTTTATCTCTTAGAATCCTGGTATTATGCTTAGAGCTGTTCCCTTCATTTCCTGTTTCTCACTTTCCTTGGCCTTTGTACGCTGTTGGGAAAGCATCCTAATTTAAATTCATGAATGAATAACTTTATTTACTTGAAAGTACCATTGAAGCTCCCCTCTGAGCTCCCTGTGAGTATTGCTGAAATTCATTGGGTTGCTCTTTCCGTCTTAGGTCGATGTTTGATTTGACAGAGATGTTCCACCACATTCTGAACATCAATAAAAATGACTCTAATGTATATAAAGAGAGAAGTCTGGAGAGTGAACCTTTCTGGCTGTTATTCCATAGGAATTAAACATAAAGCCAGATAGTCTCTACATTCTGCAGAAGTATCCTTTATTTCATGGGATGAGGAAACTTCTGTGAAGTTGAATATTGTTTTGATTCAGTTATAAAATCAAAGGTGAAGATTCACAGAAAATGAGTATCTCAATAGACCAGAATATAAAATATTCTGACCTACCAGAGGGTGCTGGAGAATGGGGAGCATGTTGGCAATTGTTTTATCTCCAGTTGTGTTATATTTACTGAATATCTAAGCTAGGTATCGTAGTACATAGAGTGTCAGACCCAGAGCCAGAAAGATTCATCTTCCTGAATTCAAATTCAGTCTCTGATATTTGCTATCTGTGTGACCCTGAGCAAGTCACTTAACCCGTTTGCCTCAGTTCCTTATCTGTAAAATGAGCTGGAGATGGAAATGACTTTGCCAGGAAAACCCCAAATTGGATCACAAAGAGTAAGATATGACTGAATGATTCCCTTATTTCCCCCACCCTGGATAGTAATTTTCCCATTTTTTGAATTTTCCTTTCTTATCATCACCCTTCAATGCCCCTCTCTTTGGAGATGTGAGGAAATTTGTACTCAGTGATCATGTCCCTACTTAACTTCACTAACTTGTTGAGTGGATGAGACTTGGTCAAGGTTAGCACGGTTGGTTGAAGGAACTGAAGACTTTTAGTCTAGAGAAGATAAGATCTGCCAGTTTAAAATGGTATTTGTAAAGCAAGAAAGAAATCACTCACACAACTATCTACCATGTGCCTACTATGTGACAGAAACTGTGCTGGCAGAACCCCTACAAATACAAAAAATGAAATATTTCTTATTCATAATAGCTTACATTCTAATGGGGGAGACAATTCCACATCCATTTATGGAATAACTAGAAAATGAATAAATATGAGGTTAAATATAAAGTAATTATGGAGGGAGAGTAGAAGTTGAGAGGATCCCAAAGGGCTTCATCATAATAGCAGCTAGTATCTATAAAACACTATATCTATACATATCTGTATCTATCCATGTATATATATGCATATATATGACACACACATATGTATATATTTCAATATGCAGAAAAGACTCATATATATGCATATACATATGAATACATAGGATATACACAATATATATGCATATATATGTGTGTGTATAGATAGAGATAGACAGACCGATAGATAGACAGATAGATACATAGATACATATCCACACACACAAAATCAGTTAACATTAATTACCCACCAGGTACTGGGCATGGTGCCCAAACACTGAGGATATGGAAAGAGGCAAAAAATAATCCATCCCTGCCCTCAAGAAGCTTACAACATGGGGTACTTACTAACAGGGGAGACAACAAGCTCTAAATATGTACAAAGAAACTATATATAGGATAAACAGGAAATAAATAAGAGAGAGGAGACACTGAAATCAAGAGGTGTTGAGAGAGCCTTTTCTGGTAAAGATGGGATTTTAGTGGGGACTTGAAGGAAGCCAGGGAAACCAGTAAGTAGAGGTAAGGAGGGAGAGCATTCTAGTTATGGGAACACTCAGATGCCCAGAGCCACAAAATTGGAATCTTGTTTGTGGAACATCAAGGAGTTCAATGTCACTGAATTGAAGAGTTCACGTGTGAGGAGGAAGGTGTAAGAAGATTGGAAAATTAGAAGGGTGTGGGGTTATGAAGGGGTTTGTGTCTGATCCTGGAAGCAAAGTGCAATTTATTGAGTGTGTGTGTGTGGCTGTGGCAGTGGAAGTAATGACAATGATGTTCCTAGTACTACTTTTGCTTCCAGAGGAAAGCCATTCACACACATACACACACAAATTTGAAAGTTTGCCTCACCACTTGTCAGGTATGTTGTAGGCAGGTTGTTTTTCAAATATGAATTGAATTTCAATACCTCGGAGGACCCATTCAACTCTGTAATTATATGATTCCATAAAATAATGAAGACTGCAAAGAGTCTTAGTTCCTGCCTATCACCCTCCTTTGTTGTCTTTTTTTATTTTACTCATTTTTTTTATTCCCTGGGTAGGAGAAGGGGTGAGTTGGGAACAATGACAGATGCTTGGAAATTCATAGTGTTCATTCTTTCCTCTGAAAAAATAAAATAAAATATAAAATATAAAAAACCCCATAAAATTGCTCCCATAACTCGAGTCAACTAAAATGTTAATGAGTTAGCGTGTTTCCATGGGATACTATTACATAGGACGGTGTTTACCATAAATGAATTTTTTACCATGAAACTTAAGTCATCAGCTGGGGAGATAATCAAAAGAAAGGAATGATTCGAGGCTCCTTCCAGTCGCTCCACACAGATGACTGCGTCAATGTATAAACGTAGAATGAGTCAAGTTTCAAAGACTAAGGCTAATGCTCTATCAATATAGTTGATAAATATTTGACAATAGTATCTTTTCCTGAAAAGTCTAGAAATGGTGATTTGCCAACTTAACTCACTTCACATTTTTAAAAAGGAAAGATGAAGGCTTTTACAATTTAGATGCCCAGCTAGTCAGGGCATTCTTAACTCCTATTCCTCAACTGTGAAGAATCCCAGAGTTATTTGTTTTACAATGTACAGTGATTTATGATCTCAAAGTGACCTATGATTATGAAATCATTAACTAAGAAACAATTAAGTAATAAACCAGTTAAAGAAAAAGTTTTTCTCCTGATGAGTTGAAGTTCTAGTTCTACTTGAAGTCCTTGCTGAAACACTCTCTCTCTTTCTCTCTCTCTTTCTCTCTCTCTCTCTCTCTCCCTTTCTCCTTCCCTCCCTTCTTCCCCCCTTACACATAGACACATGCACACATATACACGCACACATACACACACAGAGACACACACACACACACCCCTCTAACAGAACCCAGGCTTATGCTGTTTTCTAACATATTAACTTCCTGATATGACTCAGTGTATGTCTATTTTACCTATTGGTAGCTAGGAATCTATGACAAAAAAACAAAACAAAACAAAAGAAAAAAACAGATAGCTAAGGTAATACATAGTGTCATTCGGGCTTAAAGAAAGAAAAGAAAAGAAAAAGAAAACACATAGGTCAAAGAAAATATTCTTCTCTGAATGAATTAGTTCACGTTTATACAATGGCTCACACAACTATTTTATGAGGTAGATTGTGTTAGAATTATTATTTCCCCTTTATAGAGGAGGAAGCTAAATATCCCAGAGGTTGAGTGGCTTAGCCATAAGTCTGAGAGATTGTCAGTAACAGAATGGAAACAAAACCCCAGGTTTTCTGGTTTCAGATCTAATATTCATTGCATGGTAGCATGCTACTTTTCAACCTAGTTGGCAGAATATTCTAAACAAAACCAGTGACATAAAAAAATGATAGACAATTACTTTTGCTTGTAAGTTTCAGCAGTACCCACACAAACAGAATGGTACTGAGAAACTCATCCAAAGACCAAGTGCTCTATGAAATGGTAACGTGCCGTTTCAGTATTTCAGGGCATGTCAAGTGGTTGTCTGATTGTTTGTTACGTTTCAGGCTACCATGTCCTTCTGTGGGCTGGTGAGAAAGAAAGAATGAGAGCCCAAGAAAAGTCATGTGAAACTTAAAATGAATTGTGAACTCAATATGTTTTCCTTAAATACCATAGTTACTGATATTTTCATTGAAAGAAAATTAAGTATCTATTGGGTACACAACACTATTCCTGGTTAGCAAAATGCAACCTGCTCTCAGAGTTTACAAGCTAGTAAAAAGAGGAGATATGAACACAGATAGCTGTAATATATGCATGATAAATATGTTCTCAGTTACAAAATAAAATACCGTGTGAGGTTTGAAAAGAAAGGTCACTAAAAAAAGGAAAAGAAGTTAATGGAGGAAGAATATGAACTAAATTTAAAGGATGAGTAGGAGCTCCATAGGTAAAAAGAGGGAGTGAGGACCATCCAACAATAACTTTGATCAATCAAAATGCATTTACTAAACACCTGCTATAACTGAGGCAGAGCAACTGGATGAAAGAATGAAGAGTCTGGCCAATGGCTAAGAGTAACCCTGTTGTGCAGAGCTTAAAGCAAGCAGAGGAGCTTGCTGTCAGTGAGGCAAGGAAAGATCATATAACGCCAACCTTTGGGTGTCTGTGAATGACAAATAAAAGGAATTTAAACTTAAGTTGAAGGGCAAAATGAGAGTATTGCAGAATTATCCAAGCAACTTTTATAAAAGCATCTATAAACAAAAGATGAAACAAGGACAAGTCATAAGATGAATAAAAATCATGGCATTGTACAATAAGAATGGTTTCAAAAGTATTAAAGCTCCAAAGGAGATAAGACTGGAGAAGATAGCTAAGACTAACCAAAGATTTTTTTTTCTGGCGGGATGGGGGGGCTAAATTATGTCGTGGGAAAGAAGAATCAGAGAAAACCCATAATGTCACTTTTTGAGGGGAGAATAAGACAGTTATACCAGAGGACAGAGAAGGAGTGACCTCTTAAACTCTTCATTTCTTTTCTTATTTTTCCTCAATGAGAATGTTCATTAGATTGCCAAGTATGGCACCTAATGTCTAGCAGGTAGTTGATACTCAAGATAAGCTAGGAGATAATAACAGAGCCCCTTGTTTCACTGGATCAGTTGAAGTCACTAAAGCCAGACAAGTAGTATCCTTGGACACTGAAGGAACTGGCAGATGTGATTATAGAGTAACTGTGAGTGATCTTTGAAATGTTATGAGAATAAGAAAGGTATTGTGGAACTGGAGACAGACAAATGTACCTGTTTTCCACCAAGGGAAGAAAAGAGAATCTGCAAGCTATTGGCCAGTAAGCTTAACTTCTTGTCCTGGAAAAATTATAGTATATTGAAGAATTGGTTAGAGAACACCTGGTAAAGGAAACAGGTGTGGCATAAAGCCAGAATGGCTTAATCAAGAACAGGTCACAGGATTGGCTTTTTCTTTTTTGACAGTGTTGCTAAACTGGTAGATCGAGGGAATAACATGACTGGATTGTAGGAACACATTTTACGAAGTCTTTCATGCTATTTGTGAAAAAATAATGAGACGGTGGCTAGTCAACATTATGTTAGTGAATTTAAATGGTTGGAACTCAATAACAGTACATTTTTTTTTCAGAGTTGAAAGAAATCCATCTTTACCAGTAGTTCATAAGGACATAAGAGGTGGCTCCCCTCAGCTTATTATTTGACTTGTTACCATATTCTTTCTCATTATGCTGAGTTTTAGTGTAATCAAGGGGTTCTATTTATGTCCTTATTAATTTTTAAAGTTATAATCTCTCTCATCAATCAGTCAATTAGTTCTGGGTCTCCTCTCAGCTAGATATTATTTATTTTACCAACTGGAGTTATTTACCATGTGCAATTGTCTATCTCTCAAGAATTCTCATTATAATGTTTCTTTGCAATAAAAGAATTCTATAAAAAAAACTACTCATTTTCTTCTTTTCTTTCCTCTAACCATAACATAATCTCTCTGTCTTGTACCATAAGAGTAAAATAGTCTATTCACAGATGACATTTACAACTTAACTGCTCTATAAAGACCGGTTAGTACTTTCCATCTCCTAGACTCCTCATAGAACAAGTTTAAAATCATACTGTCCCTCCGTCTCTTTACTGAGTGGCAGTTAAACATTCACTGTTCAAGGTTCAATATGTCTTAAAGATATAGTAGCAGAATCTGTAGCTTCTGCAAGAAAAACTATTAAACTTTTTTTATTAATAGTGTGATGTCAGTTTGGAAAGTGGCCTTTGGTGGAATGTCCCAGAGAGCAATGCTTAACCATGTACTTTTTTTAAAAAATCAATAACTTGGATAAAGGCATTTAATGCAATGCTTATCAAAGGTTAAACTACACAAAACTAGGAGAAATCACTAATGCACTGGTTTGGATGAAAGGATCCAAAAGAAAAAAATATTAACAAGCTAGAATATTGGATCAAATTAAATAGGAAGAAATTCAATAGGGATCAATCTAAAGATTTGCTTATCTTCAAAAAAGCATTTTCATAAGTAAAGGATGGAGTAGAAATGACTGGAGAAAAGATCATGGGTCTGAGGGATTTAATGTCTTATAAATTCATTGAGTAAATAGTGTGATAGGGTAGCCAAGAAAAAATCAGTGCAATCTTAGGCTGAATGAGAGACAATAGAGTCCAGATTTTGGGAGAAGAAGGTTCTTCTATTTTTCATTCAAGTCTGACCACATCTGTGTATAATTTTAGATTCTGGACACTACATTTTAGGAATGACATTGGTAAGCTGCAAGGCATCTAAAGAAAAGTGTCTACGATGATGAAGAACCATGAGTTTATGGCCTATGAGGACTGACAGAAAAGGAATGGGGAAATTCCCGAATAAAGGAACAGCTGAGAAGGTGAAGAGGAGACAATAGCTTTCTTCAAACATTCAGAGAGTTCTCACTTAAAAGGTAAAGAGGATCAGCATTAGGGTGGTGGCTCTGTCAGAGGATAGAAGGAGTTATGTGTGGAAAACATTAGGAGAGGAAAATTGAAAGGTCTTTGGCAACAAGTTGGATATAGGGATCGAGAGAAGAGGAGACGATAAGGGAGGAGAGGGAAGGAAAAAGAAAAAGATGGGAGAGGAGACGATAAGGGAGGAGAGGGAAGGAAAAGGAAAAAGATGGGAAAGAAAAAGAGGAAAGGGAAGGAAAGGGAAAGAAAGGGGAGAAGAGTACTCTTTATGATTATAAAAAATCATGTCTAGGAACCTAATTCTAAAGGTCAGGTTCTTGGCATTCCACTTTAATTAATAAATTGTCTCCTCAGAGATTATACTTAGTATTAGTAGGCATACAAGAAATAACTCAATTGGTTAGTTGATTTATGCTTCTACCCCCTAGTATTGAGCAATGTTAAGTTGATTTCTTATCTATTGTAAGCATCTGAACAAAGATCGTACTTCTTTCTCAGGCCATCACAAATTAAGCATTTTTTTAAGGAAGAGAGAAGGCATAAGAAAATTGAGTTCACTTGAAAAGAAAGGTAGAAAATTCAGTACTTTATTTTCATCTTATATACATCTACACCTGAAATGTTTACATATTAAAAGCGAGTAATATATAAAACATTTCAGGATAAAAATGTAACAGTGTCATTAAAGGAAGTAGAGGGAAGTGGTGATGTCAGGATGTTCTCCTGATTTTGCAGTTTACAATGCTTAGACAAAACATTTGATTCTAGATTTTCTGGCAGCAAAGGAAACAAGTTGAGGGATGTAGTTTGTTCGTTTTGACAACAGGAATCCAAAAAAAGACATAAACTTTGTTTTTTCTTGGCACTAAACTCAAGCAGGATTTTTCTAAAGGACACTGAGCTTTAGAGAAGACAATGATTTCAATGATAGTTACAAAAATAAATAGGAGCTTCTATTCTCAGGTCTCTCTATAGACACAGGGCGTAGCATTAAATCATGACTCAAAAAAAACCCTACATTTCCTCAATTGGCTTAGAAATATGGTTCAAGTACTTTGTTTTCTGATGGTTTAATACAAGAATTGCACTTGGAGCTTCCAAATGAATCAATTACTAATATGTGCACATATTTCTCCAGTCTTTAGCCAAGTTAGAGAGTCATTGAATTCCATTTGTTTCATAATCCAATCCTTTTAGCATGTACTGTAGCAAAGATGCTATATGTTGTGGATTAACATAAGAGTCAAGAGATTTAGAGATTGATTTAAAGGAGATGAAATTTTGAACTTTAAGAAGTGGTTTGTATTCTGGACCAAAGAGAATAAATGAATATGCTATGAATATTGCAACAGAGATGTCTTAAGAAGAGCCAATATTTGGGAGGTGAGAGGAGAAAGATTTGAATTTCAATATTCAGAATTGATTGGAAGGCCAAAGCTCTATGTCACACAATTTGGAGATTGCTTTGACCTAAAATATTTTAGGTCAGGCGTTATCAGTTATTCCTTCTCCTTCTCCAGTTTCTGTGAAAGAAGTTAAGATAGGCCATTCCAGTCCTGGTGAGCATCCACCAAACTCAATGACTTTGTATGGATGTAATTAACCTAAACTGACCCTTCTGGAAATAGCTTACCAGTAAGTACAGCTGCATTTTAAAACTAGTCCAAGTTGGAGATAATAGGGCCATACCAACAACACAAAGATTTATGTTTGATCTGCTGTTTAAGGTGTCCAGAGACTGGCCATTCAGTTCTTTGAAAACTATTTAAAAAGGTATTTGGATAATATTAAAAGAGGGTGTACTACTTTGATGGGGATTTGAAACATTCGCAGATCCCCGTCAGTTTGTGCTAGCTTGGCACGTAGGTGGTGCAATGGTTACTGCAATGGGTCTGAAATCAGGAGGACCCTGAGTTCAAATCCAGACTCAGACGCTTACAAGGTTATGTGGCTCCATGCAACCTACTTAACTACCATTTATCCCAGTTTCCTCAACTGCAAAATTGTGGCAATAATAGCAATTATTCCCAGGGTTGCTGAGAAAATCAAATGATATAATATTTTTTAAAGAACTTTGCAAAACTGAAACAATGATGACAACAGCTAAAACCACCCCCTAACAGGTCTCCCTGTCTCATAGGTCCTTCATCATTCTAATCCATCCTCCCCACATTTATCAGAATGCCTTTCCTAATATACAGGTCCAACCATGTCATCCCTCTACTTTACGGGTTGGCAAAGAATGGCCTGATCTACCCAAGGATCTGTTTTTGAATAGTGGAAAGCAAAGAATGATTTTTTTATTTTTAAATAAAGTTTCATAGTATTTATAAATGTTAAAAAAACCTATTAATAACCCACAGACCACACAAAATCAGGCAGTGAGCAGAATTTTGCCTGCCGCTGTAGTGTGCTGACCTTTGCTTGACTCAATAAATCCTAGTTGCTCCTTATTCATTCTAAGATCAAATATAAAATCCTCTATTTGGCATTTAAAGCTCTTCTCAACCTGACATCTTCCTGTCTTTCCAGTCTTTTCACAGATTACTACCTTCCATATACTCTACAGAACCATCATGCTGGGCTACTTGTCCCTGGAACAGGAAAGTCCTCCCAGTTGCTAATGTCTACTCCTTTAGGCTACTCTTCAAGTCTGTACACTTTTTGTCTATAACTTTGAAAGTAGGTGTAGTCTCCGCAATTAGAATACATGCTCTTTGAGATTAAGGGGTTAATTTTTCTTTTTTTACAGTTTTCAATTTGTTTATTTTTAGTTTTCAATATTCATTTCCTTAAGTTTTAAATGTTACCACCCCCTCCCCAGGATGACTTGCAATCTGATATGAGTTCTACACATTAAATACATTTTCACAATAGTCATGACATAAAAGAATTACAACAAATGAGACAAACCATGAGAAAGAAAACAATAAAAGTAAAACAGAAAAGAAAATTGTCTGTTTTACTTTGCATTATGACTTCATAGTTCTTTCTCCAAATGTGAATCACATTTTCCATCATGAGTCCTTTGGAATTGTTTTAGATTCTTGCATTACTGAGAAGTCTATCAAAATCAATCTTCACACACTATAGTTGTTTCTGTGAACAATGTTCTTCTGATTCTGCTTTTTTCACTCAGCATCAGTTCATATAAGTCTTTCCAGGATTTTCTGAAGTCTGCCTGTTCATCATTTCTTATAGCACAATAGTAGGCCATTACATTCATATACCACAACTTGTTCAGCCATTCCACAACTTATGGGCATCTCCTCAATTTTCAGTTCTTGGTCAACACAAAAAGAGTTGGGTCTCTTTTCTTTTTGTTTGTCTCCTCCATATTTAGCAAAGTGTCCAGTGCATAAAAGATTGACTGAACAAGACTCAGAGGGTTGCCTCCTAACCCACTGCAACTATATTCCCTTTTGTCAAGTCAACAAGTTCTGAAAATAAACATGAATTGTAATCCCTTGGTTCTTTCTCACAAAGGGAAGCAATAAGATAGAGCTGTGATAATTGACGGTATCATACATAGAATATGTTGCAGAACATAAAGAGTCCTCAGAGATCATCTCCTCCAAACTCTGACCTTAGCTATATGGGCATTTCCATCCCCATTTTGAAGATTAACCAACTGAGGCCCAAGTTAGTTTAATGACTTTCTCTAGATTGTTGTTCAGTAGTTCCAGTCATGTCCCACTTTTTGTGACCCTATTTGGGGTTTTCTTGGCAAAGATTCTAGAGTAGTTTGTCACTTCTTTCTCTAGCTCATTTTACAGATGAGGTAAATGGAGTTAAGAGACCTGTCCAAGGTCATACAGCTAGTAAATGTCTGAGGCCACATTGAAAGTCAGGTCTTTGTGATTCCTAGCCCAGCACTCTATCCACTGTACCACCGAGCTGCCTCTTCTCTAAATGATGTAGCTCATAAATAGGGAGGGGAACTAGAACCCAGGTCTTTTGCCTTCCATGTGTTGTTCTTTTCTCTATACTATATTATATTCCAATCCAGTTTTTCTTTTAAATAAATACAAGCAAAGCAATGTCTATAGGTCTCCTCACAGGTGAGGAAAAGTATTAGCAAGACACTCCTAAGACTGTTCTTAGCAAAACATGTGAACCCTATAACAAAGGAAATGCAGAAATCTATTTCTTTGAAAACTCTTCAGCCTAATAAAGCCTGATGCTGCTAAACTGTTCCTGGCATCATATGGAATCCTCTGCCTTTTAAGCACTAAATAAAGCATAATGAAATAAGCTATAGGCATTTGGGGATTATTGAACTCTGTGAAGTGTTTGGGGATGTAATTTGTATGCAAGATGTTAGGGAATAAAAAAAAGAAAAAAAAGCTGGCCCTACTGATCTGCAGCCCATCGAGCCATTCATGTGCTCTGCACTATGTTAGGTGTGCATATGGCATGCACATTTTTTGCAAACATACCCTTAGGTGTCAGAACTTGTGTGTTAGAATGTTTCAACTAAATGTAGAGAGACGGGTGTGCTGAGGAAATGAGAAATAAAAAGCACAGATGATCTTCAGAACTTCAGAATTGGAAGCCTTGGCTTAACCCACAGCAGGCCCTCTCTATGTCCCACAAATCCATTTGACACTGGGCATGATCAGAGAACGTTAATTTAAAAAGATAATGACATGAGCAGAATGAAGGGAAAATGCATATTCTAACTTACTCATTTCTACAAAACCTTTATGAGAATAAACTCCTAGTTTTGAAGGTGCTCTTGGTGGGAACACTGGTTTATTTGGTTCTGAGAGCCTAGGATAGTGTGACTTAGCCAGTGGCCTGAGAAATCAGACCCGCATAGAAACAACATCAGCACTGCTTGATTGTCCTGAGAGGTGGCACATAGGGGACAAAAGGCTTGGGTGTGTAGAGTGTCAAAGATCTAGCTGCAAAATCTTCTTCTGACACTTACCATGTTAGCTTTGACCATCCCTGCAGATATTCTTTTCTAAGATGGGACTAACAGTACCTATAATAATAGCATATGGAACTGAAAGCAAGGAATTTCCAGAACATTCTCTACTCTACTCTAGGTATCTTCAAAACAAACAAACAAAGGAATCTTTGGATTTCAGAGAACTAACGGCAGCCTCCCAGAAACATAGTATTTTATATCAGCCTGAAGGACTAGAGGGTTATGATCAGAGATAAGCCCGGAGACAAAACAGACACCAGGCACAGCAGAATGCAGAAACCACCTTGGAAATGAAGATCCTCAAACTGAGAAAACTTTAGGATGAATTGAAGACTAAAATGAAACTATATGAAGCCATCATGCCTGATAATTCCAAAGCATTCCCATGCAGCTTTTATATTTGCATGATATTTGTTAAGCATTGATGATGTGTTCAACCAGAATACTCATCACTATCCTAGAACCCTATGAACCTTTGAAGAACAATAAGGAAAATTCTGGAAATGAAGTTGGAAAAAGATATAGCTTTCTTTCAGGCGTTCCATGTAACAAAACTCAGTGGCAAATTGACCATGAAAGGGGTCAGAATCTGCTTCAACACTGCATTTGAAGGAAACATTGTGGATTCCTATTACGTGGATCTTATCATCAAGAACCATCGCCATTCAGGTCCAGTCTTCATCTCCCTAGAACAGGGAGCCACAAAGCACTCGCAGACTAATTTTCAACACTTCATATTTATTTTCAGCAAACACCTAAATGCATATTTTGAAAGAAAATACCAAGCAGATCAACTTCAGTGTGGCTTTTCAGCTTTCCTAGTCAGGCCCTTGCAGAGAAATCCATTGTGCGCTGTGGATCCCTTTTTGTGTCAAGCTTGTGTACCAGGATCTCACAACTAATCCTACCAATGTCACAATTCTGTACCAAAGGATAGGAGCAATGTCTGCCTCCTGAGAAAACCAGTGAGCAGTCCATGAGACTTCATTCTATAAAAACACCCTTCATGAGGTGTTTGAGTCTTGTGAGGGTAGAAGAGAACTTCAATTGTATATCCACAATGCCCAGAAGCAGATGAATCTGTTCCTTGGAAAACACATCAAGAATGATCAGGAGCACAATATTATATATATATATCCCTTTGGACCCTGACAACTGCTTGATAGCCTCAGGCTCAGACTCTACTCTTTTCCCTGCCCAGATTTTCCTATGTATGTGAATGGCCACACCCATGTTTTCATTTTGCTTATAGGGGACATCTACCAGCCTACAGATATTGACCTTTGAGATCAGGGTACAGTGACTGGCCGGATTTTGGATAGTTACCATCTTCTTATATAGAATGATTTGCTGAATGCTTTTTGGTCCTGATGGTATTTGCTTTATATCAGCAAAGGTAACAAGACAGTGAGGAGTAATCTGATGGAGAAAGAGGAGATAGCAAAATTTCATTGAACCAACGACTGCTGGCAGTAACTCATGGGAGTTTTGACTGACAATATTTCACTTTCTTATGACGATGAACAAAATGGCTTTCGAAAATTGAATTATGACAGAATAAAAGTATGTGTGTATGTATGTATATATCAATCCACAGTATAAACCGATGTAGCCAAAGCTTATAACTTATTTTAGTTGGATTGAGATCAGAACTTTCTTACCAGAATACTCTATCTGTGGTAGAGAATGACTAGGGTCTATTCCAATCCATTCATACCCACTTTGATACCTTAGCCATCTGTACCCCCCAAACTTCCCAATCCACCCCAAAAAACAATATTGCCCAATTCTTCATCCTTCTTTATCCCTTTGTCCATGAACCTTGATTTCTTGTCTGAGTCTTTACTTCCCCAAGAAAACCTGGCTCTCCGTACCTTTCCATAAAGGACTTGTACCCCATAAATAGAGGCACATATTTCCCTTGTGACCACCTGACTGGATCCCACTGTTTCAATTCATCTCCACACAAGTAGCTTTTACCATTTTTAGTGAAGGATAATGACACGTGAGCTCACCTAAAAGTGGTTAGATCCTAAAGAATTGAATCCAGACTTCTCCAGACTGGCTTCAAGACCTTCAGTGCTAGAATTTACATCACCAATCAATTAGCCACTTAAATTATTAGCAAATAATAGCCCCTTATTCTTCCTTACAGAGTCTAACTTAAGAATTATTGAAAGTGTTTGTTACATTGTATTTATTCCTCAGGAATACAATTTGTTTAAAATTTCATGAGCGAAGCCCTACAAAATGCATAACCTCCCAATATACATCTCTCTGTGTTTGAATTGTATTTACTTCAGCAATTATAGACTCAGGCTGTCTGGTCTGTCTTGTCCAGGTCTCAGGGCTCCTAGTTCTGAATTTTTCCACTGCATGTGAATTCTGGAATATCAGACACATTTCTGGGTACAGAAATACATTCTAAAGTCTGATTAAGAGTTTTAGATTATCTGTGCTACAGGCAGTCAAAACTCAGTGTGTATAACTTAGAACTGATTGCTAGATATGTTCTTTCCTTGAAGGTTGTCCCATCTGGTTATTTGTTAATCACTGATTAACGAGGGAAAGAAAAAGTTTAAACTGTGTGGTATGACCATTCTTTGAATTTTCCTAGCCCAAATCCTAAAACCAAAGAAGACTGGCCAGTGATTAATAGTTAGGTTCCAGTCCATGACTCCAGATTCTGCCTCCCAGGGATGCTTTGTCTGAGTGTGTGAAGACCTGTTTACTTGCACTCAGAAAGAAAGCAGGGTTAGAAATCTCACAATAACCGCACTCAGAGTTAGAGAAACATTTTATTGAAATAGTCTTGTTCTTTAAAAATAATAAAAAAAGAATAAACTCATCATATATCAGAGGAATCTTTGAGGATAATTTGAGAAGAAAAAAGGTAGGTTCTCACATACAGTACTCTGGTAAAGAAGATACCTTTCAGACAATTGACTGAAGTTACATAGAATCCAAAGTCTGGATTGTATGTTTATTGTATTGTATGTTAATTATAAACAAAATTTGATTCTGTGAAACAAAATTCAACTTACAAATAGATATCTCCCACAAATGTTAATTTCCCACGTTTTGAGAAATAGATAAATTGTTAATGATCCTGTGATCATCAATATCTGGTAAGAAATTAAACTGAGACTAAGACAAGGTGTGACTTGCCCAAAATATTTTACAAAACTCTCTTCTAAGTCACTCAGTGTAAATGACTTTTCTCTATGGTTTTCAGTGTAAAAAATATATAATGAATCATAAGAAGCAACATGAATTTGATTGGCAGAACGACTTGAAGAGTCTCTGGTATAGGGACAAGGGACAAAGGATCAGCTGTTAGAAGAGGTGGGTTCTGGTTTCTGATCTGCCACTTAAAATGTCACTCTGGGGAAAGTTACTTCTTTCCATTTTGGTTCCCTCATCTATAAAGCAAGGGGATTGGAGGAGATGCTCAAAAGCCACTTTCAATTCAAATATTCTATACTTCAAATGTGCTTTAATTAAGGAACATATAAAGGGACTAAGAAATCTGAAAAGACTGAGAAACATATAATAGCAATTATAACAAATGCTGAAGTCACTTTATATTCATAGACATTTCTCTACTGAGGGCCAAAGAAAGATATGGCTATTGTGTCCATGTCTGTGGCTTTATTTAATCTTGACAAAAAGTCTGTGCCAACAAACGATGATCCAATGAAACCTTATCTTTGGTGAAGTAGAGTATAATTAGGAGTATATTTAGAAATGGACTTTCTCCTGTGTTTCACTGGCTTATCAAATTATCCACCTGTACCACCCTCCCACACAGGGTGTGAAAGAGCTCCTTGCGTGCAAGGTCCCAAGAGTAAACAGATGTTGGCAACGTCATTGATGAGGATTTCCCTTGCACCGCTGTCAGTCTCCGTGGCAACTGTCAACCACAACCTGCAAACAGTTACCTAAATCACATTACACATACCAGCGGAACTCCCGCAGAGGGAATCCTTGTTTATATTTCAGTTTCCATGGTATCTGTTTCCGCCGTGATCAAGCGTTCAGTGTGTGCTTGTGTATGTGTGCGTATGCCTGAGCATAATGCGTGCCCTCTGCTCTTGGTAGAAGCCAAAACATGTTTGAAGAATGACGACTCTAATCTTCTTGGTGAATGTGATGTATGCAGCTCCTTGCCGAGTGAAAGTTTTGTGGTTGCTTTTGGGATCAGCAAAAGAATTCCTTCAGACTTACTGATGTGAATACAGTAAGACCATCTTTCCCCAGGGAAGAGTGTGTTTTCAAACATTAAAATGGATTTTGACTTTGGGATGTTAGAGATACTAACTCTCAAATGGATAGACTGGTTTTGCTCAGATTTTCCAAAAACAACCACCTTGGGACTGAACAATAAGTAAATAGTATTTCAATTCCAGCTGAAATTTGAGACACATGTTTGAAGTGATAAAAAAGAAGAATTTTAACTAGGATGCAACTGTAACCATAACATCACCAACATGGATGTGGATAATAAAGAATGTAGGGCAGTTGTTTCTGAACAGGTCTCAAGGACTGAATTACTCCTAGAGAGGCACATCATTCAATCCCATCCCTTTGATGGGCCTATTTCATTACTTCCCAATTTTCCATGACAATCTCCAAAACCCCTATTCCATAGTTAATGAACAACCCTTTCTATTACTCCAGAGGCTTATTTAATTTTGCCTTGAAATTCCCAATGCCCATCTTAACGTATGGCATAGAGAAGACACAATATGTTTTTTTTGAGTTGAATAAATCATTTGACACCACTTAAGAACATTTTGTAAATACCAGATATGGGTAAAACATGAAAACATCATTGAAGGGAGGGAGAGATGATAGAGGAACACAACAATAATTACATCAATATAGAACCTTTAAATTTGTCAAATACAAATATATGGGTACATGCATATATGTATCACATGCGTATGCATATTATAATTGCATGTGTGTGTATGTATGCAAATATTGCTTAGCCTTATATCTACTCTAAGTCTTCCTGATGAATATTTGGTCACTGGAATCAGATGGCTCTGGAAGAGAAGTGAGGCTGGTGACCTGCATAGCCCTCCCTCACTCAAAACAAAGTCAAGCGCGAGCCATGTCATCATTTCTCTGATGGCATGGTCTTCTTCAGCAACAAAGGACAAACACACACACACATACTCTCAGATAGATAATTTAGTTATCATCATCCCTAATTAATAGATAAGTAAATTGAGGATTAGAGAAGTTAAAGCCCTTCTCCATGGCCAACAGCAAGATTTGAACCTAGGAACTCCTGACTTCAAATACAGAACTTAATATGGCATGACATCCTGTCTCAATAGATGGGCTAGGCATGTCTCCTGCCTTCAGAGGCTTACAGCGTGATAAACAAAGTAATGCATGGACATTTGTGTCTACCACAATGCATAGATTAACAGATAAACATATTTATGATATGACTATTTTGACAGAGAGCATTTTAAAGCGTCCAAGCACTTAGTGTGGAAACACTGTGTATGTGTGTGTGTTTGTGTACATAAAAGGGGGAGAGGGAGAGAAAAAGAGGAGTATTTATAGTACATACACACACAGAATTTTGTAGTATTTTGCCTCTTCCCTACCATGTGCAACTCAAACCCTAGCAATGGAATGTACTGCTGATGTAGGCAATTGATATACCTACGCATATATAATGAACATGTTTCTACTAGAAGGTATTTATGTCTCCTGCTGTCTAATGACAAATATAACTCAGTAAAAAGTTTCAAATGAAGTAACTAATGAGTGGCAGGCACTGAGGATACAGAAACAAAAAAGAAACAATTCTTGACATATTAACGTTACATCATATCACATCATTTATATTGTATCGGTTCTCAGGAATGTCTGTCTTCCAATTATCATCCACCACTAATGTGATACTTTAGGTTTGTACCCATAGGCATAATTCCTATGGGCATTTTGCCCAGGGTAATGGATAGAATGCCATGTAGTTATTGCTCTCAATTGGTCTTCTTGAGTAAATGCTTTTGTTATGAGATAGTTAAGTCAGGTAGTTGATTTGTTAACGGAAACTATAATAACAGGGGCTCAAGAGCTCTAATAGCAGTAGTAGCAGTTGCCCACAGAGTTACCCTAGAACCGTGAAGGTATTAATAGTTGCCTTTTTTAAATTTTTAATTAATTTAATTTATTATCAGTGTTCTACAATCACTACCATATAACTTAGATTATTACTTTTCCTTTCCTCCCCTCTACCTCCCCAAGATGGCATACAATTTTATATAGGTTCTACACATACATTAGTATTAAATACGTTTTTCACTATAGTCAAGCAGTGTAGAAGAATTAAAATGAATGGGAGAAATCAAATAACAAACCAAAATGTAATACAAAAAAAATGATCTGCTATATTCTGAGTTTGAATTCCATAGTTCTTTCTCTGTGTTTGGAAGGCATTTTGCCTTAGAAGACCATTGGAAATTTTTTTAAAGCCCTTGCTTTGCTATGAAGTGCCAAGTCTACCAGCGAAAAAACTCTCACACACTGTGGTCGTTGCTGTGCACAAAGTTCTCCTGGTTCTGCTCCTTTCACTCAGCATCAGATCATATAAGTCTTCCAGGCCTCTCTGAAGTCTTCCTGTTCATCATTTCTTATAGGGCAGTAGTATTCTATTACGTTCATATACCATGATTTAAACAGCCATTCCCCAATTGATGGGCATCCCCTCACTTTCCAGTTTTTGGCCACCACGAAGAGAGCTGCTACAAATATTTTTGTACATGTAGGACCCTTTCCCATTTTTATGATCTCTTGGGGATACAGTCCTAGAAGTGATAATGCTGGGTCAAAGGGTATGCATATTTTGTAGCTCTTTGGGCATAGTTCCAAATTTCTCTCCAGAATGGTTGTATCAGCTCACAGCTCCACCAACAATGTATACTAATATACATTAGAACTGGGGAGTTCCAGCTCTCCCACATCCTCTTCAACATTTATCATCTTCCTGTTATATCATGTTTATCAATTTGAGAGGTGTGATGTGGTACCTCAGAGTTGTTTTGCTTTGCATCTCTCTAATCAAAAGTGATTTAGAGCATTTTTTAATATGACTATAGATAGCTTTAATTTCTTCCTCTGAAAATTGCCTGTTCGTATCTTTTGACCATTTATAAATTGGAGAATGACTTGCATTCTTGTACATTTGACTCAGTTCTATATATATTCTAGAAATAAGGCCTTTGTCACCAACATAGCTGTAAAAATTATTTCCCAGTTTTCTACATCCCCCCCTAATTTTGGTTGTATTGGGTTTGGTTGTGCAAAAACTTTTCAGTTTAACGTAATTAAAATTATCCATCTTGCACGTCATAATGCTTTCTTTCTCTTTAGTCAAAAATTCTTCCCTTCTTCATAAATCTGATAAATACACTATTTCTTGCTCCATCAGTTTGTCCATAGTGTCAATCTTTATATCTAGATCATGTACCCATTGGGATTTACTCTTGTGTACCGTGTCAGGAATTTGTCTATGCCTAGTTTCCACCACTGTTATCCAGTTTTCCCAGCAATTTTTGTTGAACACTGAGTCCTTATCCCAGAAGTTGAGGTCCTTGGGTTTATTAAACAGTAGATTGCTATAGTCTTTGTTTACTGTGTCTTGAATACCTTGCATATTCCATGTGGTTTCTGTTAGTTTTGTTGTTGATATGATCAGTAATGCTAATATTTTTCCTAATATTGAACCAGCCCTGCATTCCTGGTATGAATCCTGCCCAATCATAATGTATTATTCTTGTGATAAGTTGCTGTATTCTTTTTGCTAAAAATCTTATTTAAAATTTTTGCAAATACATTCATTAGAAAAATTGATACATAATTTTCTTTCTCTGTTTTTTCTCTTCCTGGTTTAGGTATCACAAACATTTTGTATTATAGAAAGAATTTGGGAGCACTTCTTCCCCAATTTTTCCAAATAGTCTATATAATATTGGAATTAACTGTTCTTTAAATGTGTGACAGAATTCACTGTAAATCCATCTGAACCTGGAGATTTTTTCCTAGGGAGTTCATTGATGACTTGTTCAGTTTCTTTTTCTGAGATACGGTTGTTTAAGTATTCAGCTTCCTGTTCTGTTAATCTGGGCAAGTTATATTTTTTAAAATACTCATCCATCTCATTTAGATTGTCAAATTTATGGGCATAAAATTGGGCAAAGTAATTTCTAATTATTGTTTTAATTTCCTCCTCACTGGAGGTGAGTTCACCCCTTTCATTTTTGATATTAGTAATTTGATTTTCTTTCTTTTTTTTAATCAAATTGAACAAAAGTTTATCACTTTTATTAGTTTTTTCATAAAACCAACCATTAGTTTTATTTATTAGTTCAATAGTTTTATTGATCTCTCCTTTGGTTTTCAGCATTTCTAATTTGATATTTACTTGGGGATTTTCAATTTGTCAGTTTTCTAGCTTATTCAGCTGCATGCCCAAGTCATTGATCTCCTATTTCTCTATTTTATTCATGTAGGCATTCAAAGATATAAAACTGCCCCTGAAAACAGCTTTTGCAGTATCCCATAAGATTTGGTAGATTTTCTTATTATTGCCATTGTCTTGAATGAAGTTGTAGATTGTTTCTATGATTTGTTGTTTTACCCACTCCTTCTTTAGGGTTAGATTATTTAGTTTCCAATTAATTTTTGGTTTATCTTTCCATGTCCTTTTATTACATTTAATTTGTATTGCATTGTGATCTGCGAAGGATGTATTGACTGTCTCTACTTTTCTGCACTGGATTGGGAGGTTTTTATGCCCTAGAACATGGTCAGTTTTCGTATGTGTGCCATATACTACAGAGAAAAAGTTATATTCCTTTCTATCTCCATTCAATTTTCTCCAGAGATCTATCATACCTATCTTATCCAGAGTTTTATTCACATCCTTAACTTCTTTCTTGTTTATTTTGAGGTTAGATTTATCAAGTTCAGAGAGGGGGAGGTTGAGATCTCCCACTAGCATAATTTTGCTGTCTATTTCTTCCTTCAACTCCCGCAACCTCTCCTCTAAGAATTTGGATGCTATACCACTTGGACCACACATGTTTAGTAATGATATTGCTATATTATTTATAGTGCATTTTAGCAGGATATAGTTTGCTTCCATCTCTCTTTTGATTAGATCTGTTTCTGTTTTTGCTTTGTGTGAGATTAGGATTGCTACCCCTGCTTTTCTTACATCAGCGGAAGCACAATATATTCTGCTCCAACCTTTGACTGTCACCCTGTGTGTATGCCCCCGTTTCAAATGTGTTGCTTGTAAACAACATATTGTTGGATTATGGCTTTTAATCCATTCTGCTATCCATCTCCATTTGATGGGAGAGTTTATTCTATTCACATTCACAGTTACAATTACAGTCTGCATCTTTCCTTCCATCCTCTTTCCCACTGTTTGTGCTTTTAGTTCTCTCCCTTCTCCTTAACAGAGTTTTTACTTTTGACAACTACCTCCTGCCATCTTCCCGTCCTTCTTTCAGCTCCTCTCTCTTTTACTCCCCTTACTATTTTTTCCACCCCTTTTGACATCCTCCCCTTTCTTTCCCTTTCCCTTCCTACTGCCTATAAACCTAGTTAGATTTACATATTTAATTAAGTTTATTGTTCTCTCCTTGAACTAAATCAGATGAGTGTATCTCTCAAACAATGCTCCTCTCTCTCACCTCTTTCTCTCTACTATAATATAATTTTGTACTTCTTCCGCTGATGTAATTTATTATTTTCTGCTTCCTCCTTTTTACATCTCCTGTTACAATCCCTTCGCATGCTTGAATCGCATTTTTATCATGACATCATTTACTTTATACCCATTCCCTCTAAGTATATCCCTTTCGTACTTCGTAATAGATGTACAATTCTCAAGATTAACAAGTACCATCTTCCCTTATAGGAATGTAAACAGTCTGTCCAAATTGAGTAACAAGATTTTCTTTTCCTCTGTTACCTTTTTATACCTCTCTTGAGACCTGTGTTTGAAGATCGAATTTTCTATTTAGTTCTGGTCTTTTCATCAAGAAGATCTGGAATTCTCTTATTTTGTTGAATGTCCATCTTCTAGCCTGAAATATTATGCTGAACTTTGCTGGGTAATTGATCCTTGGTTGTAGTTCAATTCCTTTGCCTTAGAGAATATCAGATTCCAATTCCTTTGATCTTTTAATGTAGAAGCTTCAAGGCCCTGTGTGATCCTGACTGCAGCTCCTCAATATTTGAATGGTTTCTTTCTGGCTGACTGTGATATTTTCTCTTTCATTTGATAGTTCTGGAATTTTGCAACAATATTGATTGGTGTTTTTAGTTTGGGATCCCTTTCAGGAAGTGAACAGTGGATTCTTTCAATGACAATTTTGTCCTCTGCATCTAGCGCTTCTGGGCAGTTTTCCTTGATGATTCCTTGGAAGATATTGTCCAGACTCTTTTTTTTTTATCATGGCTTTCTGGTAGGCAATAATTCTTAAATTTTTTGTCCTGGATCTATTTTCTAGTTCAGTTGTTTTTCCAATTAGATATTTTACATTTCCTTCTATCTTTTCATTCCTTAGATTTTATTTCACTGATTCTTGATGTCTCATAGAGTCATTAGTTTCTATTTATCTAATTCTAATTTTCATCAAATTGTTTTCTTCAGTTAATTTTTGCATCTCTTTTTCCATTTGTCCAATTATTCCTTTTAAGGAACTATTTTCTCCAGTTTGTTTTTATACTTCCTTTTCCATTTGTCCAATTTTCCCAGTTAGGTCCTGTGCTTCCTTTTCCATTTGTTCAATTTTACTTTTTAAAGAACTGTTCTCTTCATAGAATTCTTTTTTTCATACTTTTAAAGTCATTTTCCAATTCCTCTTCTATTTCCTTCTTCTGCTGTTCCAGGAGAGCTGTTTGTGCATGCGAGCAGTTCATGGTGTCTTCTGAAGTTTCAGATTGCAGTGCAATCTCAATACTGACTCTTTGGTATTCATGACTTGGTCCTTGTACCCACAGAAAGATTCCATGGTTTTTTCACCCTTGCTTTGCTTCTTCTTACTCATGATGATGACACTTTTTGTACTGTGGCCTCTGGGTCTCTCAGCTAGAAGCTGAGAGAACCAGGCTTTGAGTTGCCTGGTGTGAAAAAGGCAGGCTCTTTCTTATTTTTTTGTTTTGTGTTTCCCTGATCAGTCCTGGGGCTAGCTTGTTAAGTGTAGGGGAGGGGTGGTCTGATCACAGGAGATCTCCTGAACTTAGATGAGGTAAAGGCAAGCTCAGGGGTTGGTGATTCTGGCTGCTCTATTGTTTTCCCATCTCCTCTGGAGCACTGAGGCATGCCTGGGTCCTAGTGTGAGTTTCTACCATCCCTGGAGCTCCTTTCCTAGTGCTGAGGCACACCTGGGTCCTAGTGCCAGTTTCCATCCCCTCTGAGGCTCCTCTCCTTCTTGTTCACCTCTGCCACAATAAGAGGAATCACCTTTAGCTATTTTCCTAGGTTCTGGTGCTGCAAGACTGTTTGCCCTTTTAGCTGATTTCATTGATCCAGGATTTTTCTGGGGAAATATTTTGTGGTTCTTTCAAGGTCAATAAGGGGAGGGGGAGAGAGTATTTAGAGAGCGCTCCCAGACGTTCAAGTAGGTGACTTACAGACATTTAATCTGCCGGCTGAAAATCTCAGGAGTGGCTACAGCTGATACCTGGGCTCAGCAGCTATCACTCCCTTGGCTCCTACTGGTCTCCTGCCCTGGGCTGCCACTCTGTAGTCCTACTGTGCTATAGCTGGCTCAGGCCACCTTGGGGGTTCCTGCTTGGCCATGCTGCTGTGGGATGGGTGCCCTGTGTGCTGTGGGCACATCCCTCATGGAACAGATCCTTCCTGTTGAGCTTCCAGTCTATTGTGGTCTGTGAATCTGTCATAGTCTATCTCCTATTGGATTCTGCACCTCCAGAATTTGGTAAGATTCTCTTTTTAGAGGTATCTGAAGGAGTTTGTCTAAGAGCTTAGGTGAGGAGTTGCTCTCACTCCACCATCTTGGCTCTGTCCCCCAACAGAGGTCCTTTAGAGGAATTAACCTACTACAGTTGGTGTATGTTTAGGGAATGAGCCTAGGGTGAGGTTAAGAAATATACAAACATATAGCATATGGAGGTTAGAGAGATAGATAGATAGATATAGATATGTGTATGTGACATATGGTCTATGTCAATATATATAATATAGACATATATTACATATATATATATACTAAATTCTAATTTCACATGCATTTTTATACAAAAGTTACTTTTATGTCTCATCCCTTCCCACTTTCTCTTTTCACATTATATTTGCCTTTCTCTTCTTCCTTTATTCTCTTCTTTTTTCTAGGCTAATGCTAAATGCTATTCAGAATGAGAGTCAGAGCTGGAGATAGGAATGATGATGGTTTTGATGCAAAAGGGAAAGACAACCAGAAACTTAGTGTTATTTGCCACAAGGCAGCTAAGCCCACATTCTATCCTATATCAAGTTCTAATCATCTTATTTTTTTAAAATAATGGTTGGAAGATTGCTAGGGTGTTCATATTGACTGGAAAAAATGGGGCATGTGAAGAGTAAGTTAGAAGCAAGCATATTGTGCTTAGGCATAACACAAAATGCATTGGAATGTATTAGAAAATGCAATTTTGGTTTAATGGGGCAATGGGATAGTGAATCATTTTCCTAAAAGACAACCCACCTAAGGAGAGTTTAAAAGTTCTTTTAGACTTTTCATCTTAATTCAAAAGGCAATTAGAGGCCAAAATTTGGTTCTGTGAAGTAAGCTGACATGGTCAAAATGAAGTTTATGGGCATCATCTGCATTGAAATTTTCCAGGTTTTATGGCAAGAGGAATTAAAGAATGCCTCCATTGTCCATCTCTATAAAGGTAAAGAGAATAGATTGTCCTGTGACAATAACATGGGGAGTCTGTTTCTTAGATGTTACTGGTAAGAGTCTTGCTAGAGTTCTCCTCAATAGGCTGACCCTTCACCTGGAAATTGATCATCTACCTAAGAACCAATGTGGTTTCAGAAAGGACCGAGAAAGTGTCAATATGGTGTTTGCTGCCTGACACCTCCAGGAGAAATGCCAGGAGCAGGACAGAGGTCTGTACATGATGTTTATAGAGGCCATTGACACTGGTAGTCATGAGGGTTCATGGAAAATTATATCAAAATTTGGTTTCCCAGAGAAGGTTATCAGTATTTCATGATGGCATGTTTGCCTGGGTTCTGAGTAATGGACAAAGCTCTCATGCCTTCCCAGTCACCAATGGAGTGAAACAGTTATGTGCTTGCTCCCATGCTTTTAGCATGATGTTTTTAGCCATGTTGTCAATTACTTTCAATGAGGATGAGCAGGGCAACTACCATATTGATGGTAAGTTCTTCAATTTGAAAAGGCTACAAGCCAAGACAAAAGTGAGGGAGTATAGGTGCAGGATATTCTGTTTTCAGATAATTTTGTACTCAATGCAGTCTCTGAAACTGAGATGCCACAAAGAATGGATCAGTTCTCTTCTTCCCGTGCTAATTTTGGCCTAATAACACCAAGAAAACACAGGTGCTCCATCAGCCACCACCACACCATCCATACATGGAACCATGGGTTACAACAAATGGAGAAGTTTTGAATGCTATGGATAAGTTCACTTACCTTGGTAGTGTACTTTTCAGGGATGTACACATTGAAAAAAGGTTGACACATGCTTTGCCAGAGCTAGCTCAGTGTTTGGGAGGCTCTGAAGGAAAGTATGGGACTGAAGGGGTATTAGACTGACTACCAAACTGAAGGTCTACAGAGCCATTGTGCTGACCTCATTGTTATATGCCTGTGAAACATGGACAGTCTATCAGCACCATGCAAGGAAACTGAATCGCTTCCATTTGGACTGTCTTAGGAAGATTCTGAAGATCACCTGGCAGGATGAGGTACCAGACACTGAGGTCTTTACTTGAACTAAACTGCCACGCATTCAAACTAGCTTCAGAGAGCATAACTCCAATGTTCTGACCATGTTGTTCTAATATAAAACATATGCTTACCAAAAAGACTGTTTTAGAGAGAACTTGCATGGGTCAGGCAGTCACATGATGGTCAGAAGAAGCGATACAAAGACACTCTCAAGGTCTCTCTCAAGAACTTTTTAAGTGATTGTGTGATCTGAGAGACGCTGGCACAGAATGGCTCAACATGGTGTGCTCACATCAGAAAGCATACTGTGCTGTATGAGCAAAGCAGAATTGAAACAGTACAAAGGAAACATAGGATGTGAAAATTTAGCATAACCACCCCAAATGTTCACACGGACTATCTGTGTCCAATCGGTGTTAGAACGTTCTGTGCTTGTATTGTTCTGATAAGCCATAGTTGGACATGTTGAAACTTGACTTGATCATGGTGATGTTATTTCAGTCCTCTTTGAGAATGAAGGACAACAACCTTTGGTTATAGATTAGAGTGACTGAAGGAAGGGAAGACTAAAGGATATACAGAAGAAATATATTGCAATGACTCACAGATGGGATTTTCAAAGTCTTTCTAAGGTTATGATTGTTAAGAAGAAAAGGTACAGAACTGAAAAATATGTAAAGAATTAACCAGTAGTATTTCTAGCTTATCTTCTATTTCCTTCTTCAGCTGTTCCATGAGAGGTGCCTGTGTTTGCCAGCAATTCATAGTCCCTTCTGAAGATTCAGATGGCAGTACTGTCTCAGCTCTGACCTCTTTGGTGTTTGTGTTTTGGTCCTTATCCCCATAGAAAGATTCTATGGTTCTTTCGGCCCTCTGCTTTTGCTTCATGATGTTGATTGAGTGTTGTGACTTCTGGTTCTTTCAGTCCAAAGGTAGAGAACTTTTTGCTGAGCTGATGTGTGAAAAAGCTAAAAGCAGGTTTTTGTTTGGTGTTTCCCCAATCAGCCTTAGGTTTAGCTTGTTAAG
>CM053769.1:15729480-15751038 GCA_028658325.1 Potorous gilbertii | reverse complement strand
TCTAATTAATCACAATTCTAACTAATCACCACACTTTCTTTTGCTGATTATCTCTTTGAGATCTCATATTAACAATCACTGAAGTCTTTCGACTTCATCATGTAGTTTCTTCTTTAATCTCTAGGTGCATAATCCATTTATGACTTTTTATTTTTCAGGCATGTAGCTACACAGATAAAAACGAGTTATCATCATCTCACTATGGTTAGTCTCTCCAAGTGGGCAGCTGAGAATCAACTCGTTGACCGTTAAGATGCATCGCACTTTTTACTCTTGTTCACCTATGAAATATGAAAATAGTCATAGCATTTCACCCTCTGACAATCCTGTGGTCTGGACTCATTCAATTTAATTAAATAAAAAAATTATTAAATGCCTGTGATGTGTGAGAAGTCTTGATGCAACATAACTTTTCTTCATCTAGTCTGTGGAGGCTGTATGGTTCTTATAAGTGCCCTTAGAAGTTTGTGGCTTTCCTGATGCTTTCTTCTGCTATTTCTGTATTGATGTTGGATAACTAGGATGTGTTTGTATAATCATAGTTTGATGCTTACATATAGTATTATTACAGAAGAAAGAGAAAACGTGCAAGTCAGGAATGGCATCTGAAAAGTGTTATTTGTTGAGTTGTCAGTGATCGGACCAATAGGCGTCATCTGAAAAGTGTTATTTGTTGAGTTGTCAGTGATCGGACCAATAGGCTACGTGGTGTTAGGGTTACAACAACAAAAATAATGAATTTTTTTCCCAAAGAAAAACATAATCATTAAGTATTTGTTACAGAAAATAGTAACTCGATTCTCAGAGCACAGAACAGTCATTGTTATTCAGCTATCTTTGAGGGAGAAAAATCACTTGGCAGAGTGAATTTTTCAGTTTCGTGTGTGTGTGTGTTTCATGCTAATAACAAGGAAAAAATCTGAGCACCGTCTAAGAAATAATTGCTTCCACTCATACCTGTTTTCTTGCCACTTCCTTGCTTTTATTAGCTCTGCTTCTAAGACTTAATTTCACATCAATTACTAAAATCAAATCAGTGGCTAACAAGAAACAAACCAACTCATTTTTTATGTGTTCAGTGAATTCAGATATACCCACACATGACCCTAGTTTTAAGACTCCTTAATTCTATTTGTGATGCTGATAAGCCCAACAATGAGACTATAACATGCATATTTGGGTTGTAATTAATGATTTTATTTTCAATTATCAGGGGAACATAAATATTTATCCTCTAATCAGGTCCTTCCCTTCAGGATCAGATTTGCCCACCTTTAACCAAACTCAACAAATTTTAATCTGTCTCTCATTCCCCATTATCCTTTGTACTCTGCGTCTTTCTTTGTGTTTGTTTGTCTTAGAAAAAAAGGGTTTTTTTTTAATTCTGAAATTAAATGCAAAAAGAATATTTCCACACACATCAAACAAATGAAAGGTGATTCTATATGAAAGCATTTAATATAACTTGCTTCTGAAAAGTATTTAACAAATCCTATGTATTACTTTCTAAGACATTTCGGCTTATCTATGCTTCCTTCTGAATTTCATTCTGTGCTTTTTAATTTATTGTTTTGTTGAATGACTAGATTTAAGAAAGTGGTGGAGAAAACTTTAACAATACAGATAAATCTTGAATGTGTATCACTTCATGTTTTTTTGGAGATCCAAATATTAAATATTTCACATTCCCATGCCCTCCTATCCCTTTCTCTTTAATTAACTTAAGAGGTACCAAATTAAAAAAAAAATAGGGTTAGGGCTTGATCTCTAGATCAAGAGTGTGAGGTATTATATGTAAAAGAAAAAAAAGCTTTCTTTATCACATTGAATCTCCTTTTCCTGATCTTCCTATTCCTCCTTCATTTTACTCCTTAATTTTTGCTTCATTTCTTTATTAGGACTTCCAATCAGTCAAGGACAATTTATGGCCATTTATTGTCTTTCCTGGAGTTCCACTTAAACTTATTTTAGAATTATCATTTTCTTCTGGAGTTTCATTCAGGAATTCTTTTAACGACCTATTTCTTCCTTATTTTAAGAACTTCTCATATTTATTCATTTTCTAACTTTGTTAGATTTAGTTCCTGCTCAATCTCTATGCAGTCAATTCCTGTATTCCTCCCCATTTAGAGTTTAAGAGCTGTGATGAAATCACTGATGAGAGACAACTTGCTAAAAATGACAAAAAAAAATGTTTACTTCCATTGCTTCTAAGTTTGTTTCATAATGTGTTTATTTATACAAGGTTTAGAGCCACCACCACATGAGATTCTGAATCCTTGGCCAGCTCTAGGATAAGACAGCAAGAACAAAGCTAGCAGCAGGTGTATATATTCTCAGCCTTCAGCAAAGACATTCTCATCTCTCTGTTTGGGTAACGGATAAGCTTTTAGCCAGCCCATAGAATTAAGACTTCAGTTTTCAGTGATGAACTCTTAGGCTTCAGCTTGGAGTAAGAGGAAATGTATAGATGAAATTGTGATCCTTTACTTGGCTGGAAATCTTGATCCTACAATTTTACTTGAGGTGATCATCACTCTCTTATTAAAATGAAGAGCTTTGGAAAAGATACCAGACTCTAGAAATCAAGGTACTTCATCCTGGTAATAATTTTGTCATTCTTCTGATTGATCAGTCCCTAGCTCTGAGTGCCATTTCATGTGGGACCTAACCATGCTCACTGCATTCCCTCCTCAAATGTCTTCCTCATTTTATTTCTTCAAAAGGTCTTCGTAATGTTCACTGCACTTCATAGCATCAGCGATGGACAAATATTCCTATAGCTCAATCTGACTCACTCTTTGCAGGGCATAGTATCTCTGCTATATGGATAATTCAGGTGGGCATGATCCTACAAAGTCACAGTTTCTTGAAGGAAAACTTCAACCCACTGTGCACCTAAGTCATACAAGTCCCTCAACTCATTGTGTAGCTGCTGTTGAACAGTGAAAGTAGACTATTTTGTCTCTAAGAAACTGCTATTCTCTGGGTTCTTCTCAGAGTATGGTATCTTTGTCATTTTGGTCAATTTATTGTACTCTCTGGGTTTACTCTTTCAGTGGGCAAATGTGGTATTTTGCCACCACTAAACACTGACTTGGCAGGGCAATGTTGAACCTGTTCAGTGAGTATAATAGTGTTCTTTCCAGTTGGTGCTCTACTGTGCTCTTTCAGTTAAGGCAATGAACCTCAGCCTAGGATTTCCAGAAGGCTTTTCTTTTTAATTCTGTCAGAGCTTCGGTTCTGAGTGAGGCATGTCACCTCCATATAGGGGATGACAGTGGTCTAGCTTCAGCTGTTTCATATCTTTCTTGACTTGAGTCAGTTCCCTCACCTAGGATCTCTTTCTTTGCTTATGGTGATCAGTCCTGCTATAGATAGTCATACTTCCCAGGCTCTTCTTTAGGAATTCTGCAAATTAGGGACTAGGAACAGAGGTATGACTACATTCTGCGCTCTAGAAATATTCTTAACCTTTTCTTTTTTATTTTCAATTGAGCTATTCAAAGCCTCAGATATCTTGATGTGAAAGTCCTCCTCTTTATGTTTAAATGCTTTCTGTCTTTTCACTGCTACCAAATTTCAGTTTTGCTGAAATCTTACCTGGTCATGCTATTACATTCATTGTAAAGTTTTTTTTCCCCTTTACCAACTTTTTTTGTTTTTTCTCAGTGACAAGAAGAGAACCCAAGGATTTAGTACTGAAAATTTCTCATTTCCAATTATATAAGGCTAAGAATCTGAAGTAGTATGCCACATATTAGCTACGATTAGACAGTTGGTTCATTCTACAACTTTGTATTTTCCAGGATATTGGATTGAAAATCTTAGCAAAGATGTGATGCAAAAACTAGAAAAACCAAGAGAGAAGAAATTCTAGATTCAAATCTGGTCCTGTATTAGAGATCCTGGTTTGGTACAAAATAAAGACATGCACAACTAAAAGAGGATTCTTCATAAATATTGAGTAACCTCATTGTGGGGATTGTAAGGTATTTCTGAGGTACTTGTGGTTTTTAATGACATCAAACTGACACCTCTTTGACTTGAGAGACTTATAGAACCATAACTACTGGTTGACATAAAAATGATGAGGCTTAGCTCTAACAGATGTTATCTTTGTCAAATTAGCTTCAGGTCTTAAATTCAGCATATGCATGTGGTTTCAAAGACTAGAAATGATCATTTTTCTTTAGAAAATAGAGATAATTCAGTAAATAGGAATAACCAGTTGTCAGAATTCCCATTATATTGTACATTGGCCTATTTAATACATGGATACAGTTAACCTTTAAGGAAATATTAATATCTCTTCCCAATGTGACCTTTGTAAAGATTTTTCCATTAAACTGTAATTTTTATATTTCAAATCTTATGAAATATTTTAAAAGGTTAACATGCAACAAAGAACACTGTCTATACATTATATCTATATGTACATATAGGCATACATATGCCATACCCCATCTCTCTCTCTCTCTGTCACACACACACACACACACACACACACATCCACACACATACCTGCAAGATACTTCAACACAAAATAAAGGTTTAGCTATCATCTCAACAAATCAGCAAGCTTTTAAATATCTACTATGTACTAGGTGCTGGGGATAAAAATACTACCATTAAATAGTACTTGCCTTCAAGGAGCTTATATTTGTGGGCACATGTTCATAAAAAAGTATGCAAATAATTTATGCAAAATGTCAAAGAAGATTTAATAGAGAAGGCATTGATTTCTGGATGACTCCAGAATAATAAAATATACTCATGCCTACACACACACGTTGCAGTTTAAGAAAGGAAATGAAAAAACTATCGGACCTCCAAATATGTTTAATTTTTTAAAAATAATTTATTTGTTTTCAGTTTTCTACAATCACTTCCATAAGTCTTAGATTTTCTCCCTCTCCCTCCTCAAGATGACATGAAATCTTAAATGGTTTCTATACATGCATTCTTATTAAGCACATTTTCATATTAGTCATGTTGCAAATATGTTTAATTTTAGTTGCATATTAAGTTACTCTATTGGACAGAGTTAGAAGAAATAATCATGGACTATAATGGAGTCTCTTAGCTTTTAAAATTGCCAGTCACCTTTTCTGCTTTGATAATCTGTTCTTTTTAATGGCATTTTTGGGGACCTCTCTCCTCATTCTCCTATCTGACTACTTTTTCGATGTTTCCTTTTCTTATTTTCCACCCAGATTATGCCTTCTAACCACAGTCATCCCTCCTGGTTCTGTCCTAGGCCCTGTTTTCCTTTTCCTCTATACTACTTCATTTGGTGACTTTGTCAGTTCCTATGGATTTTAATTACCATGAGCATTCTGATAATTCTCAAATCTACTATCCTGCCATAACCTCTCTGCTAACCTCCTATTTCACATTTCCAATTGCCTTTCAGATATCTCAAAGTGATTGTCTAATAGATCTTATTCTAAATATGTCCAAAGCAGAATTCATTATCTTTACTGTCTTCTCCAATCCCCTGCCCCCAACACACACCTTTCCTTTTACGGTAGAGGGCAACACCATCCTTCCAAAAATCCCTCAGGCTTGCAACCAAGAAGTCAACCTGAACCCTCATTATCTCTCACCCACCATAACCAGTCTGTTGATAAGGCCTCTTAATTCCATCTCTGCAACATCTCCCCAATATACCCCATTTTTTCAGTGGATCTTGCCACCACTATGATATAAGCCTTGATTACTTCATACCTGGACTATAGAAATTGCCTACTGGTGGGTCTACTGCCTCAAGTCTCTCTCCACTCTAATCAATCCTCTACACAGTCACCGAAGTGATTTTACTAAAGGATAGGTCTGATCATGTCACCTCCACTCTCTACTGAATAAACTCCACTGGCTCCTTATTGCCTCCAGGATCAAATATGAAATGTTCTGTTTGTCATTCAAATACTTTTATTTTTCATCTGCAATATTAACATGATCTCCATCACTTTCTTAAGTCTAAATAATCAACAAAATAATACATCAATCCTTGATTTATGGCAATTGCCAATTTCTGAGGTATAAATCCTCACACTGAAAATTTACCAGTTAACTCTCATGAACTGATTCCAGCATGCTGGTGTTCCAAGAGGTTAAATACCAATTATAAATATAGTAAATAGAAGAATCAGAATTTTCACACACTTATTCAGCCTCCAAATCTAAGGTTATTTCTATTGCCCCAAACTACCTCTCACCTCTCTAGCTAATTTTGGTTGCCCTTGGTCATAAATGTTTCATTTCTTACTACTAGACTTACAAATGTGGCACTCCCAGCTTATTCATATGAATTTTCTTAATCTACAACCATGAAGGAAGAAGGATATAAAAATAAGGATATAAAAATGCCTTTATTGAAAACCTTGTGATCTAAATCATGCAGTTTGACATTACTTGTAAAGGACAGAACGTTGTTTCCAAGTTTTCTTGTTAATAATATGATGATCAGTGCAATGTCATGAGGTAAGTTTTTTTTTTCTCTTCCTGTTCCTTTTTCCAAAATAGATGTGTGTATCAAGTATAATAACAACAGATCTAGGAGGATATAGCTGTAATTTTTTAAAGTCTGTTTATTTTATCTGGTGATGGATTTAATTCAGAACTGCTAGGATATCTCTCAGGCCACAGAAGGTTGTTTCTAGAGAAGGGAGTTTTCTGTCATGTCAGCCAATGTCCTAAGACAGCTAGGCAGGTGTGGTAGATTTCCATTTAGAGGATATTACTACTATTTCTTGGTTTAATACAGATCTATTTTAAAACAGTGAAATGACCCCTTTTCTCCTCTGTGCCTGTGTTTTTCCTCCATAAAATAGAGATGCTATGGTTACATTTCTTCTACTGATATTGAAGGTTGGACAGGCTGGGGAAAAATTATATCCTAAAGTAATATAGAACTCCAGTTTCTATTTTAATACTTGTAAGCCTGTTAAGTAAGTATGCTATATAAACATTAAACACTGGTATTATATCCAACACAATCCAAGGCAATATGCGTACAAGGCCATGTGCTATAGACACAAACACAAAATGATAAAAAAAAAAAGTCCCTCTTCTCAATGACCATACTTTTCCAGGCCTAATAGTTGATGGTTTTCATTTGCATAACACTTAGATTACAAAGTATTTTACCCATATTAGTTTATTTGAAAAATATACATGAACGTTTATGAGGCTGAGAGTTCAATAACTCTTCATTTTGCACCTGAGTTAATTCGTGTCCTAGAAAAGAAAGTGACTTCTTTATGTAAAGTGTCATCTTTCTAATGGAGCCTAGGTATTCAAACTTAACATCCACTCATACTTGGATTCTATCATACTGCATCTCAAAGAAGTGATGGTAATTCCCTGAGGAACCAATATAGGTAACACATTGTTTACTTTTCAGTTGTGAGATAGATGATTCTATAGGTAGACAACTAATAGTATTGTCTTTTTTAATGTAATCTTTGAAAATCAGAACCTATAGGAAGGTCCTATTTAAAGGACCTATAGTCCTGTGCATTTCACTAATCTGAGGCATTTAGATATTTTGGTATATAGTAACATATATGGAATTCTTCTAATATAATTAATATGACAGAAAAAATAATAATGTGAAAAGATCTTTAAAAATTTATTTTAAAGAAGTCATTCTTATTGTCAGGAAGAAATTGGTATCCATCCAATTCAGAGTTGATAAAATTGCCTTATTATCATGCTATGTATATGTATTTGTTTCTATATATTTATAATGAACTGTAAGAACTTGGTATGGTGGGCCCTTCCCAAAAGATACTGACCCATACCATTTTTGTCTTTGTTGCTATTTGTACTAAGGCCCCAAGTCGTAATAACTAAACAGCAATGGTGGAGAGAGGTGAAAAACAGGGTTATTCAGCCACTTTGATTCTCCCCCTCCTACCATACCTCTATCACATTACCTGGATGTGTGTGTGTGTTTTGTTTTGTTTTTTGGTGTACATTTTCTTTATTGACTAGGAAGTTTTAACAAAAAGTTTTCTCTCTGTCTCTGTGTGTCTCCGTAATAGTCTTTCTGTCTGTCTCTGTCTCTTCTGTGTGCGTGTATATCTATCTCCTTATCTCTCATCTGTGTGTAGCTCTGTCTCTGTGTGTCTCTCTTTGTCTCTGTATCTCTGTCTCAGTCTCTCTGTCTATCTCTTTCTGTGTCTCTGTCTTTCTCTCTCTGTCTCTCATTTTCTCTGTGTGTATATATCTGTCTCTCTGTGTGTCTCTCTCTGTGTCTCTCTCTTTCTCTCTATCTTTCTCTCTTTCTCACTTTGAGCCCCTAGGAAAAGACTGACATCTAGGAAAACACTTCAAGATATAATCTCTCTTCATCCCTAGCAATACTTTTTTTTCTTAATTTCCTCCTCTGAGCTGCATTTCTATTACGTACAAGTAGCCCCAAAAGTCTTGGAGCAGTTTTAAATGATTAAAGTTTAAAACCGTACTTTTAAATGATGAAAGTTTAGAACTGCACTAAAACTTTTAGGATGCTGTGTATAACCAGGCTAGCAAAAAACAAATAAACAAACACACACACAAACAAAAACTGCAGTTAATAGTTTATAAAGTATTCCTTATAAACTTATAAAGAAACATTCCAAACAAACATACCAAAAAGTTGCATATAGCTTTCTCAGACTTGGTTTCTATAATTCTGAGTGGACTTGGAAAGTTTCTGCAATAGATCTTCTTCTTCCCTGATGTGTCTCATGTTCCACAGCCCCAGTTCTGGAGTCCTTGGCCCACCCCTTGTGGAGGCTGGCTCAGCCAATTCTTCTGCTCTCCCAGCACCATGTGGCCTCACTTCCTCCCCTTCTCTAGCTCGTTTTATAACTGAGCAAACACGTTCAAGTTACTTGCCTAGGGTTGCATCCCTCGTAAGTGTCTGAGGTTGCATTTGAACTCAGGTCTTCCTGACTCAAGGCCAGCGCTCTATCCACTGGGCCCCTCAGCAGTCAAGCCAATTTCAGCTTGATGTCCGGATGTCATTCAAACATGTAAAGTTGTACAAGGACGTAATGGGCTTCTTTGAGGGCTGGTGGGTTTCCCTTCCTTGGACGTTAGTGAGCAGGGGATGATCATGTGTTGCCTATGTTATAATGAGATCTTTTGAATGGATTGAATAAGATGACCTCTGATCCCTTTAAACTCCGAAATTCACTTTCCTATGCTATTAAACATATATATACAGTTATTGCTGTTGAGTTGTTTCATCATCTCTGAGTCCTTGTGGCCCCATGGTCACAATACTGTCCGTGGGGTTTTCTTGGCAAAAATACTAGTTTATCATTTGTAGTTTTTCATTTCCTTCTCCAGCGGATTAAGGTAAACAGAGGTTATACTAATAAATGTCTGGGGCTGCATTTGAACTCAGAGCTTCTTGGTTCCAGGTCTAGCACTCTATCCACTGAGTCCCCTAGCTACCATCTTTAGACTCAGCTCCAAATCCTTGACTGGGACAAGCTGAGCTCTTTCAGAAAAAGCTAAGACTTACCTTAGGACTAACAGAAGCCTTCCCAGTTTTGTTCCTTTTCCCTTACTCTCTCTTTTTAACAACCCATCCTGATAACAAAGAAAAGCCTTACCCTAACCTATAGTTATTATCACAGAACAACTCTGAATTTTAGAGTTTCATAAAAAATTTCTTTAAATATAAGACTCTCCTGTAGGTCCTTGCAACTGAATGGGGAGAGAAAAGGTACAGAATCAATCTCTGTAGATAAGTTCATATTTTCTGCTAGATTCTAGGTTACACCAGGATGGAGACTATATAGGTAGAAAGAAGGCCTCCAAAGATGCTCTACAGATAGAATAAACAAAATTTGGCAACGAATTTAGTAAGAGAAAATGGAGAGGGGACGAGTCAAAGATGATTCTAGTAACTGCAAGGATAGCAGTGACTTTGACAACTAGGGAAGCTCTGAAAAAGTGTATGTTGAGGGATAGGGATGCAATGAGTTCTGTTTTGGACATATTAAGTCATAAGCCCACTGAGCTTAGGACATTGTTTTATATATTGCACAAAATCATTTAAGTGAAACTTTTATGCAATGTACCAGTGTACCTGTTGTATTTACTAATTCTGAATTTCATCTAGCCAGTTAGATTGTGAACTTGTCAAGGGTAAGAAATATGTCTTTTTCTTCTTAATATCCTAAGTAATACCTAATATGAAGCAATAGACATATTGGGCATATAAATAATGTTATTGAATTTATGAATGAATGAAAGTTTTTTTAAAGTTTTAAATTTTTTTGCTGAATAAGACAGATATACAACTCATAGGAAATTCACGAACATTCACATCTGTTGCTGAGCAATGCTTGTGTTCAAATTCTGTCTTCATGTTGTCTGATGGGGTTGAGTGATATAATTACAAGTACCTTTCATGCTGTTTTGGAGGAAACAGGTGTTATGCAAATTAATGAGTTGTGTATTGAGGATTATGAGCCCTGGGAAAGAAATGCCAATTACTTATCACATCTTGGTGACTAGCAAAAGATTTGATAAGGAATGGATATATATATATATATATATATATATATTTATACACACATCTACACGTATGTACATATGTATGCTACTATAAGTATGCATCTATGTATATACACACATACATGAGTGCATGTATGTATGTGTATATGTACATATAAATGCATATGTGTATGTATATCCACTAGGTAGCACAGCTTAGAGTCAGAAAGACCCATCTACCTGAGTTCAAATCCAACCTCAGACACTCAGACTTGGGCAAGTCATTTAATCCTGTTTGCCCCAGTTTTCTCATCTATAAATTGAACTGGAGAAAAAAAATATCAAACCACTTCATGATCTTTGCCAAGAAAACCTCAGATGGGGTTGAGAACAATAATATACATACCGTCAATCCTCAACTTTCATTGGGATAACATTCCTCAAAAATGGTAAAAAAAAAAAAAAAAAAAAAAAAAAGTTAAAAAAAGAAAAAAAAAAGCATGAATCTTGATACTTTGAACCTACAGGAAATAAGGGGTTAGGTCCCTGCAACCAACAAAAACTATAACCTTTAACTAGAGATTGCTGTTGTACTAGTGAGGTAAAGAAATATTCTGCATGTTGCCAATTTTATTTTGTGTACTATATGAATTATTTCATCGTTATTGTGTTAGGAAAAATAATGTTTTGCTATAAATAATTATGTGTAGAAAGGTATAGCTAGTCCTATATTAGTGGGTCCTCTCCACTCACCTGGGTTCCCAGAATAGAAGCTCCTGGATGTGAGGAAGCAGGCTAGAATATAGAGCATACTCCAGGAAATTCCCTTTTTCCCTCCTGCTTTCTAGTCAAAGCTGGGTATTCCTCCTGGGTAGCCTGTGTCACCCTGGACCCACCTCATTCCCTGGGACTGAAGAAGGGAGTGTCAGACCATTGATACCCAGCACTAGAAGACCTTGCCTCAGAAATTCTCTGAACTAGTGGGGAGTAGCCACAGGGTGACCTTGCTTTGAGAGTGTAATAGCAACGCAGAACTTGAATTTTAAAGGCAAACAATGAAAATATGCAACAAATGTACGGAGAGAACTTGGTTCTACAATGATATGGTAAACATGACCACTGAAGCATGTAGTAGAATGCCACCTTCTTGACGAACTTGCATGTATAGTGCTTCTCATCTTTTCTTTAACATACATAGCCATGGATTTGAGGGGTTGCTAACGTAAAAGTGAAAATGAGGTCACCAATAAAATCATTCAGATGCTTGAAGTTAAGAAAATTAAATGTGGGAAAGTTGAGGATTGACCGTATATTTATATCTATCTACACATATACACACATACATGTGTGTATCTGTATATGTTTATATATACACATGTATTTACATATAAAATGTAATCATTTATAATCATACAATGTACATATATACACAGTTATAGGTATCAAATGGCTTAATTTCTAAAGTGGATTTGTAACAGAGAATACTTCACTGAGACATTTAACTAGTCATTTGTATACAGTGATGTAATGAGATGATTTCTAGAGGAAAATTTGCTGCCATACAGTAAAATTCTTATTTTGGCTGTTTTTATTCAAATTTCTGACTCAACTAGTTATACAGTCTCATAAACCCAGAAGACAAATTACAGACTTTAAAATATTAAGCATTTTGAGTAAAGGCTTCGTTTGGCAACTAATAAAAAATTCACGGAATTTCTGAGAGTTACATAGGACTTTTGCGATTGCTTTGCTTTTTTCTATGACATCTATAAAATGATAAGAACAGCATCTCCCCACAGGACTACTGTGAATATCAAATGAGTTAACATATAGAAAGTGCTTGGTAAATTCTTTGAAGCATGGTATAAATGCTTTGTGATTGTAGTTAAGAGGAGGAAAAAGAAGGAAGAGGAGGAGGAGGAGGAATTGTTGTAATGATATTAGTTTTCCCAATGATCTAGTTCACTGAGATCATATCTGGACCCTTACATATTATAAAGCTGAAAGGGATAGTTAACATATTTTGTTGCTGTTGAGTTGTTTCAATTCTGTCTGACTCTTCATGATCCCACTTGGGATTTTCTTAGTGAAGATACTGGAGTGCATTACCATGTCCTTCTCCAAGTCATTTTTACAGATGCAGAATGGGAGGCTAACAGTTAAGTGACTTGCCCAGGGTCACACAGCTATTAAGTTTTTGAGGCCACATTTGAATTCAGATGAGTCTTCCTGACTGTAAAGTAGGTGCTCTATCTACTATGACCCCTGGCCGTCCAGTTAACATTGAATAACAGAATAGGGACCTGACAAGATCTTGAATGGCTACTCTAATGTTGTTTTTGTTATGGGTGAGTCATTTCATCATGTTCATTCTTTATGACCCCATTTGGGTTTTCTTGGCAAAAATCTTGGAGTAGTTTGCCGTTTCCTTCTACAGATCATTTTTATAGCTGAGGAGCTGAGTTAGTCACACAGCTAGTAAGTGTCTGAGACCATATTTGAACTCAGGTCTTCCTGACTCCAGATCTGCACTCTTTAGTGTGGCACCTAGCAGATGGATACAGCTAGGCTGACCAGTCGAATCTAATAGAAGAAATTGAATCAATACAAATATGACTACAAGTTATAAAAACCAACTATGTAAGCATAGATTAAGAGTTACCTCTAGATAATAGGTCATATGGAGAGAAAAAAGACATGGGGGATTGAGCAGACTGCAAACTCAACATGAGATAACTGAAATGGAAGTCAACAAAAGTGATAAAGTCTTAATAACAATCAGTATTTCACATCCACAAAGAGGAAGACAATGCCCTTGCTTACCTATTCCTACAGTGGCTCCACCTTCACTCTCTCTTCAGCTCCCTGATCAGGGTGGGAGAGTTGGAATGCCTTATGCCACTTCCAGGCTTGCTCCCTCTCTCCAGCCTTCCTTCCTTCGAGGTTCATGTTATTCACATCTACCACTCAATCAAAGTCCTGGCAGCTGTTGTCTATAGATTCACTCAATCATTGCCTTTGGTTCATCAGTGGGTTTGAATACTGGTTTATAATTTTTATCACCTGCCCAACTTCTGCCCTCACGTTAGTGAACTTCAAAGCACATACTGATTCTCCTGCAATACCCTAAGTACTCAGCTACTCAACCTCACTTCCCATGGGCTCCTCTGCCCCACCTCAGCTACACACAAGGATGGTCATACCCCTGACCTTGCTTTCGCCCACAATTGTTCCACCTCTTTATTCAAGAATTGTGAAATCCTCTTTTCTGACTTTAACCTAATGGTTTTTCACTTCTCCCTCTGCCTTCTTTTCCCTAGCTCTACTCACCATGACCTCCAATCCAATGACACTTCAATTCTCTCCCAGACTCTCTCCCCTGCTCTAGCCATTCTCTTCTCTCCTCCCCATCTTGACTCTTTGGTGAGTCAATTCAAATCTACACTGTCTTTCTCTCTTGAGTCCCTAGACCCCTTAATCTAAATATCTTTAAATGTGTCCAAAACAGATTCCATCATCTTTGGTATCTTTCTCGCGAGAGTATCTCCCCTTCCTACCCTCCTAACTATTGGAGAGGGCAATACCATCCTCCCAATTCATCGGTCTCTTAATGGAGGAGTCACTCTGGAATGATCGTTATCTCTAATACCGCCATATCCAAGCTGTTGCCAAGACCTGTAGATTTCACCTTTGTGACATCTCTCCAATATACCCCCTTCTTTCCTCTGACACTGACATCACTAAAGTATAGGTCCTCCATATCTCATGCCTGTATTATTGCAATAACTTGTTTGTGAGTCTACCTCTAATCTTTCCCCACTCCAATCAATTCTTCCTAGAGCCACTAATGTGATTCTCCTAAAATGCAAGTGCAATCAAGTCACCCTCCCCACCCCCATCCTTCACTCAATAAACTCCAGTGTTTTCCTATTCCCTCCAAGATCTAATACAAAATGCTTTGTTTGGTATTCAAAGCCTTTTTTAACCTAGCCCCTTTCTACCTTTCCTGTTTGCTTACTTCATACACTATATATGTTCTTCGATCCTTTGACACTGGCCTCCTAACTGTTCCTCAAACAAGCTCCATCTCTTAATTCCAGGCAATTTATCTGGCTGTTCTTCATACCTGGAAAACTCCCTCCTCTGTTCTGACCTCCCTGGATTCCTTTAAGTCCCAACTAAAATCCTGCCTTCTATAAAAAGCCTTCCCTTATCTCTTTTTAATTCCAGTGCTTTCCCTCTTCTAATTATTTCATTTAATATTTATTCTGTATATAATATATGTGTGTATATATGTGTATAAAATATACTATATATCTGTTTGCATGTTGTCCTTCACCCCATTTGATTTCAAGTTCCTTGAGGGCAGGGACTGCTTTTTGCCTTTCTTTTTTGTATACTCAGCACTTGGCCCAGTGTCTGGCACACATTAGATGTTTAATAAATGTTTATTGAATGAATGAATGAATACTCAGACCCTATCTGGACTCTATTTATTTTTTCATTTATGGATATCACACTTTAGTATGGATACTGGCAAACTGGAACTTGTCAAGGAGAAAATGATCAGAATAAGGGAAAACTAGATACAATGCCATACCTAGGTTGATTGAACTGGAGATTTTCAGCTTGGATAAGAAACATTTGAAGAAAGGACATGATAACAATCTCCAGTGCAATCATTTATATTATTAACATTGATAGCAGAAGAATTGTCCTCATCATTAACTTTTAGTAATTTGAAAGTTTGCAAAACGATTGGGTTTGTACTTGATTTCAGGAGGGTGAAGTAGGATATCAGAATCATAGATCTGGAATTTTAATGGACTTCAGAGGCCATCTTGGGCTCAATGGATAGAAAATATGTAGAAGCAAACTTCAATTTGAAAGAAAAAAATTCTAAAAATTATGGCTTACACCAAATAGCATGTGTTGCCTCAGCAGACAGTGATTTTAACAGTGTTTGGGGCTCTTTAAGAGGAGGTCATATGATAAATTGGCAGGAATATGATTAAGGGATTTTTGTTGAGTACAGTTTGGACTAGATGAAAGTAAAAGTTCCCTTTAAATCATGTGAATACCTCTTATTCCATTTTGTGCTTGGGGGAATGGAGGCTTGGACAAATTAAGTCACCTGCAGGAGTGGGAACTCTAACTTAAGTTTTCTGTTTCTCATTCCCATGTTCTCTCCACTTTACCACCCTGCCTCTCTAATGAAAAAGTTCCTGGGAAATGGTATAAGGTTCCAGACCAATGCCAGTTTGAGTGTATCTCATCACCATAAATATCCCTCTCTGCCCTCAGCAGTCTCTTTACACAAAGAGATGAGAGAGGGAAAGGAATGTAGCTCTGGGAGAGTTTGTCCTTTATTCCACTGGAGTTCCAAGGGCAACTGATGGGGGTATCATCCAATGCTTGTGTAATAGCTTTCATATTAGGACACTGATCTCTACTGAAACAGAACTGTAGTCTCTGGGCCAAGAAACCACTTGGTCTTCTCCTTCCCACATCTGCCCCAAATACAGTTTGATGCCAGCTCCTATTATTATAATTTTCTAACTCCTCTCTTAAGGTCATCTTAGTGCATTTTATAGAGAGCTCTGTGCCTCTAAGAAAGAAAATGGGACAAACCTTAAAATAATAAAGCAAATTCAATCATTAAAAATGTTTGTCTTATATCCACAGCTATCATGAGTCTGAAAGGAATTGAAAAAAAATGAAGTTAATATTTACAAAGGCAACATTTTAAGGAATTGCTGTTGGGATTCTGTTGGTTTGGTTTGGTTTGTCCTGTCTGCACCCCCGTCCCCTGCCACCCCTGATCACCAGATTCTCTGCAGTGCTAGAGTCCCAACTAAGGAGAAGGAAAACACATAAGGTCAAGCAAATGCACCTCCTGGCCTCTCCTTTGTATTCTGGGTTATGGGAGAGTCTCTAAAAGTCCCATTAAAAATATGCATCATCAACAACTGTTCCATTGCATTCCCAAAGCAGATCCCGGCTTTCAGTAACCTGGGGATGGGCAGAGAAGTTCATCTCTTTGTTTGCAATGCTGGGCTACAAAGGGCACTATTGTTTGGGGCCAATGGAACCCTGGGGAAGCTGCTCAGCTCCCAGCTCCAGGGTCTCCTGTAAAGTCTGGCAGGTGACTAAGCTTTAAATGTGGTGTGGCTCTCTCTCAAAGCAGTAGCAGATATTTCCATAATTAATATTTCAAGCCCCAGGGAGGTGGAAAAGTCCAATTAAAAATACCCTGAACAGCCAAAAACTGCCTCTATGGGATGGCACTCTGAAAGTCTACTGAAAGTACATTTTTGTGGGTGGGGAATAAATGGGTTAATAGGGTAAGATGTTAAGTTATACATTAAAAATAAACACCTGGCAGCATACCTCCACATCTGGAGCACGTCACAGTATTTAAATTACATTTGGCTTGTCCCTGAGTGTTTCACAGCTGTTATGGTGGAGGGAAGGATAATTAAAAGCAGTGGGTTGCCATGGTGCATAATTGACTGCTGCTGAACAATTTGTGTGTTTGTGTTTGGAGTTAAACTGCTGAGAGAGTTGTCTCTTTTGGGGTTGATAGGCTATATTTCAAATTACTGGGATAAGTTTATCAACACATTGAAACATAGTATATGGAAATCTTAGAAGTGGGATGATTGGATGAGCAAACAATTAAAGCCACAATATTAAAATGTGATTGATTTGAAAAGGCATTTACCTGTGGGATAACTTGAGAAAAAATGTTTTTCTAAGTGTGTGTGTGTGTGTGTATGTGTGTGTATGTGTACATATGTAGAAGAAATAGGAAGAGGAGAGAGTGGTTGGAAATCATGAAGACTTGGTTTTAAAATGTGGTAACTGCAATATATTATGAATAGAGGAAAAGAAAGAAAGAGAAAAAAGGAAGGAAGGAAGAAAAAAGAAAAAGAAAAGAAAGAAGGGAAGGAAGGAGGGAAGGAAGGAAGAGAATTTGGTCCCTATTTCATTGGTTTAGGGATGTTAGTTGAATAAACCATCCTCCAATGCAGATTGACAATGGTTATGAAACTTACATTCTTAAAGAGTTGTCTCCATAAGAAATAAAAAGTACTCTCACTAGTTGCTGGAGAAATGTAAATTATAAACAACTCTAAAGTACTACCTCACATGCCTACGATGACTGAAAAGGAAAATTACAAATGTTGGTGGGACTGTAGGAAAACGTGTTCATTAATTGGTGGAGCTGTGAACTACTTCAGTCATTCTGGAAAACAATTTGGAAAGGACCCATATGTACAAGAATATTTATAGCAGTTTTTTTTAATATATATTGACAAAGAATTGAAAACTACCAATTGCAAATGACTTAAATTATAGTATTTGAAAGTGATGGACCACTATTGTGATATAAGGAACGATGAAAGAGATGGTTACAGAAAAGCCTGGGAAGGCTTGCATGAAGTGATACAAAGTGATACAATTTGTACAACAACGCTATTGTAAAGACAAATAATTTTGAAAGATACTGACCAACACAATGACCAACTACAATTCCAAAGGACCCCTGATGAAATATGGTATCCATCTCCAGAAAAAGAGTTAATGGAGTGAAGGAAAATTAAAGCACATTTTCTTCTCTTCCTTTTTTTATATAGTCTCCCGCTTTAGGCTGTGTTGACCTCCTTGAGGACAGAGACTCTCTGGTCTTTGTATTCTCAATGCTTAGCACCATGCGTAACACATAGTAGGTACTTAATAAATGCTTGTTAGATTCCTTTCTGATTGAAAAAAAATCATGGAGAATATTATCCAAGACTGACATTTTGAAAGGGTTGTCATATTCTACAGAATTCTTCATGCTTGCACAGAATAAATATTTTCTTTAAGAAGACAAAATTTGGAAAGTGGTAGACATAGAAAGTACCACTCCACCAAAAAAAAAAGATGAAGTTGAAGAAGGAAAAAGAAAAAAGAATACACTGATATGTTTTCTGGGTAGGAGTAGGTGATGAAGGAGCATAATTGCCTTATTAGGAAATATTCACACACATATATAATATGATTAGCCATAAAATATTCACAAAATATTATTAGCTAATTTTCATACACATATGTTTATGTGTATATACAAACATGTTTATATATGTATTATATGTATATATGACTTGTCCTCTATGAAAATTATAGACAAGCTCCAGTTGTTTTGTTTTTAAATTTAGTTAGCACCTTGTGTAATGCTGAAAATTTGTAGCAGGTGCAAAGCAGGAGATGGGAAATGATGATTCTGGTTTGGGTACATGTTTTTTTTTTCTCAATACAAACTCAAAGAATTAAATTCAGTGTACCAAATCTCACTAAATTCTATCTGTCCCCTACTCTTCTAACTAAAGGTAGGTTATGGCTACTTTGTTATTATATAATATTATAAATTTATAGAATAAACACAAAGCAGGGCGATATTCATGAGCCTCTATAACTCAATAGAAATATAGAGTTACTCCTCAAGAAGACAGAGACAAAAACAAACAAACAAACAAAGAACAATTACAAAAAAAAAAAAAACTAACCACACAGTAGACATACTGGGCTTCTTCAGTCTTTTGTGCTGTCTACTTGGTGATCTCTGTCAGAAATAAATTATATATGAGAAATCTAGGCTCACCTTCAGTACAGAGGTCCAAAAGGCACAGTCAAATTTTAATTACAAGTTGAATACATTGCTGTAAGGGAGATAATTTAGTTTAATTAAACAAACATTTATTAAGTGTCTACTATGTGCAAGGCTTATTAAGTGCCTACTGTATATAAAACACTATGCTCAGCTCTGGGAATACAAGAGGAAAATTTTAAAAAGTAGTACTTGTACTTAGTAAGCTTATATTTTGCTAGAGTTTAGGGACAGGGAACAGGAGAGGGAAGGATGTACATGTATTGTACAAGAAAAATGGAGGATGATTAATATTATGAAATTTGCTCGCAAGGAAAGGGAGCAGGGCAGGTTGAGAGGTACCTGGTACTCATGAGAAACTTCTTTCCCTTAGGCATCCTTATCCCCTTTCCTCCTAAGACTGTGTAGTACCATAAATAAATTAGAAATAGAGCCATTGTTTCCATGGCCCTTTAACTTAACAAAAGACATGATTTTAGATTCACTGAAAATGTAAGCCTTTGAAAACATTACAGCATATTTTTTCCCCTCCTGTAATAATTAGTATGTGTAAGATTCAGTCACAGGTTGCAGGTATTCCTAAAGAAAGTATTAAGCCTACAAATTAGAGGGCATGCAGTTCTCAATACAGGATCAAGATCTTCTTACCTTCCCTCTTTTTTCATGATGGGATGACTATACTTGAAGAGAACATTCCTTTTATTTAAACATGAAAGTCAAGGACAGCCTGTTCTGGGTTTGGCCTGACAAACTAACCTTTAGGAATGTAAGATTCATTGAGGGAGGCAAGTGAGGTAGAAACACGAAATCTCGGTGTTAAAAAGGACCTCAGAAGTCATCTTAATACAACCCCCTTAATGAGTAGGAATCCCTCCTCACCAATCAGGTAAGTGGTGAATAACCTCTTCCTGATGACCTCTGATGATGGAGAACTTGCTGCCACTTACAGAAAGCTCATACCACTTGGGATAGCTCTATTTGTCAGAAGGCTTTCCCTTATACTGAGCTGAATCCGAGTATCAGAAATATCTCTCAGTTCTTTAAGCCTAATCCTTCCACCCAACAGTACTTTATGTCTTGGAAGACCAGGGTCATGCTCCTTCCAAGTCTGTTCCAAGCATGAGACCTCTATAAATTCCAGCCATTCCATATATATTTTCATGCACACTCAGCAATCTAACTCCCGGCCATCGTCTTCATATCTACCTTACCACAACCTTGGACTCCACCCCACGATTTCCCATATTACTTTATGTTTCCTGGAGTGAAGCCTCTATGGCACTTTCTTTATGCCTGATGACCTGGTATGTGCCCACTCACCCCCTCTCCCTTCCAAGCTTCTCTTTTTCTATTGTCTTTTCTCAGTAAAATGTTAAGATCCCCAAGGCAGAAACTTGGGGTTTTCCTGCACTTACCATAAAGCCTGACACATAGTAAATGCTTAATAACCACCCTATCATCTATCACATGTTCCTCTTGATACACCCCAACATGTTAATTTCTTTCTGAAAATACTGCTTCAAAAATAACAAAATAAAAAACAACAGTCCAGAGGAAATATACCCAGGACTACAGAATTTTGGTTACCAACACCAGCTGTTCATGCTCCTTTACTCATCAGGTACAGCTAGGGGGCACAGTAGATAAAGCACTAAGCCTAAAGTTAAAAAGACCTAAGTTCAGGTTGGACTTCAGACATTTACAAGCTGTATGACCTTGCTATTCAAATTACTTAACTTTTATCTTCAGTTTCCTCAACTGTCAAATGGGAATAATAGCAGCCACCTCATAGGGTTGTGGGGAGAACCAAATGAGAGAATATTTGTGAAGTGCTTAGCAAAGTACCTGGCACATAGTAGGTGCTTAATAAATGCTTGTTTCTTTCCTGCTCTTTTGGCCTATATTGATATTTGTTTTATTTATTTTTTATCTGCCATATCATATTGTTGAATTATATTAAGCCTGCAGTTCAACAAAACTCCCGTGTCTTTTTGGTGTAAACTATTGAATGGCCTCTTAAAATCAAAGAAAGAATTAATTATTGAGAGTCAATTATAGACTCTAGCTCTGACACACATGGTCTATGTGAACTTGGTCAAGTCATTTAATATCCTATAGTCCCAGGAAGCTAATATTGTAAGACATAGGATAGTTGCTCATCTGCACTAATACAGAGAGTTTCCACATTGGGAATTCCCCATGTTGGTAAACCTACCCCATAATGACCAGCCAAAATTGAAATATACATATCACTGTGAGTTTTGAAAAATTTTTTCCTTAGTCATCCCCTTAAACGGGTGATGTAAGTTGTTATTGTGTTCATTTTATAGATGAAGACGTTGAGGTTTGGAAAATTAAAGTAAGTAGTCTATGAAATACTCTATTTAAGTGTACAGGTGAGA
>CM053769.1:15709953-15728980 GCA_028658325.1 Potorous gilbertii | reverse complement strand
AAAAAAAAGGCAAAAAGAAGTCCCTGAGCTCAAAGATCTTACAATCTAATGGAGAAGATAACTTTTGCACAAAAAAATGCTAAACACAGGATAAATAGGAAATAATTAAAAGATAGAAACCACTGGAGGGGTTAAGGAAGGCTTCTTGTAGAAGGTGGAATTTTAGTTATCACTTAAGGAAACCAGGGAGGTTAAGAGAGTGAAGGAGGGAGAGCATTCCAGGCATAGGAGACAGCTCCACTGACTCAATACCTCCTAAAGCAGCTCATTACACTTTTAGACAGGTCTATTTGTAGGCAAGTAGGTGGCTGTGCTGGGCCTGGAGTCAGGAAGACCTGAGTTCAAATCCAGTCTCGGACACTCACTACCTGTGTAACCCTGGGAAAGTCATTCAACCTCCGTTTGTCTAATCCAATAGAGAAGAAACTGGAAAATCACTCCAGTATCTTTGCCAAGAAAATCCAATGCTGCATCATTAATAGTTGGACATGACTAAAAAATAACAATTTGTAGGATGGTTTTCCTTACATTGAGCTGAAATCTATTTCTTTTCTGATTTCTATCTTTTGCTTTTAGTTTTCCTCTGAAGGGCCAAGAAAAACAAGTGCAATCCTTTTTCCATAACATAGCCTTTCAAATACTTGAAGAGAGGAATTAAATTACTTATTAATCTTCTCTTTTTCAGACTAACCTTTCTCAGTCTTTCAGCTGGTCATTGTATGGCATATAATCATCTATTATGTTCACTGCACTGTGCCAGGCACTGGCAAAGACAAAAACAAAACTCAATCTGGTCTTTCAAGGAGATCACATTCTACTGACTTTGAGCTCCCCAACCAGGCTTGTGGCACTTTTTTGACTACTAGCTCATTTCCCTCCTTTTAGAGATGAACTGAGACTTGTGAGACAATGTGACTTACTCCATGTCACAAAGGTAGTCAGTCAGTGACAGAAATGGAATCTGTACCTAAGCCTTTGTCTGACTCCAGAGCCCTTGAATGCATTGTGCTCTGGTTATAGTAAAGTTCAATGGAATTACCCGCTTCCTTGTCATCTATAATAATTCTCTATTAATGCAATCAAAGACTATTGTTAGCAGCTCAGTCACATGAAATCTGCAAACTTCTAAAACTCTTAGTCATTTTTCAAATGAACTGCTGTTAGGCTATGTATGTCTCCCTCATTTTACATTTCTGCAGCTGATTTTCTTTTTTAATTCAATTGTGGGACTCTTCATTTGTCCATGTTATATTAATTAAATGTGGCTCATCAGTCCAGCTTGTCATGTTCTTTTAGCTCCCAGTTCTATCATCAAGTACTTTAGGTATTCCTCCCAGTTTCATGTCATCTGAAGCTTGATAAGCATGTCATTTACACCTTTATCCAAATGCTAGATAGAAATGTTCAACTGGTCCAGGTATAGATCCCCAGGGGATAGATCTTAGAGTATCCATGTTTATCATGGCCACACCTATGCAATTCCTTCTGGCGTGAATGCATAATTGACTCATGAAACTTCATAGGGAATATGTATCATCTTATTTGGAATCTTTTCAAAAGCACCATAAATTTTGGCATTCACTTTTAGTATTTTGGTTCTCTCATGGTGGGAGTAGGGACATGGGGTGGTCTTCAGCCAAAGAGCTATAAACTGAATTAAAACAAAACAAAACAACAACAACAACAAAACAGAGATTAGGAAAAAAAACATGAGTACTCATTCATCATTACTGCTTATGTGTAAAAAAAAAAATTTAGACACTAAGAGTGAGGACCACAGCTATACAAGGCATTTTGCATGATTATAGCAAATACAGAGCTGACAGGGAACCCAGAGGCCAATTAATCCAAATCCTTTACTTGACAAATAAGAAAACTAATGCTAAGAAAGATTAATTTGCTTGCTGAAGGTCACATTGACTATTGGATGTGGACTTTTAACTACGGTGTTCTTGACTTCAAATCACCGAAGCTAACCACCAGACTGTCATCCTTGACCCAACATTTTATCTGTTGCCAAGACCTGTAGATTCTACCTTCTCAGTCTCTCTTGGATGTTCTCTCCTCTCTCCTGACACAGCTACCACCCTAGTGCAGGCCTTTATCAAGTCATTCATGGATTAATGTAATAGTCTTTTGGCTGATCACCCTTCCTCAAATCTTTGCACAATCCATCCTCAATTCAACCATCAAATTGCTCTTCCTTTAAAAATAAGTCTTATTAATGTATTTTGTTACAGCATTATATTTCAAGTCCCCTACTCTGTCAAAGCTCTCTTGTAACAAAGTAAAACAATGAAGCAAAATTGACAATAATATGACCTCATCTAAAAGTGCATGCAACATTTCATATTTGTGGCACCCTCCAACCATTCTAGTTATTTTTTTTAAATTAACAAATATATATTGTTTTTCTGTCATTTTAGTCATATCTGACTCTTGATGACCCCATTGGGCCTTTGGGTCTTGGCAAAGATACTAGACTAGCTTGTCATTTCCTTCTCCAAACAAATTTTGTGTGTGTGTGTGTGTCTGTACACACACATACACACATATTTCTGTGGTTATGGGTATATGTTGTAGACAAATATGTATCTGTATAATTCTGTACCCCAAATCTATCACCTGTCAGAGATAAATTGTATGGTTCATCAACCATTCTTTGGACTCATGGATGCTTATCACACTTGTCTTTATAGTCTCAATATCATACAAATCTTTCTACTTCAGCTAATGACATTTTAATGTTTTATAAAAGTCTTCATTTTTATAATATTAATGTTATGGTAGAAATACTTCTTCAAGTTCTGCTTTTTTCAGTCTTTATCAGTTCATGTAAGTCAAAGAGATCTTCCTAAAACAGAGTCTGATCATTCAACAAATTCTAATAAATTCCAATGGTTCCCTATCATCTTCAAAAATCAAATGTAAAACCCTCTGCTAGATATTAAAACTCTTCATTTTCTGGCCCTTTCCTACATTTCCAGGCTTCTTATGCTTTATTCCACACCACATACTCCAAGAATCTGATACTGGTTTCCTTTTGCTTTGCCAAGACACTCCATTCCATGGTACATTTTCACTGACTATCCTCCATGCTTTGAATTTTCTCCCTTCTCATCTTTGCCTCCTGACCTCCCTGGCTTCTTTCAAGTCCCAAATAATATCTTACTTTATGCAAGATGTCTTTCCTAGTCCCCCTTAATATTAACTTCCTCCTTCTGAGATTTCCTCCAAGTATTTTATATTTATCTTGTTTATACATAATTTTCTCTTGTCCTCTCCCCATTCAGATCATGAGCACCTTAAGGACAGCAACTTTTGTACATATCCATACTGCTTCACACAATACCTGGCATGTAGTAGGTGCCTAATAAGTGTTTATTGATTTGAATCTACCCACTATCTCTAACTGCTATGTACACTTCTTATTTATTTAATCTGGGATAATTTCTATTAATCATGTTTAATTGTCTTTGCCTGGGAATTGAGTGGTCACTTGAACTTGCATGACTGAGTTTGGTTTTAAAGACTTCGTCAGTTCTTCTTGCAAAGGTAGCATAAAACTTTATATATAGCTTTTCAAATGGAAGCTAAGAGAAAGGGAGATGACTTCACCTTTAACGGCAAAACATGTCATTTTATGATGATTCTAATATCACTCACTATTATGAACATGCATTATCTATTAGATGAGTATTTCTCAACTGTTTTTTCATCTTGGGACCCCTTGCATATGTAAAAATTGTCGAAGACTCTGCAAAAGAGATTTTATCAGGGCTATAATTATCCATACTTACCATTTTAGAAATTAAGGCAGATATGTTTTACTATATTTATTAATTTAAAATCATAATAATAAACCATTGTTACATATTAACATAAAATATTTTATTAAAAATACTTATTTTTCCAAAAAAAAGAGTAAAAAGTATGTTTTTCCATATTGTTTTCTTTTAAATCTCTTTAATGTCTGGATTAATAGAAGACAGCTGGATATTCCTATCTGTTTCTGTGTTCAATATGTTGCAACGTGTTGTTTGGGTTGACATATATGAAAAGAACCATGCCTCGTAGAAATACATAGTTAGGAAAAGGAGGTAGGTTTTAATAGCCAAAGAACATATTAGTGTTTTTGTGAAATTACCCTTGGCCTTGTAGACCCCCTAAAAGGGTCTCATTGTGATCTGCAGGTAGCCTGCAGAGCACACTTTGGGAGACATGGTAGTATACAATGCTCATTTTGTGCTTGTTTAAGATCAAATAAGTCCTGCTTTACCAATAAAAAAATGGCAACTCATGTCATGGGAAGGATTAAAATATTTCCTCATTAAATCACTTTGCAATGCTAACATCTGGGCTTGGTAGTTTTCTGTCTTCAAGTACTCATTTTTTTTGTGGGGAGGGGGTTGTACAGAAAGGATCCAGGTGGTGAAATGAAGTAGAAGTTGGATAACAGGTATGTACCGCTCATGTGATGACTTTGATGATTTAGATTTTTATTTCTACCTTCCTCGATTTATTTTCCTCTATAGTTGGTCCATAGCTCTGAAATTCATTTTCTGTATTAATTCAGCTCTTGGGGCATTATGCAAGATTCATCGTTAGATTTGGGATTTGTCTGTTCATGTAGGTAAATAAACCAAGTTTAATCCTGTACTGTAACTATTTGACTGTTATAACAGCTTGTACATGTGTGTTGCATTTGTGAGTATATTAAAATGTATATACAGAAATAAAACTCTTTTTAAAATTTGTTTATTAACATAAGAACTAGGAAAAGAGAAAAATACCAGAAAACTTTAGTATTCTTATAATTAATGAGATCAATGTGCAAAATAGCGTTGAGTCCCTCCAGGAGATGGGCAGGGTGACTGCAAGATATAATTACTACGTGTCTGGAAGGTAGTCTCTTGTCAGTATTTTGAACTTCCAGCAAAGAAACAACAAGACATAAGTTTCTTGAATCAAATGTACCTCCCCCATTCCCATTTACACAGTATCTTTCCCCCTCCAAGACAACAGAGAAAAGATGGCTTGGTTTTTTTTTGTCTGCTTATGTTTTTGTGTCAAGACAGGTCTTTAAATAATATTAAAAAATATATCACAAAACTGGACTCATCTACACTAATACAAGGTAGCCTTCTCAGCTTTTATTACAAGAGGCAAAGAAGATGTAAGACTGGTTCTAAGGAGATGTCTGTTGTGCTGCCCTATGGAAACAGAAAATCAAGGATTAAAGGATGCTTTTCCTCTATGAGAAGTAGAATGTGTCATTTTAGGGAATATTTTCTACTTTAGGCATCTTAGCCATTGGGGCTTTTTAGCTTGGAAGACTTTCTGCCGTCACAACATTGGCCATCAGTGACTTTAAACTATAACAGTTTATCACTTATGAAAAATAAGATCCTCAAAGTCTTTTGGATCTTTCATGATGCTACTGACCTACTCAGGTCTAGTTACAAAGAATCCTAGAATATGGGGCTAGGAATCTTGTCCAGCCCATAGGTTTTATAGACAATCGCAAGTGTCCCCTTTTTTCACCTACTTATTAAAGTCAAGAGTAATAGCTCACATCTATGACAGAAGGTCGCATAGTCATATGAGAAAGATGATATTTTACTATTACTACTTTACAGAGGAGGAGACTGAAGCTCCGAGTACCGAAATAACTTCCTCATGTCACCCAACTAAAGTTGGAATCAAGATTTCAACCCCAGTCTCCTAATTCTTTCCACTGGCTTATGCTACCTCTCCTATCACTGGAAGACATTGATAGGAACTTTAATCATAGCAGAAGGTGTAAGACTTCTGGGACATCAATGCCTTAGGGACTTTCTGAATACTTGGTTTGTGAGCAGCATCATGCTTGAATGGAAAGAGAGGATCTGGGTAAAAATTCTGCCTCTGTCACTTGCTGACTATGTAACATCAGACCAGACGTTGAATCTCCATGGATTTCCATTGGCTCAGATATAAAATGAAGCCATTACACTAGATTCCTTCTAAGGTCCCTGTAGCTCTAAACCATTGATCCTCTGATTAGCTATAATAGGTTCATGAAATAACAAAAGAGAAAATGGTAATGATAAACTATTCTGAATCATTTCAACGAGTATTTACTGAGAATATCCCATGGCCTTAGCATAATATGTTCTGTTACATTAACGTCATAGAATGACTTCACAAATGATTTGATTTGAAATGGTCAGTGATCTTCAGCAAATCTACACCTAGTAGCTATCTAACTTGTTGGTTTATTTATTTGCTAGTTCTAGATTTTATAAAAATAATTCAATTCAATTGAACAAACATTTAGCAAGTGCCTACTCTGTGCTGAGCACTGCCCTAGGTGCTAGAGATACAAAAAAAATGACTTAGGTCTGGGAAGGAGACTTGACTTTTATATCCCAAATTCTTACCCTGAAATTCCAGTATCAGTTTTCATGTAAAAATTGTAGCACTTTTCAATATTCATAAAAGCTTGATTCTGTTTTCATTTATTTGGGTAGGAATAAAGGTGTGGCTGGCAGGGCGATGCTCAGATTTTTTAAGTCAGAAACATCAATACTCAAAGTGTTCTCTTCTGAAGAGTAAAAGGGAACCTATTTGATACTCTTTAGAAGAAGAATTTTAATTTCTAGAGCTAATCTACTGTGAATAACAGACCCCCAGGTCTTTGGTGAGGTGTACTAAACCCTGGAGTAGATTTAACTTAAGTCACGGGGATAAATGATAACACGGTTGGGAACAACATTTCCTTCTCCTGCTTTCCATTACTTTTCATTAAAATAATCTGTACAAAATAACCCCAGTGAGGACTTCAATGAGGGGCTATATAAAGAGTTGAGATGCATTTTTCACTGGGGCAAGGGCCACGGAAAGATGAATGGTAAACAGATGATATACCAAAAAAAAAAAAAATGAGGTGTTAAAGGCTGACACTTCATTTCTCCAAATATAGAGGCCATACTGCAAGCGTTTATGGCATGTCTAAAGTGTACTGTGATACCCTAGCCAAATGCCCAGAAGGCACATTCTTGTTTTCAGTCATGTCTTTGTTCCTTAGAAGGCGCTTTCCCCAAGCTAATTGAGGCTGAATTGCTGAAAACAAACATTCTCAACATTATCCTCATTCTGCATTTGTATCAACTTTCTCTGAAACCAAAATTACTGCTCTGTCTAGACCTGCACATTTATTGTTCTATTTTAAGAGAAGCCAAAAATCCGAACCAGACAGTTAGGGAAGAGTGGATTTTTTTCTCTGTAAAATTCTCTCTTATTTTGGAGTGTGCCCTTCAAGATTTTATATCATTCCATGCTTTGAGTGGTGTGTCTTGTCTCTGACAGTTCCTGAGACAGATCACCACTAGGCTATTATTTCATATGGTAGCAATAGCCAAAATAGCATTTTCCATGTTGACAGAGCAGAGAAATATGACAAACATCGACCACAGAAAAGCACATCTGAAGACTGAACACAGTCAGAAAAAGTCATGTTGCAATTAAACCAAGACTTCAGTCTATGGATATCTTTCCTCTCCTCTGTTATGGGAAGATCCTGATTACATTTATCTGAAAGGTCTTGTTTCACCTCTTAGAAAAGTACTTCTAGGTGTGACTCAAAGTCATTAGATCACAGAGTCTTTCTTTGGTCTTGCATTGTCTTTGGACTTCCTGTGTTTACTTCCTCGTTGTTTACACACACACATATATTGGTTTTTTTCCCTGATCATGAATGCAACATATAGGCCAACACACCTCAGGTCTCAAGTTTACACAGACAAGGTTCAACCTCTGACTTATTTTTTCCCACAACCAGTTTTCTTTATGAATCTCAAATTACAGTTCATATATAGGTCTCTATAGATGCAGCTAGAAAGGCCTCTGATCACTTGCTCTAGGTTTAAAGCCAGCACACCTGGATTCAATTTCAGGCTACACTATTTTTTAAATGTGTGACCTGAGGACAGTAACAATGCATATCATGCATTAACTAGCCTCCATTTCATGTGGTAGATGGAATGTAGAAAACCCAGAGAATTCACAGAATTCACAGTAGCCTGTTAGCAACAGCTACAATTCTCCCACCTTTATACCATGTTCCACCTTCCTCTCCTGGGACCTATATAGTCCTCTAGACTCATAGTAGTCTGCCCTGGTGATTTGCATTTCCTTTACAAGGAAAATGAGACCTTCTTTTATACTCCAATGTGTCCTACCTTGAATTCAGATTCCTATACTAGTTCTAGCTTTATTCTATCACCCTAAAAATTTGGCCTCCTCCATGAATTAAACAAATTTCTGCTGCTAGGGGTAGGGAGGCAGCCTCCTTTGTCATCCCACCTTAACATCCTAAGATTTCACAGAAGTCATAGAGAGCAGATTCCAGATCTTGCTCCTCTGCATTATAGATTAGCTCCTGCTACTCTTGCCTTTTCAGTTCCAGGGTCATGAAATTTGTGGTCAGTTCAAAAACTCTTAACACTGCTCTCTGAAGGCTTGTCTTTCAGGAGTTGCCCTGACTCCTCCAGAGGGGTGAAGGAATGCTTCTTTTAATGCACTTTGCTATTTTTTATTTTGTTATGATGATTTTGGTATGTACTCTATTTCGCTGTGAAAACTAAGGGCTAGAACTGCAAGCCTCTGGCTAAACATTCTTATCTCCCCTAACACCTAGTAACAAGTTCTGTATGTATTAATTACTTAACAGTACTAGCTGGTATTCATGTTAGACTTCACAAACAACTTGACAAATTTCATTTGATTTTCTGGACAGCTCTGAGAGAAAAGGGCTACTATTCTCCCCATTTTACAGAAGGGAAAACTGAGGCAGTATGGTTAAGTAACTTGCCCAAGGTCACAGAGCTAGTAAGTGTCTGAAACAGGATTCAAATTCAAATATTCCTGACACCAAGTCTAGAGCTCTATCCAAGGCACCATCTAATTGCCTCTATTATAGGGCACTTAATATTCAATTGAATTATTGTGATGTTTTTACAAAGTTCAGGGTTTTAGGGCAAATCCTCTATATTTCTTTAGTTCCTCCAAGTTACTCTGACTGAATAACACTGTGACAGCTGTGTCTGTACATAAGTCACTTAAGCTTCCCTATGTTTAAAGTTTCTCATTTTTAGAATATGCATAATACCTGTCCTACTACGTGTTGGAGGTTTCTTCACTGAAGACCAATTGAAGTAGTGTGTGGGAAAGTACTTGGATTACAGTAAAAATATAAATCTGAGTTATTATATAGCACACAATCACTCACTTCTGAACCTGAATTTTTTTTAACTCAGTAATTGCCTTGACTTCTACTTATAATATGATTCTCTAGTTGTATTAAGTTACAAAAGAAGTGCAGTGCTATTTTATTGATCATCTCTTCCCTGATAACATAGGCAAGTATATACAAACAAGCTATATACAGGAAAAATTGGAAATAATCCAAAAAAGGGAATACACTAGAATTAAGTGGGAGTCGGAAAGAGTCCCTGTAGAAAATGGAATTTTAGCTAGGACTTAAAGGAAGTCAGAGAAGTCAGGAGATAGAAGTGAGGAGGGAGATAATTCCAGGCATGGAGGACAGAGAAAATTCAGGGAGCCACGAAGTGGAGTCTCTTGTTCAGGAATGGCAAAGAGACCAGCCTTAGTTCAGTCTAACCAGTGAGAAAGGAACAAGGCAGTTGGTTAGAAGTCTAAAAGAACACAAAGAAAGGTCCAGTTGAAACAATTTGTCAGAAATCAAGCAGAGGAACAGACAAAACGTTCAAAGAAAGCTCTAGGTCAGAAACCAGGAAACTGTATAGTCCCTAGAATGAAAAGATAAGGCAAGTGAACGGTGAATAAGCATGCAGGCTGGAGCAAGGCATGCCATAAAAGCTGGAAGGCAAAGGTTTAAGAGGAAGGATAGAGATGAACTATATCAACTAAGCAATATGAACTAAGCAATACTCTTTAATTCAATTATGTTCCAAAAAAGAAACACCTTTTCCAAGCATATTTTCTGCTTGGGAAAGAAATTTTCCTGGATCAGAAAAAAAAATGTGTGCCTATAAAATGAGAGAGGAGAACAAGATTACAAAGAGTTGCCGGCATTTGATCCAGGAAGAAATAGCTACCAATTCTTTATCTTTTCTTCTTTATTACAAATGCCATCTTTGCCCTATTGCTGGGTATCCCTTCTCTAAGGGTCCTAAAAGACTTATATGAAATGGAGGCAACTGCCCACGCTACTTCACTCACCAGGTAGTTAGATAGATAGGTATTGACATAGTCGTAGACATAGACATGGACATAGACATGAACATAGATATAGACACAGACATAGACACAATACATAATTCCAGAGTTTTGGGCCTGGAGTCAGGAATACTTGAGTTCAAATTCAACCTCAGATACTTATTAGCTGTGTGACCCTGGGCAAGTCATTTAACCCTCTTTGCCTCAATTTCCTCATCTGTAAAATGAACTGGTGAAGGAAATGACAAATTGCTTCAGTTTCTTTGCCAAGAAAACTCCAAATGGAGAGTAAGAGTCAACTGAAATGACTAAACAACAATAAATTTTCTCTGAAAATATTAAAACCCCCCAAAATTCAGAACATACAGTTTTCAACTAAATTACACAGAATTTTCATCATAATTGTACTCCAAATAAGGTAAAAGTCTGATCATTTGCCATACTAGAATGAAATTATTTTAATATGGGTCAGATAAAATTAACATCCAGAAGCATGCATGATTGTCTATTTACTTAATTATGGTTATTTCATTATATGACATCATGGAATAATAGTAGATGAGAGTTGGCTGAGAGACTGAACTTTAATTGAGTACAGCCTATCTACAAAGTTCTTTATGTACATGATAGACATGTAAAACTACCAGCCTACTGATCTTGACACTGTTTGAAAATTCAGTATTTCATATGCAAGAATAGTCTAATTCTTTAGTCATGTCAGTTGGAGAATAAATGTAGACATGGCCAAAGATTCTCAGGAGAATTCTATAATCTCATAGATTTTAAGACTGGAAGAGGTCTGATCCCTCAGTTATAGATCATGGTCATGACTAAAGAAATTAAGTGACATGTCAGATTGCACAGGTATGAATGTCATTTATTCATTTATAAGTCTTTAGTGTTTACCTATTGCTTGTGACATGGATTACACTACTTTGCCTGACTTTTAAGGCCCTCCACAATCTAGTAACATACCACCTTTACATCCTTATCCTGTCATCCTTCATGCATTCTATGCTCCAGTCAAATCAGATCACTCTGGCCGTACCTCCAACATCTATGCTTTTGTTTACACCATTTCCCTGTGCATAAAGTGCCCTACCTTTCTTTTATTTATCTGTTGAATTCCTAACCATCTGTTAAAGATAACCTCAGATGTGAACTATCAATAATGTCTTTCCTCCAAAATGTACATGGTACTTTGATATTTCTCAAATACATGCACTATGTAATATTATGTATTGCACTTTTCATTGTTCATGTCTTTGTTCTTTCACCTCCAAAATCTACATTCTGTTAGGTGAGGGACAATGCCTTATTCAAATTTTACATCTCTGACCATGATCTATCAATTTGTTATGCACACAGTCATTGTTCAATAAATGTTCATTGAATTAATGAAATAGAAAGAAACCCTAGGTTTCATGTAACAAAGTTTCCCTCATCCCCACCCTCTCCAACTGTATTCTGTTCTACCAAGAAAAATGAAGGACTGTTGTTTTTTTTTAATTCATTATATAAGTGAAGTAGGTCCAAAAAAAGTATAAGCTACACCATGTTGTAGCAATTAAAGCTACAAAGGTCATGTTTTGTGTCTTTTGGGAAACCTCTAACAGACAGGATCTGATGTGAACATCACACTGACAATCACTAGTTTTATTGGACTTCCTAATTCAAGGCAGCATTCCTGAAGATCTCTGGCATTAGTTCATTAAAGAGACCCCCTGTGGCCCAGTTTAAATGTGCATTCCCTGTTCTCTAGTTACTTCCTATTTGGAAGCAGTCAAGGTACCAGAAGCAAGTGACTCCATGAAAAGATATGTAAGTGTAAGGGGGAAAAACTAAATTTTTGTTAACTGAAAAAATAAAAAGTAGATAAAATTAAGTGACTTACTCTCATGATGTAATCTAAATGGCTCTGAAATCTGTTGAAAAACCCCATGATGGAGTCAAACCATACAATATATAATACTTTTCCATACTTTTACAGAAGATGAAACTGAAGCCCATGGAGCCAGGTGACCTCTTTCTTTCTAACTCCTTCAAACAGCCCTCATTGAAATCTCCTCTGTCAATACAACATCCCTGAGTTGTCTTCTCCAGCATTGGATGTTCTCTCTCATCCCATTTGCTGGAATTCTCCTTGATCTCCATTGACATTTCCAGATTTTCCTTTTACCTTCCTCACTCAGAAACATTTCTTTCTTCCTTTGAAGTATACTCAATCTAAATTTTCCACCCAATTCAAATTATGGTAGGTATTGTATGCTCACAACCTGGTCTATTTCTTTCTTTTCTTGTTCAATACATGGTTGACCATCTTTTTCTGCTCTCTTTTGTTGCCGCTCACTCATGTCCAACTCTCCATGACCCCATGGACCATAGCATGCCTGGCCCTTCCTTCCTCCACTATCTCTCAAAGTTTATCCAAACTACTGTTCATTACTTCCATTCTATTATCTATTCACCTCATCCTCTGATGTCCCCTTTTTATTTTGCCTTTAATCTTTCCCAGCATCAGGATCTTTTCCATTGAGTCCTGTCTTCTAATTATGTGGCCAAAGTATTAAATTTCAATTTCAGCATTTGACCTTCCAGTGAATAGACTGAACTAGTTACTTTAAGTATTGACTAATGCTGTTCAAGGGTCTCCCAAAAGTTTTCTTCAGCATCACAATTTGAAAATATTGATTCCACAGGGCTAAACTTTCTATAGTCTATACATTCCTAATGGATGAACCATAGCATTGACTATACAAACCTTTGTTGGGAAGGTGATGTCTCTGCTTTATAGCATGCTTTTCAGCTTTGCCATAGTTTTCCTTCCAAAGAAAATTGAATTCCATGGTTGCAGCCATTGTCTACAGAAATCTTTGAGCCCAAGAACATAAAGTCTAACACTGCTTACCTTTCTTTTCCTTCAATTTGTCAGGAAGCGATGGCACCAGTTGCCAGAATCTTGGGTTTTTTTTTTTGGTTTTTATTTTTGTCAAACTTCACATCAGATTTTACACTTTCCTCTTTCACCTTCATCAAGAGGTTTCTTAATTCTTCTGCGCTTTCTGCCATCAGTGTCTTATCATCTCACATTTGAGTCTGTTAATATATCTCCAGGCAACCTTCATTCTGGCTTTGGATTCATCCAGCCTGGTATTTCTCATGACATACTCTGCACATAAGTTAAAAAATAAGGTAACATACAAAACCTTTTTGTACTTCTTTTCCAATCTTAAATCAATTAGCTGTTCCACGTTTGGTTTCAACTGTGGTTTTTTGGCCCACATACAGGTTTCTCAGGAGACAAGTAAGATGATCTGTTACTCCCATTATTTTTGAGGACTTTGCTACATTTTCTTTTGATCCACACAGTCAAAGGCTTTCATCTAGTCTCTGAAGTAGAAATGGATGTTGCTTTTTTGTTTTCTGAAATTCTCTTGTTTTCTCCACAACCCAGTGAATGTTGGCAATTTAGTGTCTAGTTCTTCTATCTCTTCAAAATCTACCCTGCTCTGGTAGTTCTTAGTTCACATATTACTAAAGCCTAGCTTGAAGAATCTTGGGAATAACTTTGCTGACATGTGAAATGAGCATTAATTTAAACATTGTTGGCATTACCCTTTTTTAGGAGTGGGAATACACTATTCTTTTCTAATGCAGTGGTCACTTTTGAGTTTTCCAAATTTCCTGGCATACTGAACACAGCACTTTAAAATCATTGTCTTTTAGGATGGAATTCCACCACCTTGACCAGCCTTATTGTTAGCAATACCTAAGTTTCACTTGACTTCTTTCTCCAGAATATCTGACTCTAGATAAGTAACCACACCATTGTGGTTATTGGTAATGGTAAAATCTTTCTTGTATATTCTGCATATTCTTGCCATCTTTTAAAAATCTTTTTCTATGTTTGTTAAGTCCCTACTATTTTTGTCTTTTAACATTCCCATTTTTCATGATACATTCTCGTGATATCTCTGATTTCTTGAAGAGAGCTCTTGTCTTTCCCATTCTATAATTTTCTTCTATTTCTTTGCTTTACTCATTGAAGGAAAGCTTGTTATCTCTCCTTGCTATTTTCGGGAATTGTGTATTCAGCTGGGTATTTCCTTCCCATTCTCCTTTACCTTTCACTCTCCTTTCCTCAGCTACTTGTAGAACCTCATCACACCCCACTTTTGTTTTCTTTCTCTTTGTAATTTTTTGCTGCTGTTGTTGCTGCCTCCTATACAATATTGTGAACCTCTCTCCAATTTTTTATTAAATATTTTGTACTAATGTATCAGAGATATCTTAAACTCAACATGTCTAAAAATGAGCTAATTTTTACCTCTAAACTCTCCCTTTTCTCATATTCCCCAATTCTAAGAAATCATCTTCTAGTCACCCAGGTTTATAACCTTGACATAATCCTGGACTTCTCACTTTCCATTACCTCCCATATCTAATAAGCTGCCAATTTTTTCGATCTCCATAACATTTTCTTACAACCCTATCGGTAACCCCTTCCCTCTATTCACATAATTAACACCTTATTTATCACTTCTTGTCTATATTGTCACACCAGATTCTAAAAAGATCTCTTTCTCAATTATCTCCCTACACACTCTTGTCAAGGTAATTTTCCTCAAGTCCACATCTAATCATGTGACTCTCCTGTTCAACCAACTTCAATAGCTTCCCATTGTCTCCAAGATCAAATAAAAACTCCTCTGTTTATCTGTTAAAGTCCCAAGCAACCTCCATTCTCATTGGCTTTCACTCCCTCACACCTAACATAGAAAAGTCAAATTAATCTCATCTTTGTTCCTTACTTATGACATCTTCTGTCTTCATACTTTTGTCATGACTGATTTTCATGCTTAGAATGAATTTCTTCCCTATTTCTAGCTCAGAAAATATCTCTCTTTAAGATGTAGTTTAAATATCATCTTCTGCATGAAACATTTCCTTTACCCTCTAATAGACTAGTGCCTTCTTCCTAAATAAACTTATATTTAACAATTTTGCATATATTTGTATTTATTAACTTTATATTTGTTTCATGTATTTTTCCAGATACTCATAATCACTTCTATTAAAACATAAAATAATTTATATTAGAAATTAGGGAGTCAAGGAAGACAAATGTGCAGGACAAGTTAAAACAACACCATGACCTTGGTCATCATTCTTCTTCAAATACTTAAGGAGTCAGCCTAAGACCCTAAACCTGAGATCTTTGTGAATAGCAGTGCCTTCCAGAGACCTTCTTCAAACCCAGCCTCCACAGACATCATTGAAGAGACAAATAATTACAGAGACGGGATCCTCTTTCCTCATTACTACCAGCGACAACCACCAAAAGTCAGACAGGCAAGGAGCCCAAGGGACTGTAGTGCCTTTTCTTTCCACCTCCACCATCAGTCCTGCTTCCAACCAAGCCTTCACAGACATCATCTAGGAAAATAATTACTATAGAGAAGGGGCTAGTCTTCCATCCCCACCAACTGTTAACCAATTTGCAGGTAAGTCAGCTTAGCTGAAACAACAAGGCAACCTTGAGGGAAAGCAAAGCAAATCAAACCACCACCACTATCTTGACCACCCATAGACCTTGAAGAAGATAGGCCAGGATCCTGAACTCAAGAGCCCTGGGAATGCATGCTTGCTTACTTCCTCCCTCCCTCCCTCCCTCTCTCTCTTTCTTGTTTTCTACTTTTACACATATGCGTGCACACGCGCACACACACACACACATGCTATCTCCTTTCCCTAATTTTTAAAAGAAAATGACATGAGATGATATCCAATTAAATGCAATCACCAATCTAAGTCCCAAAGGACCAACAATGAAACATGTCCCTCTCCTTGGTAGAAAAGTGGGATATGTTAGATATGTGATACTGCATACATCCTTATTCATGGTCATAGTGTCATTCAAGTTTCCTTACCTATTTCACTTTGGTGTAAGACTATAGTCCATACAGAAGAAGGATATCTAAGACCATCAACTGTATTATACACACATACACACACATATATTTATGTGCATAGATATACCTTTAATTTAAAAATGGAAAGAAGTGGCTTGAAATAACTCTTATTTTATGGTTGTTGCCAAATTCTTTCTTCAGAATCTTCCCTTGCTTTCCACACCCTCACTAGATCAAATAACACAGCTGTAAACCAGAGAAGGAACAATAACACGATTGAGAGCGGCAGCTGCCTCGGCAGTCACCGTAGCCTACAGAACATAGACCTCCATGCTCACACCAAGACAGCTGCCTAACTGGCTTCCTCAGCATCGAGACTGTCAAGCCTATTCTGGGATGAAAGGCTCTTTCCCAACCTGTTCCCAAATCCTGCCAAACCTCTTTAATCAAACAATGTCTTGTTGTGTGTTCTGTGTACTGTTCCCATCAACTGTGTAACCCACAAGCTTCACAGAGATGCCTTCATGTCATTCCAACATTGGGGAGAAACAATAGTTTAGGTTACATGCTTTGCTCCTGCATCTAAATGATGCTCAGAATAGTTAGTTTTTCATTTCCCAGTGTATCTAGTTCATATATCTATAGGGAGGCAGATGCTAAATGACCTACTGCTACTGACTGATCTGAATAACCAGGGGCTGGTTTTGGGGGGTGAGATAGGTTGGAGACTAATTGCTTTGAAATAAACCCCAGGCTCCCATGTTTCCTTTACTATGAGAACCTAAATATCACCCTGTTCTCTAATCCACTTACTTCAGTCCAATTAAATAAGTATTTCATCATCAAGCAGCTCCTCTAGGAGGAGACCCTAGGCAGTGAAATTGAACATACAGATAGACAGATATAGATATGTATATATATGCATATATATATGAATGTATGTAGGCTTCTATGTGTGTATATGTGTGCAGTTGTGGCTAGACAAAGAATCAAGCAGTACAGTGCAGCAACTGTAGTAATGCATAGCAGTGACATTGAGGCAAGGTCATCTAGTGACAAAAAAAATCCATTCATAGCAGGGCTTCATGTCTGGACCTGTTGGTGCTTACCCAAGCTCAGGGACCATCTCTGATTTAGTTGCAACAGGGTTCATCCAGAGGATAAGTGTAAAAGACTATTGTTATGACAAGCTGAGGACACAACTTGCTTGTAGGGCCTTAGCTCTGGAAAACAGACTCTTAGTAGTAAAAAGAATGGAGTGAAAAAGAGAAGGGTGGTCTTGGCTTGGGGATTCTGACATTATTGTTGACCGTAGCCACAAGCAGGAGAGATTGAAGCCCAGGTCCTCTGATCCAGATCCAGGATTCTATCCACTGTACCACAGATGCCTCCTTTTTATATTTAAGGAGCAAGGATGCAGAGGGACTTGAAGCATGTACCCCAGGCATCCCATCTTTAATGGAAGTCAGAGTCAGTCTGACATATTTGTGAGGCTTCTTTCATTGTCTTCTCCCTCTTTGGCCCTACCTTCTCACTGCCTTGAGCTTGTGCATAGCTGTTTGGTGTAAAATCACCTTTCATTCCAGTTTCCTTTGCTCTTAATCAGTGAAGAGGGCTGAGGCTAGATATCAAAACTGAATTTGTCTAGTAGCCTTGTGTAGTTTTCTCACAATAAGAAAAAAATGTCTATCATGATAGGACTGCAGTGGACCTGGAGTCAAAGAATCTGTATCGAAGTCTCAGTTCTGTGGATAACTTTCTTACTTCCTATGTGACTTTGAGTAAAACATTTTTGCTATCTTGGCTTTAATTTCATCATTTTTACTTTCAAGGATGTGGAGTAGATTTTTTCTAGGATCACTTACTATACTATACTACTGGCTTTGATCATTTGCACGAAGTTGTCTACCATGCCAAGACATTTAAAACTGATTTGGAAGGGCTAACATTTTTCTGGAATTGATAATACTTTGGTCAAGGGGCTTTGCTTAGAAGTTTGCTTAGAAACTGACTATAGATTGTAATGTTAGCCATCATTCCATATGTCCCATTAAGAGGTAACAATAGAATGTAAATTTTGTTGTTTGGTTGTTTCAGTCCTATCTGACTTTTCAGAACCCCATTTGTTTTTTGGGTGGGACAAAGACACAGAAGTGGTTTGCATTTTCTCCTCCAGTTCATTTTACAGGTAAGAAAACTGAAGCAAACAGCTTTACATGACTTGCCCATGGTGTCATAACTAGTAAGTGTCTGAGGAAAATACGAAATCTGAAAATGGCATCTTCTTGACTTCAGGCCTTTCACTTTACCTTCAGCACCACCTAGCTATCCCAGAATGTAAGTGGCTTAAGGACAAATATTGTTTCATTTTTGTCCCTGAATCACCAGCACCTAGATGCTTCATACCTACTTGCTGAACTAAATTGACAAGCATCAATCAAGAAAATTTGAGAGATGGTATTAAAAGATATCTGCAACAATGAAACAAGGAGACACTAGGAATGGCCTTTTTTTCTTAGATACTAATTAATTAGAGAGCATGTATTATTGCCATAAATTTCTTTGCTACTCTCCTGAACACTGAGCAATTTTTTGTATGCAGAAGATACCTGAGAAATGTTTATTGACAATTTGAAACAATGAAGGAATATGCTGTCTACAAACCTAAACTGAATAATTCAAAGCAGACTTAACCTACTTTTGTTACTAATAATCTATTGAAATCAATAGGAGGCAAACACCTTAAGAACAGGGATTGCTTCATTTTTGTCTTTGTATACCCAGGACCCAACATAGTGGATAGTATATAATAAGTATGTACTAGATACTTGCTTAGAGATTGGTTAATAATGTATTAGCTAGGTAGGATGATT
>CM053769.1:15664132-15692391 GCA_028658325.1 Potorous gilbertii | reverse complement strand
ATCAGGTTCTCAGGTGGGGGCAGGGCTGCCTCCCAGGCTCAGTTCCCTCAGGGGGGTTAAGCAGAGACCTTTTGTAATGGAGCTCCTGCTGAGCTCCTGCCTGCTCTGGGACCCTCTGGCCATCTGCTGCCTCTGCCGCTGCCTCTGCTGCTGCCTCCTGAGAGGGCCTGAGTTCCTGGAGACACCCCATTCTCCTCTCAGCCCACCTCTCTCACTGACCTGTGTGTCTGTGGGTGGAGGGACCTTCGCGGCCACTGGAGATTCCGTCCCTGAAGCCTGCTCAGATCTGCTCGCTCCTCTCAGCGCCATGTGGCCGGGGCAGGAGAGGGCTCTGCTCCCATCAGGTGTGCAATGGACCTTTGGGATCGGTTTTTCATGGCTCTCTGGAATGGAAATCTCCTTCACTGTGTTACTGCGCGGCTTCCACTGTTCCAGAATTTGTTGGGAGTTCTTTTTAGAGGAAATCCATGGGCTGTGGGTTCAGAACTAGCATAGGTGAGTCTTTCTATTCCTCCATCTTGGCTCCACCCCCCAATTCTTCTATTTTTAAAGAAATGACCACCCTAACAGATAAAATACCAGTTTACTGTCTAAAACCTAAAACACCTCCAGGAGATTCTGTGTTATCTTGAGAGAATGTATTTCTCTGAATTGAAGAACAATTAGAGTTCATATTTAGTATCTGTTGGCAAAGTGTAATATCCCCGTTCTAAGAAATTAAATTAAGCCTAATGTATTTTATGTGTCAGATTCAACAATCTTTCTAGGTATCAAATAGCTTTTACCTGAGTAATTTTTTTTAGGTAGCTATGAATCAGAAACATGTGTATTAAATTTTCCTTGAAATACTGTGCACCTGAGTTTTCAAAACAAGGAGAGAATACTTGACAGTTTGTCTTGATTTTTACCAACATATCATTTTTGGGGAAAAATTACATGTCCTAAAACATGTCTTTCTTTCCTCTTTCCTGTTTAGCCATTCAAAACATGGTAACCAACACAATAACCATACAATAACCAAGTCACCAATAACCATTAAAGTGTTGAATTTGAGAAGTACAGGCAGTTTTCTTGTTATTCACTATTGTTTAAGAACTGGACAAAGTCTCTGAGATAGTTTCATGTAACGTCATTTTATAGTTGAAACTGGGGCTTGGTAAGCAAAAAAGGCTTGTTCAAGATGCACTTGCAGAAATGGGGTAAGAACATAAATTTCCCAGTTGTTCTGCTACATTGTGTTGCATCTACATCAGAGAAAATCATAATAAACTGTTATCTTTTTTTCACTCATACTGTCTTGGAGAATCTAGAAATACATAGTGCCTTAGGTACTTTACCTAAACTTCTCAAGTGACTCACAGGCCATAACTGTTTCATACCAACTATGAAAAACTAGAGAGAAAGAATAGAAAGGACTTATTACTAGGGAAGTGATACAAGGAATACCACTGGAGTTTAGCATTTTCCCTTCCCCCTGGGCTAAACCACAAATTCTCCTCAATAGTTGAAAATGCTGATTTTTCTGTTCATCTAGTTTCAAACTCTTCAGTGTGTTTGGATTGATAAGAATGCATTTGCTTTCCCTACCCTCTGAACCCTCTGAAGTTCCCTGCTGAGTCACTTTAATTGGATTTCTTATGAACCCTTGTCCATTTTAATATTCTTACAAATACACTGAATTCACATCATTTGACCCAGTAGTATAAAATGGCCTGGAGTGTTCTCTTCTCTTTCCCACTAGCTCTAATGCTAAACACCTTGGGAAATGTCCCAGTGAAAGCATCTGGTCTCACAGATAATCTGTACTCATGAGCCAATGACTCAGAGCATAGTAGATTCTGGATTCAGTTAATGGAATGCAATGATCTCTTTGAAAATGGCAATCTTGGTGCCCTTTATCACCCAGTGTTACTATTTGGGCTATTTCATATCTATGGATTGTACTATTGGGAAATTAGGGTACCTTCTGTGGTGTGGTTAGAGTCAAGAGCCTAGCAAGGCCTCATGTTTCAGTAAGATCCGGCTGGGGCCCATGACAGTTAACTTTCTACACTCCTAGTTTTCGTTCTGGCTTAATTTTCCACAGGTCTGTTTTCTTGTCACACAAGGCTGAATATTTGAGTACCTGTCTTATGTTGAGGAGACTCTGTCTTAGAATCTATAACATTGTAGGCAGGGCACACCAAAAAAAAAAAAAAAGATGTATAATGAAAATAACACGTGTGTTGTCCAGCCGTATGCAAATTTTCCAGACATTTTCCTTTATAAATCAAGTTTATTTATCACTAAGTTTAAATATGCATTAGATCAGAATCATCAATTTAGAGTTTAGACTTCGTGTAGCCTATCCCTCTCATTTCAGGAAATGCCCAGATGTTAGGTGACTTGCCTATGGTTGTGTGGATAATAAGTGGTAAAGTTGGGATGGAGACCCAGTCCCTCTGATTCTAAATCCATCATTATTTCCATGAGTATTGAAAGTATTATCCTTACTTTACAAATGAAAAAATTGAAACTTAGCCAGGTTAAGTGGCTTGCCCACAGCCATCCGAGTGATAAGTGTCTGAGGTAGAATTTTAATGCAAGCCCCTTGAGAATACTGGCTATTTCAATCTTGCCTTTGAATCCCCAGCATCAAGCATGCCTAGACCATGACAGGTAACTAATACTCTACAAATCTGGTGAACAACTGATTCTCACTTAAGTCTGTTGGTCAACTGTATAACAGTAGCCATGAGGAGGGGAAGGTAACAGAATTTTCTCCATATCATCCCCAATCTCCATCCCTTACCTTCTACTGTTCCTCAATATTTCTAAAATTTAGGAGTTGAACTTTCTATACAGCATTTTAAAGGAAATGTATCTGGGGAACATGGCGGTGGAGAAAAGCGGTTCAAGAATGGATGAAAAGTGCAACGATTTGACATATCTCAAGGCCCTGATGGTTTAATCTTGGTCCTATGCAGTTGGACATTAACCTGCTCTATTTAGAGACCCTTAATTAACCTTCCATCTGATCCTGACTTTGATATTAGCATAATACTAATGAGTTAGTGCTGGAAAAACAAAAAGAAAAAGCTAATGATGTTAGAGCTCATTAATAGAAGTAGAATGACAAAGAAGGTAATCATTCTATCATGGTCTGAGTTAGTTACGCCAGTCTGTAACAATGATCATACTTTCGTATATCACAGTTTTGGAAGGACATCTGCAAGTTAGGGCACAGTCAAGGGAGAGCAAAACAAGGTGAGAAGATGGGGAAATGAGCTATTTAAAGTTTAGTGAAAGGAAGTAGAATTGCTTAGGCCTAAGAAGAGGAGGAATAGGAGACAAATGGTCATTGTCTTCAAAAATTTAAATGGTTGCTATTAGAATGGTGTTGTTTTGCTCTAAAAAATAGAAGGAAGGCCAGTGGGTGGAATTTGCAGAAAGAGATTTTTGCTCCAGGTAAGCATAGCCTTCTTAACAAATGGAGCTATCCAAAAGCCAATATTGGGAAGTAATGAGTTTCTTATCTTCAGAAGTCTTTAAGCAGAGGTTGAAACTCTTGGACCAGAGGACCTCTAAGATACCTTCCATCTTTGAAATTCTGTTTTTTCTGTGAGTAATAGTCAGGATGATCTCCTTCTTCAAATGGGTTTCTGCTGTCTTATCCAGGACAAAATGGGATGGAGGAATGGAGAGTACTGTTGAATTCTTTAAAGGATGGTCTATTCCTGGAGCTAGGCAGCTACATGGTTAGCGGATAAAGTACCAGGCCTCAAGTCCAGAAGACTTATCTTCCTAAGACCAAATCTGGCCTCAGACACTCACTAGCTGTATACTTTGGGCAAATCACTTAATTCTGTTGGCCTCAGTTTCCTCATAGGTAAATTGAGCTGGAAAAGGAAACAGTTAACCAGTATTTCTGCCAAAAAAACAGCAAATGGGGTCATGAAGAATTATAAATGACTGAAAAATGACTGAACAACAGTAAAATTCCTGGAAACTAATGCGGGACAAGTATTTTATGCACCCACATCAATGACTTCTTCCAGAACCTAGGGGCTGTTCTACAAAGGCAAGGTCTTCCTTTATCCCCTTATTACAGTGACTGATTACCAGTCTAGGTCTCTGGCCCTTTAATTAGGTGGAGATATAATAGTAGTCTCCAAATAGCACAAGACATGTGACATGGTTTTTCTTGGTTTTGGTGGAATTAACTGGGACCCGTGGGTGGCAATTACACAAACACAGATTTCAGCTTAACATGAGAGAAAACTTCCTAACAATTGAGTACTCTGAAATTAGGATGCACTATGTGAAAGAACCTATGTTCAAAACTAGATGGAAATACCAGGAGATGGTTTGGCGGCTCAGGGGATAGAGTGTTGGACCAGGAGTCAGGAAGACCTGAGTTCAAATCCAGCCTCAGATACTAGCTGTGCAACACTGGACAAGTCACTTCTGTTTGCCATGATCCACTGGAAAAGGAAATAGCAAACCACTGGAGTATGTTTGCCAAGAAAACCCCACGTAGGGTCCAAGAAGAGTTGGATACACAACCAAATCAATGAACAATAATGTGAAAGATTGTGAATATGAAATGTCTTTAAGTAAACAGCTTACCAGTAGAGAAGATGCCTGTTCAGTTATGGATCAAGCCCCTTCCAGCTTTGAGAAAGAAAGAAAACTTCTTGAAAGCAGAGATTTTTTTTCATTTTTGACTTTGAATCCGTAGTGCTTAGCAGCACTTAACAGGCACTTGTTGATTTTGTCAACCTCCAGAGTTCAGGCTAAGAAAGATAAACTGAATTAGGTTGTATACATATTGATTTTCTCTCAAAGCATGCATGTGTAGCTGCAGTCAGAACTCAGCTTGCTTTGGGGTTAGGCTGCACAGGTTATAAAGACAAAAAGAAAACGCAAAGCTATGTGGGAATGGCTGTGTTGTGGCCATTCCCTTGGGTTCATTATTCATTTTCCAGGGTGGGGCCATTTCACAGAGATCATGAGATACCTACACAGAAGAAGGAAGGTCGGGCTGGTTGAAAAGTCCCCAAGATCCCAGATCTAGGATGCCTGTGTTAGTTCTACCCATTAGAGCTGGTATGACCCAGTCAGTTCTGTGGTCACTAGTACAGCAGAGGGATTTCTCGTTTCAGCAAGTGAACACTGCAAAAGATCTCTGCTATGTTAAACTTAAGGGATGCTCAGTCTGCCTCCTGATGGATTGATTTTGGTTGCCAGTCTGGCCTCCTCTGGATGGTAAGGAAGCTCAAGCAATTCAAGGTAATTAGTAAAGTAATTTCCCACAATTTATTTGACTGAATAAATCATTAATTGAAATTCAATTGTTCAGGAAGCACAGCAGAGGAGCCCTGAAGGTCAATCTCCCCACTCAGGTCTGGTTCCTGCCCTCACTCCCAATAACCATATACAACTTGAAGAAATGTTTCCAGTGATTCCTGGAGTAGAAAAAAATATGTCACCCATATCCTGATGTGCCAAGAGATGTCCAGTCTTAAAAGGCACTGCCTGGCTACAGATCCCATTGCCTTCCTGGGGTTCTATATCCTATTTGGTTATGGGGCATTCCTGCTTTGCAATTTCATCAAATTCATCTACCCAACTGATGCTTCCATCAAGGATTTTGAAAGGTTCAATAGAGATGATGATACCATTTAGTTAACAGACTGACTGCTGTATAGGTTACCTGCCCTGAGTTTTTCTTATATCTTCTTTTTCTGATTCACCTTCTGCTCTTAAAGGAACTGTGCATTTTTGCTGGGGTATATGCTACCAGTGACCTAGAACATTTCCCAATTCCTTTTCTATTACTTGATCTGTCCTATCTTCTTGAGGCATTGGAAGTCTCCTGATAGACCTGAGTGGAGGAGACTTAGGCATGGTAGACAATTCCACCTAGGAAACAACCAAGACAGACATGAGTCATCTACAAAAGAATAAGGGAAGTCACCCTGAAGTTGGAGCCGGAGCAAGAGTCTGGGAATTACTTGACATCCTCCTTCAAATCCACTCCGGATCAGGGACCAAGGCCTCCTTCATCCATGTCTCTAAGTAACTGATTCCTCCCACCAAATGCTACTTGCTTTGGCTTCAGGGAATGAGAATCATTTTCTAGACTGGAAGTGGGGTGGCAATGCCCATCCAGGTGCAACCAGCCCCAGTCAAGGTCCTTTCTGTGTTCATACTGTTCTGAATTTACCATCATTGTCCATCTGCCTCTACCCAACACTACGCAACTCCTTTAATGTCAGCCTCCCCATAACTCCAGCTACCCATGAATTTATTTTTTAATGCTCTATATGAGAGGAGGATGAAGAGGAGAAGAAGTAGGAGGAGAAGAAGAAGAAGAAGAAGAAGAAGAAGAAGAAGAAGAAGAAGAAGAAGAAGAAGGAAAAGGAGAAGAAGGAGGAGAAGAAGAAGAAGAAGAAGAAGGAAAAGGAGAAGGAGAAGAAGAAGAAGAAGGAAAAGGAGAAGAAGGAGAAGGAGAAGAAGAAGAAGGAGAAGAAGAAGAAGAAGAAGAAGGAAAAGGAGAAGAAGGAGAAGAAGAAGAAGAAGAAGAAGAAGAAGAAGAAGAAGGAGGAGGAGGAGAAGAAGGAGAAGGAGGAGGAAGAGGGAGAAGAAATTCAATGATTCAATTAATACCTGTCTCTTTTTCAAGATTCACAAATGCACATTTTATATTTTGTCATATTTTATTTATGATTCGATCATATTTTTCTAGCATGCCATTCTCTCCTTTCAAGCTTTCTGAGAATACATCTGTAAGTTTTAAAATATTTTTACTCATATCACAAAAATTTCTGTCAACAAAGCAAAACAAAAGTATGTTCATTAATGGAGACAGTTCTTTCTTTTAACCTTGATTCTGCAAAGAAAAGAATGAAAATATGGATGGCTTTCCTCATCGTATATTAGCAACAACAACACAATGAATTGACCCATTTTTTTAAATCCCAGTCATTTCTAGATAATTTCTCTTCCACCCACCAAACCCAATGAGTGTTCCCTGGGACAGAGAAATACAGCTAAGTAAAATTAAAAACAGCACATCTGAGAGAGGAGGACATTCCTTCATCTCTTCATGATGGCCAAGATTGGCCATTATAATCACACAGCTTGTGGTTTCCTCCAAGTGTTATCATTTTAATAAATTTTATCATTTTGACTTCTGCTTTCCAGATTCTACTACCTCTCGACCGTATGAGTTCACAGAAGGCTTTATATAAGTAGTGGTGACTCTGGAACAACTTACATCATAGCATTTTTTTAAAGGACTGTACAAATTCGTAAGTACATTGTCAGTACATTGGTGTGCCCATCTTCCCACAGCTCCTCCAGCAGTGCCTCCTTTGTCATGCTAACCATTTTGTTGACTGTAAGGTTAAATTTCAGAGTTCTTTTTAATTTACTTTTTCTTCTCAGTGATGTGAAGAAATTTTTATATGGTTGTTTAAAATTATTCTTTTGCAAACTTATCATATTATTTTATAATGTATCTACTGCTTTCCTTAAGTTTCAACTCATACCTCTTTGTGTGTTTCATCTTTTAGTTTAGCTTTGTATTTTTGTTTTTCAGCCTTGAATTTCCCATTTCCCTCATGTTAAAGTCATCTTCTGTTATAAGAAGAGACTGCTGTGTTTTTGGTTTGATGAAAAACTTCTTTTACAATATTAATAATTCACATGAAAATTCTTCAGTGATTCACATACAATGCTACTCCTCTTATACTAAAATTTATCACTATTTTTGTCCCCTAAACTGACATATTAGTAATAAAGTTTCAAACCCTACACTGTCTGATGCTAAATGTCAGAGTCAATACAGTTCTATGTAATGAATAGTTATTTCTATAAATTTTCCTTATAGTGTAACAGTGGAGTGGTTAATCCCTAAAACAAGTCTAGGTCTGAAATGTGGTCCATGGATCCCTGGGGGTCCCTGGGATTTTCAAATGATTTGCAAGTTTAACACTATTTTCCTATAATACCAAGATATTTTAATTAAAATGGTATATATATGTATATATATACTATATTATATATAATATATATATCTTTATATACATATATGTATATATATATATATATATATATATATCCCACATAAATAAAAGCTCTTGGGGGTCCTCAACAGTTTTTAAGAATGTAATCTTAAGACCAAAAAGTTTAAGGACAGCTACACTAAGGCAATATTAATCCCCAATGAGATTTTAAACTTGGATATTTAATATTTCTAGACTTCATGATATATAAACGAATGAATATGGATAAATATTAAGAAACCATTAAGTTTTTGCTAAAGATATTAATACAGGAACAAAGAAGGTTCCTCCCTTCAAGGAACTTGAATTTTCATCAAGGAGACAACACACAGAAGGAAGCTGCTCAAAGAGAAGGGGCACTTTGGGTCTGAAAGATGTAAATAATCGAAACTCACACTTTTAGGTAAATCTTTTTTTTCTGTTCTATTATATAATAGAAAATGCCCATTTTATTTTGTGTTTAAATTAAGAGTAAAAATAAAATGAAGTAAAATAAAAGAATGAAATCCCCCCTCCCTTTTAGTTTGATATATCAGGATAGTACAATGGAAAGAATAATGGATTTATAGTCAGAGGACCTGGGAAGTATGTGTGGGGGTTCAAGTCTTGCCTTCATCCCTTAATACCTGTGTGATGGGTGAATCATTTAACTTTTCTGTACTGTGTAAGACTTACTCATCTATAAAACATAGGAGTTGGATTAGATGGTCTCTGTGGTCCCTTTCAATGCCAGGCCTGTCATCCTATGTTGTATTCTCTTGCCTACCACAATGTTTTGCATTTAGTTTGGTATTAACAAATGTGTATTGAATTGAATTGCACATCAAAGAGAACTGGAAATATATGAGGGAATCAGATTCTGACTAATGCTTCCCTGCTAGTACATTGTGTACTTAGGAACAGACGTTTATTCTTTTTAATCAGTAAGGTACTTTTTAATGACTTAATGCATTTTCCTCTTTCCAAACAAAATACACCTTTCTAGTATCAAGAATGACTGTGAGGTTCATTAGCACTAATGTGGAGTGGAGTTACCACTGCTTATATAAAGCCCCATAACCATGTAGCACATGCCCATTCAAGGGAGCAGGGGAGGGTGTTGGTAAAGTACCTGGTGCTGATCCAGCTCTTTGCTGTATGCTGAGCTCTTAAGATCTTATCGACCAGCACACTCTGTGATACCCTCTTAGGAACACACACAAAACAGAATACTACACAAGCAATAGAACAAAGAAAAAAGACATAAAGGGATGTCTACATGGAATAAGATTGTTCAGAAAGTCCCATTCTGCCAAACAGAGGTTTCACCTAGGTCTTCTGTTTTCCTTTTTGACAAACATTCATCTCTGCAGCACAAAGGCTCTTATAGAAACTATGGCTACCTAACTACCTAAGTTGTTCACTGCAAGGTCAAATACTGTAGCTGAAGGCTAATTTTGGCCATATAATGAGAAGATGGGGCTCACTGGAAAAGACCCTGACACTGGGAAAGACTGAAGGCAAAAGGAAAAAGGGACAGCAGAGGATGAGATGGATAGTGTCATGGAAATAAAGAACAATGCACTTGAAGAGACTTCCAGAGATAGTAGAGGATAGAAAGATCTGGAATACTATGGTCCATGGGGCCAAAGAGTTGGAAACAACTGAACAGTAATAAAAACAGAATACCTAGGTGGGCTGTACACAGCCTCCAAAGGGGACAGAAGCTGGTGCCCTCATCAGGACTATTTTAACAATGAGATGTCTTTCCCTCTCACAGCTCAGTTGCTTTGGTTCCTCTAGTCACTGACAAAGATTCTGAGAATTTGGGGATCTTTCCCAAAGAGGGGATCGCGTGATATGAGGCATTTATGTCATAGTTCTTTGTACTTCTTTATTATATTTTTTTCTTCAACTCTAAAAGCTGTTCTCATTTGAGTCTTATGCCAGCCCTGGGAAATAAGTTGTCTTTTTTATCCCTGTTTTATAGGTGAGGAAACTGGGCCAGATTGAAGTTGACTTACCTAGAGATACCCTGTTGAGAAGTATCTGAGGACGGATTTGAATTCTTGTCTTCCTGAATTCAGGTCCAGCACCTAGTTGCCTCGTTGTAGAATTGCATGATGTAATCTCTTCCAGTAATGTCAGCAGAGTACTGTGTTTGGGGAAGTAAAGGAAGAATTGTGAAGAAATTAGCTTATTTCCTTATGACTGTGCCCCTTTCCTCAACTTGGAAACACATAGGACATTGTTTTAAAATGTTGATGGATTTTCACTGCCTGACTATATTTTTGAATGCTCCAGTTACCTTGACTCAAATATACACAAATAAATCTGTTCCATATCCAAACTCCTTGGACAGCTACTCCTATTCCAGACTCTAAAATTAATCTCCTATCTTTATTTTGAGACGTTCTGGCATTTGTTAATCTCACTGAAAATCTGTATGATGCATTTCATATGTGAGCTAGGCACATAGCATATTTTCATATAGTGATAATGGCAGTCTTTTATATTGACGAGAAAATCCTTGTTTGATTTGGAACATTCATGAGAGACCCCAGCAGTTCCTTCATATGGCTTGAATGCCATAGCTTCCCACACTAGAGTTCATTAGTTAAAGATATTGTATACTACAGTAGTTTAATACTACTTTAAGAAACTTTACCATAACTGTTTTCTCATGGTGGCTGAGCAAAGGAGAGTAGAATACCCTCCAGTTTTACTCAAGAGATAGTATATATAGCATGGTGACACCATCAGATATGGAATATTTGTGATCTTTTCATACCATTACAAAAATGTGTGCCCAGGTGAAGGCAATTCTGTAGTTTAAGCTGAACATTTTACTTCTCAACCATTATTCTAGTTAACAAAGAACTCTCCCCTCACAATAAAAGTAATATATTTTATATTTGATACCCTCCTACCATCCACTCTGGTGTGTAGGAGAAAATGGGAATGAAAGAGTTAAGGGATGATATGATATAATATAAATATATAAATATGTGTGTATATATATACATATATATATATATATATATATATATATATATATATGTATGTATGTATGTATACACACACACACAGTATTAACCCAGATTTCCATCTTTCCTTGCTTAGGAGTAACTAGGTGGTACAATGGATAGAACTCTTTGTTATATCTTAGAATAATCATACCTATTCCAGGTTGAGGAATTAATCTCTCATCTTGAGATATTCTGACATTTGTTAATCTGCACTGAAAATCTCTACGACACAGATCAAGACATCAAGAAGACCTGCGCTCAAATACAGTTTCAGACCCTTATTAGCTATGTGACACCGGGTAAATCATCTCTATTTCTCTCAATTTCCTTACCAGTAAAATGGAGATAATCCCTCCTGGATCAGTACCTTGTCATGGCAGAGGGAATTGTGTAGCTCAATGAAACTATTAGCTATAACATGAAGAGTTACCCAAAACTGGCAGGTCATAGTAGAGAGTTCTAACAAAAGGTGATCCACTGGAGAAGGAAATGACAAATGACTCCACTATCTTTGCTAAGAAAACCCCATGGATAATATCAAAATGATAAAATGTATGACACTGGAAGATGAATCCCTCAGTTAGAAAGGTGTCCAATATGTTACAGGGGAAGGGTGGAAGATAAGCAAAAGTAGCTCCAGAAAGAAACAAGTGTGTGGGTTAAAGCTGAAAGGAAGTTTAGCTATGGACGTGACTGGTGACAAAAGAAAAGTCTAATCTGTAAAGATCAATATTGCATAGGAAACTGGAATATAAGAAACTATGAACCAAGGTAAGCTTGTTGTGGTCAAACAGGAGATGGAAAGATTAAAGAGAGAACTTAAATGAATGGGAATGGGTTAATTTATTTCAGGTGATCACTACATATACTGTCGTGGGTAAGAATCCCTTAAAAGAAGTAAGGTAGCACTGATAGTCAATAAAAGGATGCAAAAAGCAATACTGGGGCACAATCTCAAAAATGACAGAATGACTTCTGTCTGAATCCAAGGAAAATCAGTCAACATCACTGGCTATGCCCCTACATGATGCTGAGGTGATGAAATTGATCAGTTCTATGAAGACCTACAGTATCTTCTAGAAATAATATCCAAAAAATGCCATCTTCATTATAGGAGATTGAAATGCTAAAGTAGGAAACCCAAAGGTAATTGGAACAACAGGAAAGTTTGACCTTGAGTGCAAAATGAGGCAGGGCAAAGACTGAGAGCTTTGTCAAGATAACTCGCTGGTCATAGCAAGCACTCTTTTTTCAAAAATCCCAAAAGGTAACTCTACACATGGACATCACCAGATGGTAAATATCTAAATCAGATTGATCATATACTTTGCAATCAAAGATGGAGAGACACTATACAGTGAGTTAAAAAAAGATCCAGAGCTAACTGTGACTCAGATCATGAACTTCGTCTTGCAAAATTCAGACTTAAATCAAAAAAAGTATGGAAAACCATCTGATTATGTAAGTATGACCTAAATAAAATCTCTTAAGAATATGAAATGGAAGCAATGAATAGTTTTAAGGGATTTGATCTGGTAGATACAGTGCCTGAAGAATTATCAATGGAAATTTGCAATATTGTATAGAAGGCAGCAAAAAAGAAAAGAAAAGAAAAGAAAAGTAAAAAGAAAAATCCAAGAAAAAGGAAAGCAAAAGCAAAATGGTTGTTTGATGAAACTTTCCAAGTAACTGAGGAAAGAAAGAAAGGGAAAGCAAAAAGAGAAAGGGAAAGATATACCCAACTGAATGTAGAATGCCAGAGACAAGACTTTCTTAAATGAGCAACGCAAAGAAATAAAAAAAAAAGAACATAGCATGAGAAAAATGAGATCTCTTCAAGAAAATTAGAGATATCAAGGGAATGTTTCATGCAAAAATGGGCATGATAAAAAACAAAATGGTATATAGTTAAAAGAAGCAAAAGTGATTAAGAAGAGGGGGAAAGAAAGTACAGAATTATTTAAGAAACAAAATAATGGCTCTAACACACAAATGGGGGAAGGCAACATAGAAAAAGGAGCTGAAACAAGGGTGAAGCAATGTAGGAAGTGAAGTAAGTAGCAATATAGTGTAGAAACACCAGGGGAGTAGCAAATATCTGGTACTAGGTAAAATTTTAATGATCAGAACTGGGAAATCTACTTGTGGAGTATAAAGTGTAGGTGTTGGAGAGAGATGAGAATGATGACTAGAGCATAAGCAATGATGAAGAGATGATCCAAAGTGTTGCATAAGGAACATTTTAAATTATTTCTACTTTAGAATAAAATAATTTTTATTTCTGATTATTTCTGATAATTACCTTTAAGATTCCAGTTTGCTGACCATCGCTCCAGATCTCAGTTCAAGTTCCCCCATTTATTGAATGTCTGGTGTCTTGATGTTAGTCATTTGGAGAATTTGGAGAGACCGAAAATAAGCATTTCAATCTCCTATAATGAAGATGGTATCCATCCTCCTGTAAGTGCCCACAGCCAGTGGCGTTTCCACCTCACTACTTCTGCACTCACCAAGCAGGCATGTGGCTGGTTCCTTCTCACCCCCACAGCTCTCCAGAGCACAGCTGGGTCTGGCTTTCCTTATCAACAGAGGTTCCCTCAATCTCTCCCAGCTCAGACACCAAACTTCCCTTACTGTCCCAGGTGTAAAACTTCCAGTGCTTGGGGCTGGGGCTATCTCCCAGCTACCCCGAGGGCTTGCCATTAGTTATCTAAATAACTTGGGGCTGGTTGTTAAAGTCAACCATAGCCTTGAGGTGTTTACTCTTCACCTGGAGGAAATCTCATCCTGGGACTTTTCTTTGGGTCTTCTCTGGATTGTCCCAGGAGATCCCTGGTTCCGCCTCTCCTCTTATTTGTTTGCAGGGTTCTATATTTGCCCAGGGCTGTATTTTATCTCTTTTGTGGGGGAAAATCTTGAAGGTGTGAAATTTTCTGACCTCCTCTGTCATCTTTCCAGAATCCTCTCAACCCCTCATTTTATAGAGGAGGAAACTGTGGCTAAGGGAGATGAATTAACTTGCCCTCCCTAGGTCACATCAATGGTAAGTAGAGAAGCAGTATTCAGATTGATGTCCTTTAACTCCAGATATAACACTCATAGCACAATTCATAATAGAAACGGTCTTCTTTATAGCATTAAAATGTCCAAACGCGTCATTATTTCGTTATTCCTCTCTCCCTCTCTCTGACTCTCTGTCTCTGTCTCTGTCTCTCCTCATTTTCCTCTCCCTCATTCCCTTTCTCTTCTCACATTCCTTCACTGTTTGTTTCTGCTGGTTACTTTCTCCCTGTTTTTGTTTGTTTGTTTGTTTACTTTGTAGTAAGTCTTTCTAGGATTCCCATTGGAATAACTTCTGATAATTACCTTCAAGATTCCAGTTTGTTGACCATTGCTGCAGATCTGAGTTCAAGTTCTCCCATTTACTGAGTGACTGGTGTCTTGGTGTTAGTCATCTCATCATCTCTGTTAGTTTCCAGTTCTTCCCTTATGCAATAGAAAGGACACTTGTCACCTCCCGTATATCAAAGAAGGTCTTTGAGGACTGTAAGGAACCTTCTCAGTCTTACGAAGCACTCTGGGAAAATCTTCTTTGAGCACTCATTGTGGTGATATCTTATAATTATTTTGGAAGTTTATTTTGTTTTAGTGGCAATACTGAAAACTTCTAAGCATAATACATATTCCTCTTTTATAAGGCACACTTCATGTTTCATTTGCATTTCAGCCATCCCCCTCATTCCATCATTTGCATACACAGTTTTCTCCCTTACCAGCTTGATTATGTATTCCTTGACAGTAGGGTTTTTGTAATGCATATTGTTCTGTCCATAGCCTTGCATGTAGTAGGTACTTTGTTAATGGCTATTGAATGAAATATCTGTTGAATGAAGTAACTCTCCTGAGAAATGCCTCGAAGTATTCCTTGCCTATAATTTCCTATTCTTTAAGCACAGACATTGTGTCATCCAAATAAAAATTTCACCTCAGGACCTTCATTTCTTCAGTCTAAGTCTTTGATCCCTGTTAAACTCAATACATTTTATGTCCAGCTGTGCTGCCTTGTTCTTCCCAAGAGTATAAGGAAGACACCAATTATTTATTTTTCATAGAATATTAGACCCAGAAGGGATCTTAGACATCATCCAGTCCAAATTCCAAAGGAAGTAGAAACTGTGATCCAGTGCAGTTGTGGGACTAGCCCTGGCTCATACAAATAGTCATTTTTTTCTTCTTCTAATAAACAATGGAAGGCAATTATCTCTTTTTTGTTTTGGTTTGTTTTGGTTTTTAGTTGATGGTTCAGAAAGCCAAAGAGTAGGTGTATAAGAAGGGTGGGGGTTATTTTCCTGTCCTTCACTTTTTATTTTTCTGTATTATTTAACTCTAAATTGTTTGTTTCAGGGGTTGCTTGTTTTGTTTGTTTCTGTTCTAGTGCGCTAGGTCTAGAGTCAAAGAGATCTGAGTTCAAATCCATCTTCAGACTGGTAACTGTGTGACCCTTGCAAATCACTTAAGCTATTTACCTCAGTTTTTTCAACTATACAATAGGAATAATAAGAGCACCTGCTTCATAAAGTTGTTGTGTAAAGTGCTTAGCACCAAAGCCTGGCACATAACAGACATTATAAAAATCACTTATTCCCCATCCTCTTTTGTAATCTGTTTAGACCCCAGCTGACTTAGTCAGCCCCTTACTTTATCCAATGTGATATACTTATTTAGAATAAGGCAGTTGCTTGATGAGCTCTATTCATATTTTGCTATCCAAGAGTGTCCTTTTAATCATAACACCCCTTTTTGTAGAACTTTAAAATGTACAAAGTACTTACAAAGTTAGTTAACACACGCATTAGGAGTGCCCTATTATGTATAAACTGAAGTTAGAAGAACAAGTGATTTTCCCATGGTCACCGAGCTGGTAAAGGTCAGAGCCAAGATTTCATTGCAGGTGCTCTGACCCTTAACCCAGTGACCAGTCTACAACATCTCCACTTCTACCACTCCACAAAGGTATACACATTTCTTCTATCAACTGTTTACCTATTGTGTATTATTGCTAAGAAGAAAAACCTTTGTTTAGCACTTAGCAGCTTCCAAAGCATTAAATAATCATTTCGTAATAGACTTGGACAGAAATATGGAGGATATTGATTCTGTCCCACTCACCATCTAAGAAAGAGAACTGGGACCAAAAATATTAAATGACTTTCTTGAGGTCACATGGATGGCAATTAGCATAGTCAGAAAATAAAATTCAAGTTCCAAAATTCCAAATCAATCATTCTTTTTACAGTACCTCAATGCCAATTAAGATTATGGTGCTATAATTCTATTTTTATAATACTGTATAGTTTTTAAAATGTTCTCACATATACTGTCTCTTTTGGCAGCAAAATGAAACACCGTTATAGACTAGGGAAAAGTGAGTTTACTTGTATTGGATATAGTTCTCACTCTCAAAGAATTGGAATGATATATACATTCTAAAAATGTATGTACTGTATGAAAAGCCTTTAAATCCCTCTTTTGAGTAATTTTTTCTTGGACAGAATCTGGTATTTCTTTGAATTATCTGCCTGGAATTCCTTTGGGACATTGTAATACACTTTTTATGTCCAATTAGGACACTGATGGTTCAGTTATGTGGAAGCTTAATATTCAATGATACCACTAGGGGGAGCAAGTACACCATGATTGAATTTCCCATAGCCCTCTCCAGTGGTTCTCCCAAACTACCTTTAAACAATATTAAGTTCAATTAGTTATCTACAAGAGGAAGAACAACATACTTTTTCATTCTCATTCTCATCCAAATTTTTGACCATTTAAATTAATGAGAGTTTACAGCATGTTTCTTTATTGGTAATTCTAAATATTTAAAGAAAAATCGATGTTGTTTGAAGTAATTTTTTAGTCATGTCTGACCCTTCCTGGACTCTTTGAGGATTTCTTGGCACAGTGAATGGAGTGGTTTGCCAATTCCTTCTCCAGATTATTTTACAGATGAGAAAACTATGGCAAACAGAGTTACTTGACTTTCCCAAGGTCATACAGCTAGTAAGTGTCAGAGGCTGGATTTGAACTCAGGAAGAACAGTCTTCTTGACTCTAAGTCCAGTACTCTATCCATTCCACAACACAGCTATCTCAAGTGTAATATAGTAGAAGGACTACTGTATTTAGAATCACATCAAAGACCTCATCCAGAATCCCGATTGTAATCTTAGGCAAGTAAGTCACTTATCGCATCTGCAGTAGCTTGCTACTTTGAATAATGAGGCAGTTAGATGAAGGACCCTTGTGGTCATATGTATGTATGTATGTATGTATAGAAAATCTCTCTCTCTGTATCTATATATCTATGAATATTCATAAAGAGATATATAGATAGGTATAGATATAGATGAGATATAGATGTAGATTAGATATAGATTAAATGTAGATATAGATTAGATATAGATATAAATTAGCTGTAGATATAGATTAGATATAGTAATAGAATAGATATAGATATAGATAAACTCTTTAGTAAGAGCCATAGCATTTTGCCTCATGTGACTTAGACTCAATACCTTAAAGTCATATAAATTTTTAGTGTAATTCAATGACAGATGCTGTAGGATCAAGGAAAGTGGGTTTTTTTTGCTGAGTTGTTGTTCTGTCTTCCATTATTTCTCAAAATTTATCCAGATTCCTTGTTTTCATGACACTATCCAAATGACTGTTGTTCAGTCACTCCAGTCATATCTGCCTCTTCATGAACACATTTGGGATAGTGTTAGCACAGATATTGGAGGGATTTGCCATTTTTTTCTTCAGCTCATTAAACGGATAAGGAACTGAGGCAACAAAGTTAAGTGATTTGCCCAAGGTCACATAGCCAGTAGTGTATCTGAGGCTGGACTGGAAGTCTTGAAGATGGATCTTCCTGATTCTAAGTCCAGTGCTCTATCCACTGCACACCAGGTTTTTCTTTTGCCTTTAATCTTTCCCATCATTGGAAACTTTTCCAATGAGTCCTCTCTTTTCATTATATGAACCAAGCATGGAAGCTTCAGCTTCAATATCTGACCTTGAAGTGAATAGCTTGAATTAATTTCTTTATGTATTGACTGATTTGATCTCCTTGCTGTCAGTGATTCTCCAAAGTCTTCTCTACCACACAATTTGAAAGTATTGATTCTGCTGAACTTAGCTTTCCATATATTCCAATTCTCACAGGCATACATTGATACTGGATAAACCTTAGGTGTGCCTATATGGACCTTTGCACGATAATGTCTCTGCTTTTCACATGTGTTTCAGATTTGCCATAAGCTTTCCTTCCAAGAAGCAAACATCTTTTAATTTCGTGGTTGCTGCCACCGTCTGCAGTAATCTTTGAGCCCAAGAATATAAAACTTGACATTGCTTCTATTTCTATTTCTTCTCCTAGGTTATTTCAATTGAAAGCAATATAGTCTATGTGGAAAGGGTCATATAATCCTAGACTTAAAACTCAAAAATTACCTTCGAGTTCAAGTTCATCCACCTAATTTTAAAGTCCACAGAAGTCAGGTGACTTACCCAAGGTCACACTGTAGTAAGTTACAGAGGCAAGATTTGAACTGAAATCCTCTAACTCCCAAAATAACAATTGTTCCCTTGTACCATGCTGTCTCCAATCACAGTAAGCAAACGTCGGTAAGAAGATCAAGAAAATCCCATTGAACATATTTACTTTTAAAATTCTCCCAAAGGCAATAAAGCATTTATTCCAAAGGCAATAAAGCATTTATTCCTCAAGTATATTTCCCATATTTATGTATCTATTCATTCTTTTTTTCATTCATTCATTGGAGGCAATCAGAGTTAAATGACTTGTACAAGGTCACACAGGTGACCTAACGCTAGATTTGAACTAAGGTCCTCCTGGCTCCAGGACCCATGCTCTATTACTACCATTTCCTACATTTTAAAAGACCTGACTGTTTTGCACACTGTCATCCTCAGAGTAAGCCAAAGGCCCACAATTTTGTGAAGATTTGTCTAGGAGTTTGGATAGTCAAGAAAGAAATGGATAACCATGGAACAAGCTGTTTTGTATCATGTCTTTCTTTTTGGAGGCAAAGAAGGTTAAGTGATTTTCTCAGGATCATACAGCTAGTAAGTATTTGAGGTCAGATTTGAACTCTGGTGCTCCTGACTCCAGAGATGGTGCTCTAACCACTGCACCTCCTAACTGCCCCTGAGTTAACCACGGCATCACCTACCTACCCCTGAGTTAACCACTGCACCAAACTGCCCTTGAGTTCTTTCTACCCTAGGCACTGTTCTGTAGATCACGTCATTAGGTTGACTTAGAAAAGACCAAATATTTCTCAGTAACATAAAAGTCTTGATGAGTCACTTCACTTCCACCAATCATCTTTTTTCTTACGATAAAAAATAATCTTGTGGGTTCTATAATATATATTTTACAGCATTGCTCCCGAAACTCTATTTTGCCCACAAAAAAAAAAATTTACTAAGAATTGTTATACCTTGTTGCCTAAGAGAACTGGCAATGAGAACAAACACAAAAAAGAAAAAGTGAATTCTAATGTTATTGTTTCTAGTAATCAGTAATAAATAACAAGAATTCTATAACTGTGATAGTCATTTGGGGGACATCACAATAAAAATAATTGTTCGCATTCATATGCTTTAAGACTTTCAAAACATTTACAGATATTATGTCCTTTCATCCTTACAAGTACTCTAGGAGGTAGAAGTAACTATTGTCCTCATTTTAGAGATAAGAAGCCTGAGGCTGACAGAAGTTAAATGACTTACCCAGGGTCACGCAGCTAGTAAATGTATGAGGCGAATTTTGAACTTAGGTCTTCCTGATGTAAAGTATAGCATTCTTTCTATTGTGCCAACTAGTTGCTTTATTTGAAAGTTTATACTTTTCTTAGCATTGTCAGAGAAGGATGTACTTCCAGTTCCATTCTTAATAAGTAGACATTCTCTTTCATTACATTGTAAAGAGATATCTTTATTAAGGGTGAAAATCATGAAGTGAGGCATCCTGGGTTCAAATTTTCATTTCTATAACTGATGACATGTTCTTGGAAAGTCATATCCATTCCTTCTGTGATCTCTGTTTCTCCAGTCTATAACTATCTAAAGTATCAGGGATACTTTAATTTCCATCTAGCTCTCAGTGAAGATACATGTGATGTTTTCACACTAGCAATAATAAATAAGAAAATATTCTTTGACAATTAAACACAATATATAAATTTTATCAAAGCTTTCAATAGTATTTTAAAATCAGAGGACTGAATAGACTTTCTGAAAAAGAACCTAGATATCACCTAGCAGGATCCCTTCATTTACATATGAGTAAACTGAGGCAATGTAGGGCACCTCATTTCCTTAAGGTCACATAGCTAATTATTAACAGAACCTGCCATAGAAAGCTACTCATTTATTCAGACCTCTTGAAATGCTATAAGTACCCAAATGTAATCTAATCAATTCAGAGTTGACTATTTATTTACACACCTCTAGCGGGTATGTCTGGGGCCCAGAGACTCACTTTTACAGATTAGGAAATTGAAATTTAGAAAGATAATTTCCTTTTTATCTACATTAACCAGCAATATTCGTATCCTTTTCTGTTTGCCCAAGCTGCCTCTATTAATCAATAATCCTCTAAGTTTTTTGGTTTTTTTTCTGCCCTGGTAAATATATTTCTATAGCTATCCATCTTTAAATATGCTGATGATAACTAGTGGCACCCATCCCACTTAAACACAGTTGCTATTGGCTACCTCCCTCTCTCTTGTGACTCAGTCCCTTAGAAGGGGCTGTGGTCTCTGAAGTCATTGCTCCCAAAGAGTCTTTGCTCTCACTGATTGCCATAGGTCCCCCTGGATGGTAGATTACCCTGACTTTTCTGAAATCTATGACTTTGCCTAATGATTTGAAGCTGAGTTTTAGAGAATTTTAATAGCATTTCTTCTGTCTTTTCTTCTTGTGGTTGCCATGTTTTTTGATGCAAAAGACACACTCCTAGCATATTCTGCTATCTAGATACACTGAACCCAGGAGAAGAGTGCTATAATGAGCATCCAGTGAGAGAATAGATATAGCAGCATATTACACTACAGACACCTAGTGGTTCAAACAACCACTAGAGGGCAATGTTATCAAACGAAAAACAAACTTTTTTTTTCTTTTGGATGTGTATCTTTTTTTTTTCCCAAGCTGTCCCCATTCCTTGAGTAGACTGGCAGAGGAAAATGATACCAGCCATTTATGTTTTAACTAGTGCAAGAGGAAAAAGTTTTTCTTTCAGTTTGGGCTCTTGGTGAAACTCCAAATTATTCACCCCTCTTGTGTTTCCTTCCCCCATCTCCCACACACTGTTATCATGACATTTCTGGCAGCAGTGGGGGAAAAGAACCTGATACAACCTTAATCACAGGAGTGAATGTCTTCCTGCCAAAGCAATGCTAAAGTAATTATCCCTGAAGCTCTAACAAAAATATAGCCTTCTTTCTGTATGAGTGCTGCCTTTATACATTTATTGAAGACTATGGCAGTATTTCTTTTCATTGCTTTTCCTTGCTCTTTACTATCATTTCTTTACTGTGTAGGCCCCAAGCTCCTTTTTAGTATGTCCTTTCCTTGCCATATTAAGATGCTTTATCTGGGGACAATGTGGCAAGGAAATGGGTCCTTCAAAAGAGTCTCAGTGCTTATCCACCAAACATTGAAGGGGGCTGGAGAGAAGGCAAGGACACAGACTTACAGGCTGCACAAGTCACCCTTGTCACAGGTGGCACACCATATGTGAATGGATGGCTTTGGCAAAGTTGAATGGAGCCTCAAGATTCTATTGTTGTGATGCCTTTAAAAGTTCCTAAGGCTATTGTGTTTATTGTATCATTCACTCTTCACCAGTTCACCAGTTCCTCTCATGTCCTACTATATATCACTTCCTGTAAGAGAAAATAATACTGAAAATTCAGAGGAAAAGCAATAACCAATCTTGGTTCCAGAGCACCAGTAGAGTAAGCAGTACTTTTCCATTTCGGTAGAGGTGGTAAACTACAGATATGGAATGCTTCATATACTATCAGATGATTGAAGTCTTGTATTTTTTTTCATCATTCCAATTGCTTGGGAATAGGAGAACTTATTGGCGAATGACAATGTCGTTAATAAGATCAATAAAAGAAGAAAGAAATTTCTCAGGGAATTAATGTCATTCCTAACGAGTTTCTCCTTTAGTCTAAGTTTCTTTGGGTGGGAGGAGGTATGTAAATGAGTTACAGAAGATCTGACTTGAGGGAATTTTTAGATACATTCAGTTCCATTCCATGACATATATGGCAATGGCCAGATTTCTAGATGTTCAGTATGAAATTGTAAAAATAAAGTCAGGAGAATACTTTTGTAATTGAGCTATTAGAAAGATAGGCAGAAAATTTCCAGATGAAATCGTTTTTAGTTTTAGGGATAATAGATCAAGGGATGCTGTAGAAATTCCACACACCCAGCTTCTGGAGCAAAAGAGCAACAGCAATGGCTATGGATATTAGTTCCTTCTTTCCAACTCATTGGGAATTGATGGACACCCCATGAACACTCAACTATATTAAGAGCCTATGGCCTTTTTGCCTAAGTAGCAAAGTGTCCTAAAATCTTAAATTAAAAAACCAGAGGGAGTTCAAGTTGAAACGTGGAAAAATCTTCCTTTTGAGTTAGTTGAAAAAAAAATAGCACAGTTTATTAATGATATCAAAACCTCTCAACTAGTAGCAGTTGTTGATCTCACTAGCTTAGGTGGTTTGGAGCAACAGGGTAACTTTACTTCAATTTATCTCTACCTCCTTCTGGGGCTTAAATGATTATCAAAAGAATGACCTATCAATAATATTATGATGCTGGTGACAGTTGGTTAGTCAGGAAAAACCAGATTATGTACCTAACAACTCTTGTTTTCCTATTTGATAGAATTTTTAGTAGTATTTTATTTTGTCCCATGACATCTAAAAGCAATTTTTACATTAACTTTAAAAAATTGAGTTCTGAATTTTCTCCCTCCCTCACCTCCCTCTTTCCTAAGGCCATCACAATTTAATATAGGTTATATAAACTGTATTTCCAAATTAGTCACGTTGTAAAAGAAGTAAACCAAAAGAAATACAAACACACACACATACACACACACACACACACACACACACACACACAGGTAAGTGAAAAGAGGATGCTTCCATCTGCATTCAGTCTCCACTGTTCTTTTTCTGGAAGTGACTAGTATTTTTCATTATGAGTCCTTTGGAATTGTCTTGGATCATTGAATTGCTGAAAACAGTTGTCATTCACTAATTGATCATTGTACAGTATTGATTATTGTGTATAATGTTCTCCTGATTCTGCCCAGTTTACTTCGCATCAGTTTATACAAATGTTCTGAGATTTTTCTGAAATCTTCCTACTCATCATTTCTTATAGCACAATAGTGTTCCATTACATTCATATACCATAACTTGTTCAGCCATTACCCAATTGATGGATATTCCTTCAATTTCCAGTTCTTTGCCACCACAAAGCTGCCATAAATGTTTTTTGTACAAGTAAGTTCTTTTCTGTTTTAAAAAAAATCTCTTTGGGATACACACCTAGAAGTGTTATTGCTGAATCACATGGTATACCCACTTTGATTGCCCTTTGGGCATAGTTTCAAAGTACACTCCAGATTGGTTAGGTCAGTTCACAACTCCACCAACAATGCAGTAGTGGCTCAATTTTCCCATACTTCCTCCAACATAGATCATTTTCTTTTTCTGTCATATTAGCTAATCTAATAGGTATGAGGTGGTACCTCAGAGTTGTTTTAATCCACATTTCTCTAATCAATAACAATTTAAAGCATTTTAGATGACTCTAGATAGCTTTGATTTCTTCATCTGATAATTATCTGTTCACTTATCATTAAATAATCATATGAACATTTAAAAATTAGGGAATGACATGATTTTTTAAAGTAAATTTGACTCAGTTCTCCAGATATTTGAGAAATAAATCCTTTAGCAGAGACATTTTCTGTAAAAAATGTTTTTGGCAGTATTTTGTTTACTTTCACAAGAGAATTAAGAAAATGTCTCTCAGTTGTATTGTTAAAAAGCAATCATCTATGAGCTAATAGATATTTATTGATTGTCATGGATAAACAACATTTGCAATGTGTTGGGTTCTTCACTCTTCTTATAGTGATTGGATATTTGGTAGATAATCATGCATATGCACAATACAAAACCAATTCTTTCTTGATATTCAGCATATTTTTTAATCAACCTGCCTTTACAATTTGCCCCCAAATTTGCATTCCCATATACACTTTCTATCCATCGCTGTGTACTTATGGAATGCCAATTAATTCTCACTTCCAATACAATATATAAAATAAAAGTGTTAGAATAAGTGATTTCTAAATTATTAGTATTTGTTTTTTTAACTCTAGGGTTCAATATCTCTTAGGTGAACAGATCATATTTAAGAAGGTAAACGTGTTTTAAGAATTTGTATGTAGTGGTAGTAATCCAGTCTTTCCTATTCATTGGAGATTTTGATAGAATTCCTTACCAACTGTCTTATACTAACAACTTGGAAATTGCAGGTAAGTATATAGAGTTGCTTTTTTCTTCTTTGAGCAGCTCTCCTGGAAGTGAGGATTGGATTAAGGAGGAAGAGAAGAAGGGGGCTCACACAATAAATATTGATTAATAATACTAAATAATGAATTAGGCACATCCTATGTGTGCTAGCTACTGTGCTAAGCCCTGGGGATACAAAGAAAGACAAGACAATCCCTAACCTCTAGGAGCTTCCAGTCTAATAGGGGAGCCAACGTGCAAAAAAACTAAGTACAAACCAACTCTATACAGGAAGAATTAGAAAATAATCAACACAGGAAAGATATTAGAATTAATATGGATCAGGAAAAACTTCTTGAAGAAAGTAAGATTTTAGCAAGGACTAGAAGGAAGCCAGAGGAGCCAGGAAGTGAGGACTCCAGGCATGGGAGATGGTCAGTGAACATGGAGAGTTGAGAAAGGGTGTCTATATAAGGAAGAGCACAGAGCCAGTGTTACTAGATTTCAGAGTTGGGGGAGTGACTATGTAGCAGCGGTGGGGTATGAGAACACTGAAAAGGCTGGGGAGGACAGGTCTTTGAATATCAAGCAGAAGAGTCTATATTTTATCTGAGAGGTGATAGGGTACCATTGGACTTCTCTGAGTGGGTGGTGGGGGACCAAGGGACTATCCAACACCATTAAATTAGAATCCAGCCCTGACCTAATACATGCCTAAATCCAATAGATATTTCTTTGCCGTATCTTGATTTTGAAGTCATTTTATCTAAATTGATTAGATAGCCTCTTAACTATCTAGTTACCAGGAGAGGTGGGACTTGGACTTCCATGCTATTCGTGTCCTCATCTCGTGCTTCAGAAGAAGCTTCAGAAGGTCAAAGGTTTCAGAGGATTGTACCACGCTGTCTCATTTTTACCTGACTTCAAGTATAATGTCCTCCTTTTAGATCAATGAGTGTAAGGAAAACAATAACATGCATGCCCATTTTTACTACCTTGGGTACAAGTGTAAATGGTCAGGGAAAAACAAAGATTGTATTAGCTTTACTTCTTTGCTTGCATGAAGCTTACTTCACAAAATTTCTGGTTTTTCTTTAACCTGATTATAGGATCAATCAATCCATCAATCAACAAGTATTTGTTAAATATCAGATACCAGGTTATTGTCTAGAGCTGGGGGAGAGACTTCACTGATCATCTAGTCCAATCTTTCTATTTATTTTTTATTCAGTTATTTTCAGTCACATCCAATTCTTTGTGACCCCATTTTAGGGTTTTGTTGGCAGAGATATGGGAATGGTTTGCCATTTCCTTCTCCAGTTCATTTTACAAATGAGGAAACTGAGGCAAACAGGGTTAATTGACTTACCTAGAGTCAAACAGCTAGTAAGTGTCTGAAGTCAGATTTGAACTCAAGAAGATGAATCCTTGGAAGAGGTTACATACATTAGAATTTGCACTCTTTGAAGATATAATTACACAATATATGGGAACTGGTTCCAGCCCAGTGGTTATATGCGGCACAAAAATAAGTTCTATGACCACTTCAAAGGGGTTGTACTAACTGAGAGCTAGTTGTATTAAACGTTTTATCTTATGAACATGATAATATGACTGAAAATTGAAATCAATGGTATTTTAGGAATTCTTCAACTAAAGCAGCATAAGTATAATACATTTGTCTTAAATATGTGAAGTAGTAGACCATTGATTATTTTCAATAACCTCCCAATGCCCTAATATAACAACCTTCATATCTGCTCCTAACAAATTAAGGATATGTGAAAATTTGAGTATCAGTTCAGGCAAAGAGAGCTAGTACTAACAGGTGGAAATTATAAGGAGTTAGATTTCAGTAGAAGTTTCTAACAATTAGAGGAATGGAGAAATGGTGCTGAAAAATTTAAATAGAAGCTAGATGACCCCTTGTCAGAAAATTCATGCATACGGCAAGGAGGCAGATCAGATGACCTTTGAGGGCAGTTTCAATTCAATCTATAATACTGTATTAATTTTACCTTTGGCCTATGTATGATAAAAGTCTTGCTAAACAAATAGTGAAAATATCAATCTCTATGTATTTGGTGGATGATGTTTAAACTGATTAAGAGAACAAACTTTTCAAGCATACTCCAACACTTTAGCAGTTTTCATTAAGTATATTTTAATTCAACAAACATCTTTATTAAAGGCACAAAAAATATAAAGATACCTAGCAAGTCTCCCCTTCCCCTCCACCAAAAATGTTTAGTCTCAAGGAACTTATATTCTACTATGTGAGTGGAGAAACTATAAATGATCACCATATTAATTAGACATCATTGTAGTCCATTGATTAAAACAAATATAAGGACCTGTAGTTGTTTAAAGTCCTCAAATTGTCAATATGTACCCTGATACTAATATTATCTTAAAAATCCATTTTATATTTAATTGTTGTACTTATCCAGGTTGGTCTTCTGACTCATCAATCCAGATCAATAAGACGTTACTGCACATTTCTCTTTGTATGGAGTTGGAAGGGAGATCACAAACCGAAGAGAAGTAGTGATATAAGACATTGACCTTCTAGCTCCATTTAAGGACAGTGACCCTATGAGGAAGATATAAGGCATAGATATTTCCATTGACAGAAAGAAACATATATTGGGGTCAAATGATTCATCTCCATTTATTCTGGCTACATCTTCATAACAACAAGTAAATATTTGAGAAAGAATTAATCAATGTAAATAGGTGTGAGCATTAAAGTTTCTTAATGTGGGAACCTTTTGTCTCCAACAAATATTGCATCAAAAGGTTTGTCTCTAGCATGCTTTGCCGTGCTGAGGGGGAGTTTACAGACGAAATCTGGGCCACACCAGTCTCTCTCATCCTATATTAGATTTCATTCCTAGATTAAAAATTTAGACCCATATTATGGAGTTATCGACCTATAAGAATTGCAAAGGGCATAGATAGGCCTCTGATTTCTCTTCTTATACAACATAGGGATTTATTCTATAGCAACTCTGGCAAGTGCCTAAATACTTCTAGCAATGACAAGATCACAATGAATATACAAAGTACTCCACTCCCTTTTTGGAGGCCAATATGAGATCCTGGGGACAAGATAATGATGCCAACACTTAACTTCCATGGATACAGACATAAGGTTGCTTTTCTATACCCATGTAGCAAAAGTAGATGTAACCAAAAGATTTGGTCTGAATCACTACCGTTCCCAAAGACTATGTGATGAGTGACAGAGACTGGTATTCCCAGATTAATTGTTGCTTGTGAAGTTGAGGTAGCTGATCATGGAAATCACACACAGGGAGTCTTTCAGGAACATCATGCCTTGCATTGAAAACAACCTCAACATACTGATATAGAATCCAAATATAATTACAGAAAAACTTCAAAGGGTAAAGTGATAAAATGTTAGATCTAGGTGCAGCCTTATTGATTAGCTTGCCCCAATCCTCATTTAGCAGATAAGGAAAATGAGGCCAAAGAAATGGCACACTTCTGATTGTACAGTCCATGTAAGACTGGAACTGAAATCTATGATCTCTTTCC
>CM053769.1:15627598-15663632 GCA_028658325.1 Potorous gilbertii | reverse complement strand
CAATTATCCTAACATTCTAATGGATTTGTAATCTCATCACTTAACATCCCATGCGAAGATTTAATTAGCCACCTATCCATGCTTGTACATCTTGTATGACACTCATCTGTGTCCCATAAATTAATAATAGTAGAATCTATGCAAGGTGCTCAAGATCTTCTTAGAATTTTTCTAACATTGTATGAATTTTCTAAACCATTTAAAGTAAAAAGTATCTTTCTTAATTATATACATATTTGCAGTTAAGTGTATAAGAGGGGTTGGGAGAGGAATCTTTATTATCTAGACTGACATCACGTATGGAAAAGCTATTTAACCTCACTAAAATGGAACTTCCTCCTAAGGCAGTGTTGTATAGTAGAGAAAGTGCTGGCTTTGGAGCCAAAGGACTTGGAATCTAATCCATCTATAAAACAAGGTATAGCAATTTCCTCCAGTATTTTTTTTTAATAAAGACCAGAATCCATAGAAGTACTTAGAAATTTGTCTGCTTATCTAACATTGGTCCAACACATAGCTTAAAAGCAGCATCCCTCTGGTTTTGATCTCTCATCCAGTTGCTACAGGAACACTGATTTAATAAGAAGAAGCAAAGTCTCCAATTCTCATTTTTATTTCTATATAATCAGTTCTTGCAATCAGCCTCTCAGTGGGAAAAGATCATCTGATGGTCTCCTCTACTGTGTTTCATTTCAAGAAAATCTACATTTCCCGAAATCAGTAGTTTTCTCTTCATGATGATAGGCTACACAGCATAGCATCTACTTGTAAGAGGGCTAAGAACTAGATGGTTTGGCAAGAAATGTCTGATACCCAGATAGAGGATGTTAACTTTTGAGGAAAAGTCAGCCTGATTTGCAAAAGTCTCAGTGTTTAAAAATAAAAATGGTTTTGATAGCTGCACTATATTATTATATATGTTACATATATTATTTTATTACATTATGTATATTATTTTAAATATTCAAAATGAATACTTGATTTTTGCATATTTGTTTACTTTTACAAAGTTGCTATTAATTTTTTTCTTCCCTCTCTGAAAAAAAAAGAGAATTGAACAAGATGGATGCTTAGATTCCTTTAAACCCTAAATTTATGACTTTATGATCTGTGAAGTAGAATCATAACATTTGACTTACCTCACAAGTTTCTTGAGACCAAATGAAATAATCAGCATATGTCAACAGACTCTCCAAATTACAAAGAACTATACACACTTAAAGGATTTTTATTATTTTTGTTTGGAAAGGTCTCAGAATTACATACTGACTACTATAAATTCAGTGATGGTGAGGTTCCTTGAATTTGTATGGGCTTCTCATCAGTTTTATTGAATACATTTTAGGTTCACTGAAAGATGAAGATAGGAAAAGAGAAAAAAAAGAAGAAACGTATCATGTAGGCTGGCATTTCCTATCAGGAGTTCAAAGTTTGATATTTCGAGATATTTTATGACTTCTCTACCATGTTTGATTTCATATTGTTCCAAAAAAAATTACTCAGAAGTATTATTTCTCCCCTATTCCAGCTATGTGACAATGTAAAGCCTGAATCAAGAAACTGTAGCCATGGAATATGATAGAAATAGAGTAAAACAGTGAAGATGAGCTGGCCAGGCATCATGAAGACCCAAGTTCAAACTGTGCCCCAGCCACATCTTATCTGTGTAACTCTGGGCAAGTCACTCCAACTCTCAGTGCTCCAAAGCAAAAATCTGAAGCTCTGAGCTGCAAAAGACTTGCTGATACCTGCATCAATGGAATAAGTTTCCATATTGGAAATTCTCAACCGCCATGAAATCACAGGTCCTGATATGTTATGTCCACCCATTGGCTATGCCTCATGCATACATATATGTTGGCACTTTTGTTTAAATAAACATATGATTCTTCTTTAAATCCCACTTGAAAATCTTAGAAATCTACACCATACAACGCTGGAGACTATAACTCTTTTCCTGTCACCTAATTCCCTGTCAACTGGAGGGACTTAACTATCAGACCATGTAAAAACGTTATGTTAGCAAGAAACAGGGAAACAAAGAGCAAGAAGTGACCCAGAGAGACAATCAAAGGTGTTAGGCATGGAGCAAGAATAATAGGAAAAGATAAAGGTTTGGTTGGAACATATAAAAGCTGGAGTCACTTACTGAAACAATTACAGAACTACATAATGCCAGAGCTGGAGGGTGCAAGTGTCCTCATTTTTCAGATGAGGAAACTGTGATCTATGAAGGTGAAATCAGTTGCCTTCAGTCACACACTCAAGTCAGTTGAAGCACAAGACATTTTTGCCATAACTGGATATTCAAGAGCAAGAAATGTGGTTGAGGAGGTTTATAATTCTCTGAATAATCACATCAGTTCTAAATGTCACTTTGTATGTGTTTGTGTGTGTATGTGTGTGTGTGTGTGTGTGTGTGTACAAGTGTGTGGTGTGGTTGTTCACTCTAGTTTTCAAAGAAGACCAGTGACATCATGGAGTGATGTCTACACTTGCCTATAAGTTGGATTGAAGTGAGACAGAACTGCACAAAGACCTCGGCCTCACTCTTTCTTTCAGTCATTGAAGTTCAATGTCAAGACAAAAGGCAGGATGACAGGTGATGGCCTGGGATACAGTCAATGACCTTGGAATCTTCAGTGTCTGACCAAGCTCTAGTAGTACTCCAGAGCACATGCTGCCATTGCTTTTATGGCCATTGGAATAAATTCTCATCTGCTCTGAAGACATCCCCTTAACTCCCAGATGGGTTTGAGGTCTGTCAGTTATTCTTTAACTTGGTTGAACCCATCTGTCAAGAGTTTATTAGAGTGTGGTCACTATGTCTGCCATGGCTTTTTGCAGCTTCAGGTGAGAGGAGGGTGAAGGTGGACATCAGGGTCAACCAGGAGGGACAAGCAAAGTATTTTTGAATCTTGAATCTTGAAAGTAATTTTGAATCTTGTCTATCTCCTCAAGCTGGTTAGATTCCATTTACTTTCATAAAACCTGAATCTGCCTGCTGCTGAAAGCCAGATACCTCAAAAAGTATAATGTAAGGACTGACACAATGCAAGGTAAATTAATACTGGCCACAGACTCTGAGCAAGGTTCATTGATATGGTCATCTTGAGGCAGGGAAGATTAAATTGCTTTTATAAAGGAAAAACACAATTCAAGTACTGTGGGGGGAAATAAATCACTGAATTAATACCCCTCCTTTCTATAAGCTTCTTGACATCACTAAATTCAAAGGGAAATTCAAAGGGAAAAATAAAGCATTTCCTATTTATCACAAGCATATTTGAAGCTAAGAGGTTTCTTAGGGGTTGAATAACACTCCTACAAACACAAGTGATGATTTCTTTGGAACTCTCTTCTTGTGTGTGGCTTTGTTATATAGTCATGTTTTCAGTTGTGTCTGGCTCTCTGTGACCCCATTTGGGGTTTTCTTGGCAGAGATACTGCAGTGGTTTACCCCTTCCTTCTCCAGCTCATTTTACAAATGAGGAACTTAGGCAAATGGAATTAGGTGACTTGACCAGGGTCACATAGCTAGCAAGTGTTTGAGGTCAGATTTGTACTCATGAAGCTGAGTCTTCCTGATTTCAGACCTGGTACTCTATGCCATCTTGCTGCCAATCTTGTATGTAGGGATCTTTTGAAAAATAGATCAGTGTGCCTGGAAATGGGGTTTTCCTTCCATAGGTTCAATTCATTTCAACCATTATGTATCCAGTATCCACTGAGAAAGGAAAAATGGCCTAGTAGTATGGAAAGTTCATTGGAACTAGAATTAGGAGAGACAGGTTGAAATCTTGGTGGGTCTATCACTTACTAACCTAATAGTCTAATAGCAAACCAGTAAGCTCCCTGAAGCTCAATTTTTTTTCATCTACAAAATGGGTTTAATGCAATTCTCAAGGCCTACTCTATAGGGTTGTTGGGAGGAGAGTGCTTTGAGAATCTTTAAAAAAATATGGAAATATGGATTATTTCCCTTGTGCCTGGCACTGCACTAGTCACTGTAAGGAAGAGAGAAGAAATGGTCACTTGAGCAATGTGAATTATTTTCTATGTGCTCAGCACTTAGGGATTTTGCAATGTTTAAATAACTATCCAAAACAGCACAAGATTAAGGGCCAAAATAAGATTACTATGAACTGAAGGTGATACTTTGAAATACTTTGTCCTGTGATGCCCACAGTAAAGCTCTAGTTCAATAACAGTATTGACAAGATATCAACTTCCAACTGCCTACTCAAAAAGGACAATATACCTTGTTAATCAAAGAAATAGTGTCGAAGCAGCTGAGCTCAGAAATCCTTATCCTTGGATCATGTGCTTTCTTGTCTCTGTGAAATTGGTCTCCTATTTGTCATTGGGACTTTGACCTAGCTCATGCATCCCTCCAAAGGAAAGCCTTGTCTCATGCCCTACCCGACCTCTTTTCTTTACTGATCATGTATGCATTTATCTATTTATACATTGTATAAACCCAGGAGAATACAAGCGTCTTGAAAACTGAGACTGGTTTTTGTTTGTTTCTGCTATTGTTTTGTCTTTGTATTCCTGATACAGTTCTTTGAAGGTAGAAGTTGCTTTAAAAATGCATGTTGAAGAAAAAAAAAAGAGACCAAAAAATGCATGTTGAATTGGTTTGAAATGGATCTTTAACTCGTCCCTTTTCTTTCAAAGCCATGTGCAAATCAATTACCAGCTCTGGTTGATGTTACCTTCCTAATACCTGTTACATCAGTTCTATTTGCTCCATTCAGAGTATATTATCCTAGTTCACAACTACTCATTCCTCATATGGACTTGCAATAGTCTCCTAGTTGGTCACTGTACTTCCAGTGTCTTTATCTCTCTACAATTTATACTGCATCCAACTGCCAAAAGAATCTTCTTAGATAATGTCTGAACACTTCTCTTGCCTGTACCAAAAAATTCCTCAATATTTATTGCTTAGAAGCAATAAAGACAAAATATAATTTTCTAAGCCTCAGTTTTAAAGCCCTATCTAATCAAGTTTTATATTATTTCTCCCATTTTTTATTAATGTAGTCTCTCTAACCAATTTCTTTTTCTTTTCTTACGTTTTCAAGACAAACACATCCATTTATAGGTCTTTTGTCTCAATTAACTATCTCTCTGATTTCTTGTGTCAATAAGATTTTAAAAGAGCCCTTTTTAATATCCCATTTTAACATTTTACTAGAATGTAAACCATTCATCTTTGTAAAGTCAATTGTTCACTTGTAGTTATTTCTTTTATTTTCCTCTCAACTTCCATATTTGTCTTTCAAAGTTTGTTTTTCAGTTCCTTTATTTTAACCATCCAAAACATTTGAAAATCCTCTTTTTTCACTCAACATCATTTTTCCCTTTATCAGACAATACTCAATTTAAGCAGTAATTATTAGTGTTTTTGCCTATCTTATTCCATGTTCTCCTATTCTTTACAGTGATGACTAATTAATTTTGCGTGATATTTTTTAAGTATCCTTGATACTTGATTTTTTTTCTTTCTAACTGCTTGTAATATTATTTTTTTTTTCTCTAGAAGGCCCAGATTTTGGCAAAGTCATTCACTCTCCCTCTGAGACTACTTCAAATTTGTCTGTTTGAAGGTTGCCTACCTCATTACAGATGAGAGCTCTTTGAGAGCAAGAAATTTTTTTGTCTTCTTTGGTTTTTTCCCATGTTTTATTTTGTATTCATGGCATTTAGCACAGTACCTGGCATATAATAAAGGTTTAATATCTCTTAGCTGACCAACTGTAAAATAGAGATTATAATAGTGCCTAGACCATAGCTTTGTTGTGAGAACATAATGAGTTAATATATGTAAAACTCTTTGCATATCTTAAAGTGCAATATAAATATTAACTAATGTAATTCCATTATGGGGCTATTTGTTTTGTAAAATGTTTAGACATTTTCATGAAACTTTCTGATAGCCTTCATATTCTCGCAGGCTGAAATGTATTTTATCATACAATTCAGGTAGCCAAATGTAGATTGCATGAAATTAATCAGGGTCTCTACTCTCTGCCACTATTTGATGTTGAGATAGTGCCACTGCAATCAGAGTCATAACCAATCATAACTATACTTTTTTTGTGCTTAGAGAAGTCATATTTGAATTTATTCCTCAATTTTTTTCCTTTTTAATTTTTTAAAATTGTTTAAAATTATTTTAATTTATTTGTTTTCAATTTGCTACAATCACTTCCATAGCTTTTAGATTTTCTCCCCCTCCCTATTCCACCACTGAAATGACATGCAATTTTATATGAGTTCTACACATACATTCTTATTAAATACATTTTCACATTAGTCATGGTGCATGGAAGAATTAAAATGAACGGGAAAAAAACTCAAACAAAACAAAACATAACACAAGAGAAAATATTCTCCTTCATTCTACTTTCCAGTTTCATAGTTTTTCCTCTGGATGTGGATGGCATTTTACCTTGAGTCTTTTGGGAATATTTTAGGTCCTTGTAATGCTGTGAAGGGCTAAGTCCAGAAAAATCTCTCGCACACATAGCTATACTTTATACAAATTCAGATGAGGAAGTGATGGTAGTGGCTCTGAAGAAGACAGTCAGGATAGTACCTTTGTAATAGTCATACACCACAGGAGATCTGTTCTTTAGAGCATCTAATTGTCACATCCACAGAGTTTGGTGAGGAAGTAATGCCAACACGATAGATGTTTGTCAATGGGATTCTGAGGATGACAAATTAAGGTTATTGTGCTTTGCTTTATTGCTGAATCACCATGACATTGGACGTGGAGATAATAACTTATTCTGCAGAAGGGCAGGCTAATTTTCCCTCTACTATGTCACCCTAGGACCAACTCTGTTTGTTTTATGTTAGTTACATTTCTGAATAAAACTAAGTCAGCAGGGAATCAGGATGAGCTAGGAAAGGAAATGAATATATGAGGCAGCCTGGTCAATGAATCACTTAAAAAAATAGATTTTTATGTGCAGAGATTTCCTTCCAAAATTAAATGCATGTTTATTTGAATTATCCCTTATTGTATAAATTCCAGTAGTAGAGGTAATTGCAAGTTGACTCTATCTCTCATATAAATTCATTATTTTCTGGTATTTCTTCTCCCTTATTTCACAAACCTGTGTCAAAGCAAGTGCTGTTGAATGTTAGGAACTAAATACAGATTTCTCTAAAGAAAATAAAGTTTTACAAAATCCATTCTCAATTGATTTGCTCTCATGGAGTCATTCTTTTCCCCCTCCCCACACTAAAAACCATCAGAAAGACAGAGTTCTTTTGTGGTCCTTAAGCTTTTCCCTACAGTTTTGCAAATCCAAATTCAAGAGCTTTGAGATAATCTAAGCTGTGAAGCAGAGGAGGAAAAATGAAAAGAAACAGACATTGAATCTATCAGTAAAAGTTCAAGTGAAAAACTGCAGGGATTAGTTGGATAATTCAAGTACAAATTATCAAGCTTGCCTGTCCAGAGTAATCAAATAAACGAGATAGAAGCAAACTCCCTAAATTGTGCCATGGTGATAAGGACAAAGAAAATTCCATTTATCTTGCACATAGAGGCATCCAATCTTACTTATTTGGGCATTAGGATCATAGTATTAAGAGATGCAAGTGATATTAGAGAACATTCCATCCAGACCTCTTATTTTAAAGATGAGGAAAATCAGCCCCGGAAAAGTGGAATAACTTAATTGCTCAGGTTATAAATAAAATGGGCAGTTGATGGCTCAATGTATAGAACACTGGGCCTGGAGTCAGGAAGAGCTTGAGTTCAAATCCAGCCTCACAGATTGAATAACTCCATGACCCTGAGCAAATCACTTAACCTTGTTTTCCTGAGTTTCCTCATCTGTAAAATGAGCTGAAGAAGGAAATGGTGTCTTTGCCACAAAAACCCCAAATGAAGTCAAAAGAGTCCAGCATGGCTAAAAAACAAAAACAAACAAAAAGGACTGAATGAAAACGATAATACATAGAACAACTAAAATGCGAATCTAGGTCTTTTGACGTGGGATAACTGTGCTCATTCCCCTATATCACATTGTCTCTGTACTAGAAAGATTCCCAAAGCTTTATAGAGTTATGATAAGAAGTCTTCTCACAAAATGATGATTGTGGGAGAAGGTTTGGCATCTAGATAAATGAGGGGCTAAGATCAGTGGGACTGAGTTAAACAGAACACAGAAATAAATGTATTGATATGCTGAAGTGTGTTACATGTTGGTTTTGTTTTAGTACCTAGCATCCTCTTTAAATTAATTGATCAGATTTTCACTATGCCATTAACTACCTATGTGAACTTGGGCTCACACTTAATCTCTTTGAGTTATGGTTACATCTTCTAAAATGGAAGTTGGGCTCAATGATTTCTTGATGGAATGATCTGTGCCCTAGGAACTGAAGGAATCATCAACCCCTATAATGTATTGGAAGTATCATTGTCAAATGTCTCTCTTTTGCGGGGGGGAATGTTTGGTCCTTGTCCATATTCACCACGATCATAGTCAGATTTTGCCTCTTTTCTGAAAATAATTAGTTAGTTAATGTTTGAGTGGGATCTTGTGGACAGTTCAATTTGTCAGTGAGCATTTATGTTTTTTTCTCTGTAATTTTTTTATTTTATTTTATTTTATTTGTTTTCAGTGTTCTACAATCACTTCCATATATCTTAGATTTTTTTCCCCTCCATACCCCTCCTTCCTCCTTCTTCCCCCACTACCTCCCCACTCCCTCCCTTATATGGCATACAATTTTATATAGGTCCTACGCATACATTCCTATTAGATATATTTTCACCTTTGTCATGCAGCAAACATTTGTGAAATGCTTACTGTGTGGCAGGCACTGTGCTAAACCAGTTGGCAAAAAATGGAAGTAGAAAAAAGGTCCCTGCTCTCAAGGAGCTTAAATTCTAATGGGGGAAGATGACACATAAAAGAGGGAATGGGAAAGGGTTGGAGAGAGACAAAGGTACTTGTTGTGAATACATGATTGAAAAGTTCTTGAATTTGGTCAGGACCAGAATGAGATGTAGCTGGATTGGATGCAGGCTTAAATACAAGTTCTAAGAGAAGTCATTTAATCAGAAAGAAAAAGAGAGAGAGAGACAGAGAGAGAGAGAGAGAGAGAGAGAGAGAGAGAGAGAGAGAGAGACAGACAGACAGACAGACAGAGATAGAGAGACAGAGAGAGACAGAGAGAGAGACAGAGACAGGCACAGAGAGAGACCACAGGAGTATACAGTACTTCTAGTGTATAGATTCCAAGACTGTAGTTAAGTTTCAGGATGAAGAATTATTACTGTGTTTGTCCTTTGTTCTCGAAGAGGACCAGGACATCAAGATGATGACATGACTTGAATTTGACTTTGAATTGAGTGGCAGCTGTGCAAAATCACCAACTTAACTTTCTTCTCCTGAGCCATCTGGGTTCAGTGGCCTGATATTCATCACGATAACTGGAGAAGGCCCAGGATGCAATGTGAGACTCTGGCCCTTTCAGGCCAAGGCCTTATCACATTCTCACTTTGAGTAAGATGCACCCATTCAATGAATGGTCTTCTTTAAGTAGTTACTCAAGGAATGACCACTTTAAAAAAAATCAAACTTAGAGGGGAAGACCCTCAGAGTAAAAAGAGAAACAATTACTATTTAGGACCAATTACTATTTACTTGGTTCTAAGACCAATATATTGTCCATTTGCAGTGGCTGCCTAAGAAATGTAATGCTGCACAACTCTTATGGATTGGATTGTCCATCCAATCATGTTTCAGGGTCTGGACAAAGGATGCTCTTGACCCAGTTTATTTTTTTTTCCTAAGGTCCTTTGAGTGGTGTTTGATTTCATGCAGATCTTCAGTTTTTCAAGGTTTGACACAGTCTACACAGTGGCATCCACCAATAGGATACTAATAACTGCCATTAGTGCAGTTTTTTTTTTAATTGGCAAAACACTGGTCTGATCCCTCAGAGAGATGAAAGAGTTTTGGGAGATTTTCCTCCCATTTCCCACCACTATGCTAGACCAACTAGATCAGAAAGGGATTCTTATGCCACTTTTAAAACTTCGGTTCTCCCACCCCTAAGCTAGTAGGTTAAGTGGGGGTTGTATCACAGACATTGAAAATATTGCCTATCCCATACATAATCTATGCTTCTTCTTTTCCTTATCTCTCTCAAGGAAATAAAGTTGAATAGATAATGAGGTAGAACTGATGTGCCCCACCCAAGGCAACCCTTTCCAACTCCAAGAGCTTCTTGTCTTTAATTCATCACATTTAGTTTTTATATCATCTTTATCATTTCTTATTCTAGCACAGCTACAGATAGGCCTTTCCTTGTCATAATCAGGACCATTAGGCTAAGGGAGGAGAATTTACAAATTGTAGAGTATTTTATATGTTCTGACTCTCCAGGATATGGTGAAATACTTTGACCTTTTCATGGTTTGATATATTGATCAGTTTAGTCTTTGTGACTTATTTCTCTCTTTCCATTTGGTGTCTGCAGCCTCATTCATTAAGTTGAGGGAGATCGAAGAGCTTAGATGTCTATGCTAAATGCAAGCTATTAAAAATGAATACTGCTACAGGAATTAGATTAAAGATATTTGGATGCTAATATTCACATGTCTCACCCTTGTGCCAATTGTAATGGGGATGAGAGATGACATAACATAATTCAGCTATCCCATCTATGAGTGCAGCAGCAACTGGGAGATCAGAGTCTTTCTTTTTTACTTGTAGAGAGAGAAAGAATTGTGCTGCTTCCTCCAGGGCCAGAGTTTTCCAGCTCTTGGCTTCCCTTAGTTCCTTACGCCAGCCAGAATGACTCAGCACACTTCAAAGTCAACAACTGCTTCCAGGTCTCTATGAGTTTTATCAGTTTCACATTATGAAAGGCAGAAATATAAAATGAAAATTCACTAGAAGTAACCCACTGAGATTTCTGCTTATTTTTAATTTTTCCTGCAATGTATGTGATTATCTCTTTTGCAATTTATGTTACATCAAAGTATTCGGACCAGGCAGAGACAAATGGAAAGAAAAAAATCCAGTAGTTCACCTTCACCATGGTTCTCCTTGTGGTTATGAACAAAAATCCAAAAAGTAAATCCCACCTTTAATGAGTAGGCACAGTTTGTGCTCACATAGATCTTAACAACTCTTTAAAGACCAAGAAATTCATCCAAATATTATAACAATGTGGATTAAATTTTTTTTAAAAAGAGGTTAAATTCAAACTAAACTAAAAAAAATAAAACTAAATTTAAAAAAGTCCACAAAAGTCCTCTAGGACATCATTTAATCCTCATAACTCTGCTCTTCCTGAGTTCAAGTGTGGTATCAGACACTTACTATGTGACCCTGGGCAAGTCACTTAACCTTATTTGCCTCCATTTCCTCATCTGTAAAATGAGCTGGAGAAGAAAATGCCAAACCACTCTAGTATCTTTGCCAAGAAAATCTCAAATGAGATAATGAAGAGTCAGATATGACTGAAATGACTGAACAATAAACAAAATTGGCATTTGATGGAACTTATGAAATGACTGAGTTTCACGAGTGGACTGAAAACTTTCCATGGGTACCATCCGAAAAGAAGGGATACCCTTAAGGAGTTTACACTTAGTGAGTAATGTACACCTTGAAGGGAAATGTATTGTGCAACACATCACTGCAGGCTACAAACATTTATCATTTGAAGAATACATAGTAAGATCTGTCCTAGCAGCTAGAATTATACGTCAGAAACTAGTTACTTTTCTTGAACTTACATACCACTTACAGATACAGATTTCAAAATATTCTGGAGAAACTTACCATTAAACTCTTATGGAACTTCACTGTTATCATAGACCAAACTTCTGTCTTCAATCACTGGACATAACACACACACACACACACGCACACACACATACACTCCAGATAGATATTCTGTAAAATTGGATAAGTATAGTGCCTACTTCCCAGGGTTGTGAAGATGACTGAAATGATATTTGTAAAGTACTTTGCAAACCTTACAGTACTCCATAATGATAGCTATTGATATAATAATAGATGATGATGATAAATCTCTAAATTGAATTGAATGTGATACAGCCTTCCTGAAAATGAAAATCCATAGTTTTATATATATATATATATATATATATATATATATATATATATATATATATATATATAGTATGTATGAAACATAGCTGAAGTTCAAGAAGAAACTAGCATGATATAATGTTCTCCCTTTCCAATTCTCATTCTTCTGTATTGTGTTGTCCTTGAGGAAATAACACTTATTGGAGGAATCCATGTCCTTCTTTAGAGGGGTTTAAAATGACTTTTGTCAGGAATTTCTCATTATTAGGACAGATATTTCCAATTATATTGTGTATTAGTCATTTAATTAATTTACTTTATTATCAGAGCACAGGGAAGCCATAAAATACTTTTTTTCTTTTCTAGATCCAAGGTTTTTCAACTGCATCATTTACATTAGTTTGAATTCAAACATTTTACTATTTCACTTTTAACTAGTTTTGTAATAAAATGGAACCATTTGGAGAAGATTTAATATTTGCTAATGGGAGGCTTCATGTCTTATCTTGTTTTCTTCTCTTAGCATTCTTCTTTCTTTAAATTAACTCTGGGTACTAAATCATTCTGGAATAATGTTTTTTTATTCTTCTTGTTTTTCAGATTTGCTTTTTCTCTTTTTAAACTTGAGATTTCATTTAAATTGCATTTATGTAGCAAAATTGAAAAACCGATGTTATTACCCGGATCATTTTTAAGCAAAATCATTCTTTGCCTAATACTGTCTGTTCAGTGCTAAAGAAATATGTGCATGTGCTTATCCTAAATTTTCTGGATAATTGCCTCAGTGTATTGTCCTTGGTGGGCAAGGAGCCAATAAGGACATTTAAACTCTAGTTAGCGTTCCTAGTGAACCCATGAGATCTGATATATTCTTTACAGGAGAGGCAGCTAGGAGGCAGAGCAGATAAAAACCTGGCCCTGAAATCAGAAAGTTCAAATCTGTCCTCAGTCACCCACCTGAAGTGTGACTTTGGCAAGTCACTTAACCTTTGTCTGCCTCAGTTTCCTCAACTGTAAAATGGGGATAATCATGGCACTTGCTACTCAGAAATGTTGTGAACATCAAATAAGATATTTGTCAAGCCCTTAGCACAATGATATGAACCTAGTAGGTGCCTAATAAAAACTTGTTTCATTCTCCTTTATATACATATATATATATATATATATATATATATATATATATATTAACATACAATCATATTAGAGAATCACTTATCCAAGAAGATAAGGAGTGAAATAAGGTGACTTCTACCACCTTGTCCACAATTTAGAGTGATCGCTCTGGCTCTTCCATGTATCTCAGTGTCCTTATCCTTAAAATGGGGATATGTTATCAATGATGTAAAAAATGGCAGTTTTTTTCAGATCATTGTAATGATATAGAATTTTATTCCTTCTTTTTACTTTATTTTTCCTTTCCTGGAAAGGAAAGTGCATAGATTGCGATAAATATAATTGCATAGATTGGGAACCTTTCTTTCAACCACTGGTTCCAAAAGTTGGATTTTGTACTAGTTCATAAAATATATAGAATTATGGAAATACTATGGCAGATCTATGGGAAAGTGACTTCATCTCTTTGGGTAATACCAGATAGTTTCTAAGGTCCCTTCCAACCCTAAACAAAATGATCCTATGATTCTCTGATCCAAATTCACCCTCAAAGGCCCCAGGTTAGCTCCTTCAAATGGAAAATACTTGGAATTTTACAAGTACTTAAAGGTTAAAAGATCCCAAATATTTTTGTTTAAATCCAACGAAGAAGTTGTGAACCATTACAAAGAGCAATGATTATAAAGCAGTCCCCAAACTTTTTGGACTCAGTATTCCTTTATACCCTTAAAACTTACTGAGAAATCCAAAGAACTTTTGTTTATGTGAGTTATAGCCAGTAGTGTGTCCAGTAGGGAAACATTTAACAACCAGCTCTTCATGTGACTCTTTAAAATTAATTTGCATCATTAAAATTTTCTGCATCATTTTATTAAGTCTACACAATCAACAAAACAACATGTCGAGACCTGCTTTGTAGTAGCTGATAAAGTGTAAATGCTCACAATGAAAATTTAGCAATCAACTGACTGGAGCTGCCTCCAACATACTCCCAGTTATTGTAGTAGAAATTAAAACTGATGAATTTTTAAAACATATGTTTACTAATTCTTTAAAAATCACAATAATAACTCATTTTAGACATATTGCTTCTATTTTATGTTAAAATACTTATAAAATTTAGTGAGGAGTATGGTCTTGTTTAATGTGTTTTTGCAAATCTCTTTTGATGTATGACTTAGAAGAAAACTTGATCCTCATTTTTGCTTTTGCATTTACTCTGTTAGGATATAGCATTCTGATGGAAGAAAATCTAGCCTTTCACAGACATGTGGTTGAAAAATGGAAGAGTATTTTAATTTTAAAATGGTATATTAATATGATCATTGTCACTATTATTCTTTTAAAAATAATTTTCACTGAGCAGACGCCCCTTGGAAAGGACTTGGATATTCTCAGATGTCCTCAGAATGCCTACTTTGAGAACTGCTGTTCTGGAGTCCAATGACTTGGATTTAAATAGTGCTTCCTGTCTGTATGACTTTTGATGAGTCACATAAAAAAGGGTCTGGGTTTGGTTGCCTCTAAGTTCTATCCTAGGCATTTGGGTGGCACAGAAGAGTACCAGGTCTGGAGTCAGGAAGACCTGAGAACAAATGCAGCCTCAAACCCGTACTAGCTGTGACCTTATGCTCTGTTTGCCTTAATCCAATGGAGAAGGAAATGGCAAACTGCTCTAGTATCTTTATTAAGAAAACCCTATGAACAGCATAGTCCAGTCATGAAGGGTTGGACTTGACTGAATGACTGACCAATAACAATATCCATCCTATTTGGTATCCTATGATGGCATAGCATCCTATGATACCGCAAGGGGTCTTTCCATTTGGGAAGAGGAAGGAGCACAAGAAGCACCCTCTCCAAAGGTCTGGACTGCTTGCTCATAATATTCATTGATATCAACTTTCTGATAGAATTTTAATTTTTTTTTATTTTATCCCCTGCTCAGCACACACACCTGAATGACAAATTCTGATTTTAGATTCTCACATGAATCACAATAATGTGTTAGGAGTCTCTACCCAGTGTAGCTATTAGTTAAAAACAGATTTAGCACGCACATTAATAGACATAGGAATGGAGAGAAGTAATGCTTTAAAGGAAAAAAAAAGTCCCAAATAGCAGATGATTATTGAATGTTTGGACCAAATTCTGTTTTCAGATGAATTAAGGTTAGTGGCAGGATTAGTTCTTAGTGCAGCAGGATTAGATATTGGTATATTACCCACCCTAGAGTAATTTGGCATCATAGGATAATAGAATTTAAAGCTACAAGTGCCTTTAATAAGAGCAGCATTTTAAGGCTTTCAAGTTACTTTACATATATAATATCCTCCCCTATTGCAATCCATTTTTTACTTAATATTAATGAGAACCATATGAAGTACAGTAATTTCTTGTAAGTGGATTTTAGTGTAAAAAAGGTGGATTTTAGCATGTGTAAAATGGATTTTTGTTATTATTTCATAGAGTTTAATTTCTCAGGTATTAGATATAAATTCTCATGATTATGGCTCAAAACATCTCTGCCATGCTTGCACAGCATTATATAATGATAAATAATATAAATACCCACTGCTTGTGAGGCTATTTCTTGTGGAGCTATTGCTGGCAATATGCCTTCTTTGTTAGTTGACCTGTAAAACAAGTGGGCACTGGTCAAGGGGTGGAGAACTTTAGGGTTGAATGCTCAAGCTGGAATGGTGTGGGTGCTCTAATAGACCACCATGAAGGCTTGGGGGGAATCTGTGTTTGCCTCAACCCCCTTGAAGCTTGAGAAGATTTAAGGGAATGCTGTGCCTATCTTGATTGACCCCATCGAGATATGGGGTACTTGCCCTTCCTTCTTGGCCGGGCCCCTGTGAGAAGGGTGATTTGGGAGTGTTACAGGACTTTATCCTCCCATTTCCAACAATCTCTTCTGAGCAAACTGGACTAGAATAAAGTAAGATTATTAACCCCTTTGAAGCTATCTTAGTGTCTTCCCTGCCTGGCCAGATCAAGAGGGAACCTGTGCCAGCACCCTTCCTGTGTGCTGTGTTTGTCAGTCTTACATTGCTATAGTTATTTTTATCTTTATATTACAGATGAGCAGTCTGAGAAAAGTTAGGTGACTGACCTATGGTTGCATGACTAATAATTGCGTTAGACAGAATTTGAACCAGGTTAAAATAACGTTTTAGTACAACATTATTAAGTTATAAAGCAATACCTCTTTAAGATCATGTAGACTAAGTCCTTCATTCATTTTTATAGATAAAGAAACCAGGGACCAGAAATGTTAAATGATGTACTTAAGCAATGAAAGGGTGGAGATCAATTGAACCAAGTGATTATCTGCTTGAATCCACTCAGGTGGCGTGCTCTGATACTTTGACCAGCTGAATCACTTTGCTAGTGAATTGAACTGAATTAGACCAAGTAGAAAAAGTCCTTGATCAATTGAAATGTTTTGGAAAGCCATTTCAGGAAAGAAATGAAGAGATGTTGTCCAGGAAGTGTGTTCAGATTAGCTGAAAAAACTTGGCCATGCCCTAAGTTCACCTATAAAATAGCAAACCCGTTCAGAAACCAGAGTTTTCAGTGTTTTGGTAGGTAGAGTAGAAATCTGGTCAAGTCACAAGGAAAAAATTGATTGAGGAAAAGAAAGAGTGAGGAAATTATTCCCCATCTGTATCTTGCCCATGAGAAGACTTCATGAATTTCAAAGTTCTGGAGGATTTGGACTTTTTTTTTTATCAGTTTTACCAGTGTTCCTGGAAGAGCAATGGTTCATATCAACATCTGCACTGGAAACCAAGGATATACATACTAGAATTGAGAGCAAAGGCAGATTCAAAGAGTTCAGAAGAAATATTATAACTCTCTTAAGGGGAACATGTTGAAGATTGTATCAAAAGGACTTACTTCTAGGAGCTGATTTACCAGTTTACCACATGTGCTTTCTAAACTTGAGTCTTTTACCTGGGCTCTTCATGTTCTTGCAGGAGAGTGTGCCTCAGCCTTTAGAGGAACAAGAAGTTATTTTCATCAGCAATACTATTATAGTAAACACCCATTTCTAAAACTTAGTACAAATGACTGACTGAGGGATACCAACCAAAAATCATGAGGAAATGCAAAATGGTGGGGAGAAAGGTCTCGTGATCTGTTACACTAGAAAACTAACAGCAAACTTTCAAGGCTACCCATAGAGTACTGAGGGGAGATAAAAATAGCCACCTTCTGGGGTCTCATCCTGTAAATATGAGTAGAACCAAGAGAGTACTAAGAGGGCATTTACTTTATTAACATTACACAGATAGTAAGCAGAAGAGCAGAAGAGCCAGAATTCAAGTCTAGATGCTCTCATTTTATGTGGGGGTAGTACCATATTCCCTTAGGCACTTGTGGTAGCACTATAAAGTGAACCAGCTTTAATTTGCTGTGATTTAGTGTGCCATCTAAACCACCACTCAGTGGTTTAGGGAGTTAAAAATGGATGCCCTCTTAGACACAAGGTCTTCAGGAAAACTGTTACGTGGCAGTTTGAATTTTTAATGATGAAAAGAAATATTTTTCTTTTGTAGGAATTATTCATTTGTTAGAGTAAATTGGATTATTTTACTTCCAGTAAACAAGGCATTTTAAAGTAGCACACATAGTTTCTGGACGGGGGAGGTATGTAAATTGAAGAGAGAACCAGGAGTTTTGGATGAAGAACTATTTCCCTAGAAATGCCTAGCTTGTTTTGTGGCACATATGAATCTATTAGGAAATTGTATAGAAACGTCAAGAGAAGTCAATTCCCTTAAACTATAAAATAAGTTCTTCTAAAAAATAATCCCTTGGGTTAATAACAAAATATGTGTGCTTTCTGTGGTGACAGTGAGATAAAATGACCCACCAGATTTTTGAGAAGCAACAATTAAAACCCATGGGAGACATTAAAAGTTTGTTTTGGCTAAACCGGTAAGGGATAATCTCAAAGAAGGTAATTGAGAGTTGATTGTAAGTCCTTAATTTTGCCTCTCTCCCTTACTGAATATTAACATTTCACCACTTGATGTCACTCCAGCATTTCTTATTCCTTTGTTGTTTCTTCAGCAGGCTTTGGGAGGATTATTCTGATCCTTACTGGAAATATGATAGATTTTTATTTTCTTTTTCAGAATGGAAAGTAAGAATTTATATCTGAGGGTGTTTGTCCTAATTTTAAACTACAGTTTGAGCAATTTAAATGAAAGTCAATATGTTATATAGAAGAAGAAAAGTAATCAGAGATTAATTGATAATGTTGTGACCCTTTTAAAGTGGAATGAAGTCAGGCAAAGACCAAAGATGCACGGATGGAAATAGAGCAATCCCCAGACTTGTAAGAGAGAACATGTAAAATTAAATAATTATGTAAAGACACATTCCAAATTTTAAATAATATATGAAAATAATACTAATGGCAATATTGGTCTTTTCATCTTTTTAATGAGTTTAGGTAGAAATGGTCTAGGGTCCAGTTGCTAATCTATTATTAATTTATGTAAGGGGGCTAGGAACTCTGGGATGCCATGGTAGGACCACATCCAGGGTGCTTGGAACTAATGGCACCTGAGGCAGGACTTGCCTTGTTTTCTTCCTAGAGTTTAGGGGAAAGTGGGCGATCACGAGCTGGACACAAGGTTAATTCGAAGCAGGGACTGGAGGATTAGATTTGACCTTTAAGGGGTTGGCTGAAGGGTATAATATACGAGGCTATGATACTGCAAATAATGTTGCTTCACTGCTAATAAACAGGGTTGTCTTACATCCTGACTCCCACCTCATTCATTGCATCCTGAGAATGGCATAGGGTCTTGCTGGTCAAGATCCTCTACCCAAAAGGAACTTCACAAATTTATACTTTTTTGTTCTTTGGTTTATTACAAAAGTAGACAAAATAACTGTTTTTCAAGGTCAAATGAAAATATTGGAATATAAGTACATCTTGTGATCTCACTGAAAGCATCTTTAGAACAATTGCTGACCTTAGTAAATACTCAGATTCCATGAGCATTCCAGCATGAATTCAATCTTCAGGTTATTTTGTTTTTATCACTGGACGTTGAGAAGAAGTATAGTGGATAGAGAGATGGACTTGGAGTCAAGAAGGCTTGGACTCAAGACTGACCTGGGTGAGACATTTTCTTGCTCTGTGAGATGGTCAAATCACATTATTTCTCAGAAGCATCCATCAGTTCTAAAAGAATTGTCCAATAAACAACAGATTGCCTGTAAACTTGGCATATTAACCCTTGGCTATAAGTAGTTATGCAAAGAATTATGGTTCTTAAACATCTCAACTCCTTTTCTTTTTCCATCAGACAGTTATTCCAGTAAGTTAGAATTTATTAAGAGCATACAACAAACAGAGCACTATGTGAGGGTTACAATAAAGGTTGTTTTTTAATCTGGGGTTTATGAACTTTAAAAATATATATATTTTGATAATTACATTTCTATATGATTGTTTTCTTTTATGATCTTAATTTCATTTTATGCAATTCTGAGAAGGAATTTGTAAGTTTTACTGTTTTATCAAAGGTACCCATGACAGGAAAAAGAAAAAAAGGATAAAGGAATGAGTCCCAAGGGAGAAGTAAATGAAAATAAAAATTCACCTGTATCTTCTTGGAGTTTATACTCCAATAACTTTAAATCAATGAATAACATTATTATAAACATTCTCATTTTTGGTCATGCTGCTTAAGAAAATGTGAGTTGCATGCAATAAAGCCAAACCACTGGCAATAGGAAGACTGAGATTGAATATGACATGTATGTATACTGGGGCAGTAAATGGCAGTGAAAGCAAAAGAAAGTCAGATCTGGTTTCCTATTTTCATGGTATACCTGTCAACCCACATAACCTTTTACCATCTCATATTTTTTTTTCCCAAGCCTTCATCTGTGATGAAGGGAGAATGTCGAGTACCCAGAAGAAGGTTGTGATCACCAGAAACACTTTCTTCCATCAAAATGAAAACATCTGTTCTTGTTTGGTTTTTTTTTCCTATTTGACTAAAACACTGAGTTTATGCTAATGATAAAGTTACTTTACTAAAAGAAAGCCTGAAGCACTGCTTTCTTATGTACTGCGATATTGAACCAAAGCAACAGAGCGAAGCCCCCAGACAAATTGAGCACTTTATACAAAAGGAATCTGTACCAGGAGTCTAAATAACTCAAGCTCGGCAACCATGAAAATCAAGGGCACAAAGTGAATCAGGTAAAGTGTCAATAAGCAAGTTGTCTGGATTTCTATTAGAGCTGTAGGCATCCATGACTGAGGGTGCAAGTGATTTCCCAATAACTTGAGAAAGAAATAATCATAGATCTCAGGGTCACCTCGATACCATAACAAGGGACTGGAGTAGTGAAGAAATTGTAGTAATAATATTTATGTTTGTGTACTCTTTTTTTCCCTCCCAGCACTACTAATATATGCTAGTAACAAATATATGCTAGCATAGAGAAATTCCAACTCTCTTTAACTTATAGTCCTATGGCCTCAAGCTGTGAAAATTACTTTTACTCATCATAATCTCCTGCCCTATCTTTCCCCTTGCTTCAGTCTTTCTAATTGTCATTCTTGTCCCATTCATGACCTCCAGTTCTTTAATCTAATTCTATTCTAGGGCTTCATCCATCCTTTACTCTATATTTGCTTCCTTAACAGTCTTGACCGTATAGTAAACTAGTTTAACTGTATATTGTTCATTACCTTTCAATCCCTTGTCTACTTTTCTTCTCTCTAGTCACAGTTTGCTAACCCTTAACACTACCATATGTTTTCATCATTAATATTTTTGTGCTGTTGAATGCTACTGGATGAAGTTACCTAACCATACCACCTCAATCCTTCACAATTCATGTGATCTAATTCTCGCTATTACATGGACATTTTAAAATTCTTTTGTGATTGACTTTCTATCACATTTTCCATTTCTCCAAACTTCCTTTCTAAGAAAACATTATATTCTGCTTTACTGATTAAATTGATGACATCCATCATATGCTCCCTTTTAAAGGGTTAACCCTTTAAAAGCTGTCTACCATTTTATTGTTCTATCTTCCTTTGCTCTAATTTCTGAGGAAGAGATACCTTGTCAAAGACAAACTTTTTACTTGTGTCTTGGATGTGAATCCTCATAATTCTTCTAGGAGCTACTTTACCAGTCATTGCCTCTTTCTCTCATATATTATGTCTTTTTCCTGTGTTTCTAAGACTGTGCTCATTTTTTTATTAAAAATAAAGAAAACAAAAGACAAAGTAACAAACAATAATTTTATTCTATATCTAGCTTTGACTTCACTGTTGTTTCTAAAAAAAAAAGTGTCTATTCCCACTGCTCCTTTCCACTTACTCCTACCTCACTTTTAAGGCCCTTGCTGAAAAATGTCTCAAAAGTAATGGTTTCTGTCCCAATCACTCCAATCTGACTGCTGTCTACAAGCTTACCAATACTCTCTTAACTGTTAAATCAAATGGCCTTTTCCCCATTTATTCTCCTTGACTACTTTTCATTGTTCTAAGTTCTACCTCTTGGATTTTCTCCTGTAGTGTATTTTATAATATTTTCTTTTGGTTTCCTTCTACCTTTTTGACCATTTCTTTGTTTCTTAAGCTGGTACGTCATTTATATATCAAATATGGGTGTATTTCAAGGCTTTGTCTGATGCCATATTCTCAACCCTTTCTACATTCTCTTTTCTGGTGATATCAGTTTCTATGCTTTGAAGTATCATCTCTATGTAGATGACTTATAGTTCTATGTATCCTGCGCTAATCTCTCATTTCTGTATTTCCAACTGTCCATTAGACTTGTCAACCTGAATATCACATTCCTTTCTTGAAATCAGCATATCCAAAAAAAGAAATCATAATTTTCCCCTTAAGTCTACCCTTCCTTCTAGTTTCCCTCCTTCAGTTTAGAGTACTACCATTCTCCCAGTAACTGAAATTGGCAAGCTGAGACACTCTTGATTCTCTCTTGTTTCCTATATCAGACTCATTTCCATTTCAAGAAATTTGACCACAATAATTATTTCACGCTACTATTTCCTCCTCTCCAATCATACAACTGTATAGTAATTCAGGACTTCTTTGTAAAAAAGTAGGTTCTTGCTGAATTGAATTAACTGAATAAATAATTATATATTAATGGTTGAAGAAAACCTATGTTGTGTAAGCTTGCTTTTTTGAATTAAAATGATTTGGAAATCTTATTTTGAGTCATGGAGTTCATCATCTTTTAATGCAGGTAGCAAGTACAATAAATATTCCTTAAATATCATGATTAGGAATAGCTCATCTCTGATGTAGGTCCTAAGAATTTACTTTAATTGGACTTGTGAAAGAAAATAACCAGATTGTCATTTGGTTTTTTGTTTTAACTGGAAAATCAATCTCAAATATATAAAAATAAATTACCTAGAAAATATTTAGTGTGTGCTTTCTAAAAATCAGAGCTATTACAGTTGTTGAGGTGAAAAAAATAGATATTGTTTTAATTAAACAATATTGCATTCTTAGTGTAGAAAATACTGATTTAACTTTGTCTTCTTGCCAGTGACATGGATGCAGATTTAAATAAAAATCCCCACTTTTCCTGAAGATTTTTTTCCCTTGACGAGTTTATTTCTCTATATAACTTTCTTTTGATAATTTGAGAAAACAAACCTTTTTTTGTGGATAAAAGAGACCCATCTGGAAGAGGATTTCAATTGGAAAGGCTCAGTGCAAAAGATTATCTAGCATTATGTTTATTTGTTCATTAATTCTTTCCTATAAAAATAGTAATTTGTTCAATATTATAAGTCGTTACCTATCTATATGAAATGTGATTTTTTGAAATCAAATTGTAATTGCATTTAAGAAAAAATTTTAATATCTAGTTTCATAATAATATGACTTGATCCTATGATACTCCAACCGATAGTGGGAGAAGCTTGTTAAATATTTGGTGAAATCAGTGTAGGATTAACATTTTATTGTCCACAAAACAGAAAAATCTTAAAGCAAATAATTGAGTGCTGATAGTGAAACAAACCAAACCAAGCCCCTCTTGTTTTCTTATTTTCTACTTGAATTCCAATTTTTCACCACTTGGTGTCACTCTGATGCCTTTTCCTTTTCTTCTGTATCTTAAGCACCAATGTGGTTCTTTTCAAATATTTTAGTATTTCCTCAGTAAGTATTCAGTTGTATTATATATTATGTGTATATATGTGTATCTATACATGCATATATACATGTACACCTATATGTGGGCATATACAAATATTCATGCGCATACATGTAGATATATACTGATTTGCATTGTATATATAGACATCTGTTTATATGTATGTGAATTACGTATACTTGAAATAAAACATGCCCTTAGTAAGATTTTACCACTACTTCTCAATTTGAATATTAGTAGGAAATAACTATTTTCACCAAAACTTACAGTCTTTAAGTGAAGAGCATTACGGCTCCTTCAAGAAATGATCTTATTTTTTTAGGAGCCTGCTCATACTTCTATAATCTGGGAGCTCCAGAAAAAAAGATACATTCAAACATTTTTGCTATTGTGAGAAAAAAAGCATCAAAGCTCTGTTGCATCTAGCTGTATAAAGCAATGTTATTGTAAATTAGAAGGTAAGGGTGACTTCTACGTCTATGATACTTTTACCTCTTGCTCTGTAAAAAGTAAAATTGAATTTACTTCTAATTCACAAAATAGAAGAATTAAGATACATTCTGTTTTGCCATCTATCTTACTAATAATGTTCTCTGTGTTAAAAATACTACCAGTATTGTTATTGAACTATTTTAATAAAGGTATTGGCTTTAGTGAACTGTTCAAAACCATCACTGATAATATCACCTCAGGGAAAATGCTTACTATGTGGCATGAGCAGAATCCATAATGGTATCAAGAACATGTCCTTCCTCACTACCAATCAATCAATTAATCAATAAATATTTATTAAGCACTATGTGTCACTATGCTAAGGACTGGGGATACAAAAAAAGAGGTAAATTAAATATTCATTAAGCACTATGTGTCACTATGCTAAGGACTGAAGATAGAAAAAAAGAGGTAAAACATTTGCTTTGCCTCCGTTTCCTTAATTATAAAATGGGGATAGTGATAGCAACTGCCTCACAGGGATGTTGTGAACGTCAAGGGTAATAACATTTTTCAAAAGTGCTTAGCACAGTGCCTGGCACATAGTAAGCATTATGTAAATGCTTATTGTCTTCCCTTCACGTTGTATTTGTGGAAATGGAGACCTAGAGAGAAAGTCAGAAGGAAAAAAAAACAAACTTGTCCAATATATAACAGGAGAAGATTTGATATTTGAACAAAATTCTGACTCCTAAATCTTCACTCTGTCCATTATACCCCATCATCTTTCATCCTGGCCCGTGTCACAGCCATCATTAATGCCACAATAATGGCGATCATCTTGCTAAGGGTATAATTTCTTTCTTAGACCACTCCAGAGAACTTTGCCACTGGCCCCAGAGTTTCCCGTTTTACTACTGTGCATGCCTGTATTGAGCTCTAGCCATCCTCTAACCTTCACCTTGAGGCACTGATACCCCTTACCTTTATGGTATATGGGCTTGATTCCTTGTGTTTAGATATCTAGCAGGTCCATTTCATCATCCCCTTTCTGAATTGGTTGTTGCCATCACAATAGTTAGATACATAAATCAAACATCCACTTTATTAAATTTATTTATTTAACTTTTCAACATTCATTTCCACAAAATTTTGGGTTCCAAATTTTCTCCCCATTTCTCCCCTCCCTCCACCCCCAAAGACCAAGCATTTTAATTGCCCCTATCAAAAATCTGCCTTCTCTTCTAACACAACTCCCTTCCCTTACCCCATCTTCTCTTTTGTCCTGTAGGGCCAGATAACTTTCTATTCCCCATCACCTGTATTTCTTTTTTCCTAGTAGCAAGAACAATACTCAACAGTTGTTCCTAAAACTTTGAGTTCCAACTTCTTCCCATCCCTCCCTCCCCACCCATTCCCCTTGGGAAGGCAGGCAATTCAATATAGGCCATATCTGTGTAGTTTTGTGTCCCATTGTATTTCACAAAAAAAATCTATAAAAGTACCATTACATTTGTGGGGCCCATTGCTATGGTAAGAATGATAGAAGGAAAACATCATGACCTCTTGACCCAGTGTCTCAGAAATTAACAAAAGGTGTGGGACTCCCAGAAAACAATCTTCCCCTAATTAAGCTTCCCTTAATGGACACTCCATGAGGCTTATTAATTGGCAGGGAAGATATTTAACTCTCATTATGACTCATCCAGGTTTTCTTGCTCTTCTAGGAGCATGGAGCATCCTTTCATGGAGAGAATATAAAATCGACATCTTAGTTTAGGCTTGAGGATTGGCTAGCCTTGCTTAATGGGAATATATGACTTTCCATTCTCCTAGAGTTAGCAAATTCTTGTCTCCTCTTCTCTAAATTCCCATTGTACAGAGTTAAAGGTAGATAGTATATGGGAAAACTCTCTTCCCCTACTACCGTTCCCTCAACTTTCATCCTAATCCATCTTAGTTTTTCCCCTCTCAGGGTCCTTGCCTACTTTCTCCTCTCAGCTCACTCTGACACTCTCTGTTAGCAACCTGCGCTTCCCTTGTAGTCACCCCTCTTCTCAATGCCTCTCCATCTCCTTTTAGAAATGTCTCTCTTCAGAAGATACTACATCCAAGACCACCTTCTCCAGTACTTAACTTCTCTTACTCTGACACCTAAAAACTTGATACTTTACTGAGGCTTTCCTTACTGTCTTCACTCAATAACCTTTCCTTCTCTAACTTACCCCTTGGGTCATCTACTGTGCATCTACCTCTAGGAATTCAGAAGGATTTGATGACTTCTGTCCTGCCACACCCTCATATCATTTGGGTTTTGCCAGCAGAGTCCGCTGGGTAAATCTCATTGTTCAATAATAAGATTCTTATCTAACCATCAACCAATCAGGAAGTCAAAACAGGTAGGTTTATTTCATAATAAATGGGCTTTTTTTGTTTTGTTGCTCTGCCCATTTTCCTTGTTTATTCCTAAATAATTGGAAAGTTTCATATATTGAAGTCAGTGAGACCTGGGTTCAGGTCCAGGGTCTGACACATGATGATTTTATGACTCTAGATAACTTAAACTGTGTTGATAAAAGGAGTTTCCTCACATGGTAGTTCCTTGTATCCATAAAATCACAGATCCAGTCTTGATCTCTATCCTCTCTCCCTTCCCTCATTCCCTTTCTGCCTTTTGGGAAGGATGAGAAAACAAAAAGATAGAGTTACTATCCGCTCAAGAATAGGACTCTGCGTGAGAAAAATGGAAGTCTAACACAGTACTTGGCATGTAAAAGGAAGTGACAATTTCTTGTCAGTTGAGTAAAGTCTTAAAGAAATTGTAATTAGAGTACACAGTATTGCTCAAACAGCATATCTTACTCTTTCCCCACTGCAAGTAATTGTGTCTTCTAGCCTTTTCCATGCAATAAAGAAGGAAAAAGACTATTTGCCAGTCTCCAGGGCAATTATGGAAATGTAACCTGAGTGTGATATAGACCAGCCATTCATATGTGCAGTGCCTGTGAAGTACCTTTAATTTACAATTAAAACACTAAATCTAACTCTGGATCATTTCATACACCAATCTTCTATTCAGTTCTTCCCAATGGAAAAGTAAGACATCATAAGACCCATTATAAATTATCTGTAAAGAAGTACATCAGTGATGTAGGATGACAAGTGAAGACTGATTGGTTACAGTGATTCCTCAGAGGACACATTTTTTCCCCTTCTTTTCTAGGTCACTGTTTCAATGCTGAAGAGTGTTTTTATGGTTCTTGGTAAGAAACTGGGACAATGAGTTAAATATCCATTCTGTGTCCATGTGGAACTGTGAAATATTTATGAAGCACCTTTATAATCCTGAGTACTCTGTTAGGCAGTACTATTAAAATAGAGAAAGAAAAAAATCATATGTCATAGTTCTTGCACTCAAGAAGTAACTAAGTATAGAGAATGTATATCATTTAATTTGAATTATGCATTTGGGGTTATTTTATAAAAATAGACTGTGTAGAAATGGCTTGTATTTTGCATATATGTGTGTATGTTTATGTGTGTGTATATACTCTCACACATATACATACATACATGCATATACATGCATATATCTATATTTATCTTATTTTTCTCTTTATTATTTATATTATCTTCCTTATTTATCTATTCAAAACTTCATAAGATTATTTCTCCATTGCCTTTGTGTGGAAGCATTTGTCAAACTGGGTTGCTGAATTAAAGGAAAGGAAAAACAAGACAGTTCAGCCACAGAATGTCCAACTAAATAATTGTGTCATTCAATACAATATAATACAAATACTTTATATAATGCATTAACCCATATTTAATCCAAAGGGCTGAAAACTTGCTTCATGCATAACTGGAAATAGAGTTAAAAGAGGTTCTAGTCCCAGAGAGTTTATTAGTTAACAAGTAAATGTCTGAGAATTAGAAACTCTAGAGTTGCAAATGGATGAAATTTGCTCATGAAAAGGAAAGATACTGGCATAGTAGCAGATCTGTTCCTTCTGTTTATAATAAATACAGTACATCTAAAAAATATCTTAAATCACAAGGGCATGAGTAGTACTGTCTTCTCTCATCTTTGAAGCCTTCAAACAATTTGACAAGATCATATTCACTGCCTGTTTGTGCCTAGTTCCGTGCCAGTTTTTCCTTGAAATTTCCTTCCCCTTCACAATTTGAAATTATACGTCAGAAAATACCCTTTCTTTTGGTGGGAAACTAAAGATCCTCTCCACACCATTTTACTCTGATCTGTCCTCTTTAACAGTAAATTTCTGTGTTCCCTTTCTGAAGCACTTAGAACCAATTCATTCCCCTTGCAATTTGGTGGTCTATCAAATAATTTCTAGCTTTAAACACTTTTTATTCCTTAAAAGACATTAAGATCAAAACTCATATCATGAATATTTCAATTAGTAAATATGTGCTGTAGTTCTGCATTAAGTACTTTATGAAAAACCATTTCAAAAGAGATTTAATTCAGGAAAGAGTAATGAAAAACTACATCTCAAGATATTGACATTATGCCATTGGAGGGGTAAGCTCCGTTCCTAATGTGGCTGCTGTGATTTGTGCTTTCTATTTTGGTATAGTTAAATCATGGCTTTTCATAAACTGGTCCGTTTCTTACCTTCTTGGGTTTTTTTGGTTTTTTTTTATATTTTATTCCTTTTTCCTTTTTGCACTTTACATGCCCTCTCTGATCCAGTCACAATGGCTTAGTGGGTTTTCCTTCTCTTGAGGCATTCTATCTCCCATCCCCATTCCTTTACACTAGCTGTGTTCCATACTTTAGTAAAGATGAGGTATTTAAATTACAAAATCCTGCCCCTACTTAAAATAAGTAAAATGATCAAGCAATCAATCTCACTCATACGCATTTAGATTGTATAGAAAAATCTCTGAACTATGCTTTCCTTCCTTCTAAGACGAACCTTTTTAGATTGGGTTTACGACATTTGACCACACCTTGAGGTTGTCTATGAATTACGAAGACAGTTATCCACTCATTCAAGACACACATAGCATTCTAACCACCCCCACCCTCCAAGGAGTTAAAGTAGGAATGATTTATACATAGAAAGATGGTTTTATAGGCATTTTGGAATAGAAGGCTCAAGCTGAGGAGTCTCAAGAAAAGGTTTGATATTTCCTGAACTTCACTTTCAGACCGTTGTCAATCCAAAGACCCTAAAATATCATCTGGTGTATAAATATAAATTTAACTAGAGAGCCCACCCTCTACCTTAATGTTAAGGATTTTCCTAATTGGATGACTGAATTTATAAGTTTGTGTAAAATAAATTCCCTAAAATGAAGAGGGAACGTGTAGAACTTCAAAGTTATTATATTTCAATACTTACCTAGGCCCTGTAGCTAGCTATTAGTGTCTTCCTTCTGAGATTAACTTCTGCCTACCCTGCAAATATTGCACATACCTAGTTATTTTCAGGTTTGTCTCACCTCTTTATAAAGTGAGGTCCTTGATTAGAGGGATTGGTTTTTGTTTTTCTTTAAATCACCAGAGATGGGCACAGTCCCTCATAGATAGCAAGGGCTTAATCAATTGCATGACTACTAATAATCTCTGGATTGTCAGATCCAATGACCCTCATTATTCCCCTTGACTCCTCTGAAGCCTTTGAGCTTTCTCTTTTCTTGATACTTTTCTCTTTAGGTTTTCACAATACCACTTTCCTGGTTTTTCTTCTGTTTATCTGCATCCCTTTGTCTCTTTGCTGAATCCTCCTCCATATCACCCCATGTAACCATAGGTGTTCATCTGGCCTGGGCCCTCAGCTCTTATCCCTCAAAAATACTTTTCTTAGTGATCTTCTGGGCTCCCATGGATTTAATTACCATCTCTACATGGGTAGTTCTTAAATCTACTTTTCCTGCTACAATGACTTCTAGCTGAATGTCCAGTAGTCCTTTTAAACTCAACTCATCATTTCCAAAACAGAACTCATTATCTTTCCCCACAAATCTTCCCTGTTCCTCCCTTCCCTGTTATTGTAAAGGGCAATAACACCTCACAGTTCCTTAGGCTCTCATCCTAGGAGTTATCCTAGATTCCTCATTACCTTTCATTTCATCCCCACCCCCAATAGCCAAGCTGTTGCCAAGGCCTGTCTATTGCACTGTTGCAACATCTCTGGAATACATTCCCTTCTCTCCTCTTGTACTGCCATCACTCTAGGAAAGGTCCTCATCACCTCATGCCTGTTGGTGGGTTTGTCTGCATCTCTGAATTCTAATTCATACTCCCTTTCTGTCACTAAAGTTGTTTTCCAAAAATGCAGGTCTGATCACATCACCCCCTTGGTCAATAAATTTCCGCAGCTTCCTCTTGGCTCCAGGATCAAATACAAAGTGCTCTGTTTGACATTCAAAGCCCTTAATAACCTGGCTCCTTCCTATCTTTCTTTTCTTCTTACAGTTTACTCCCTAATGAGTACTCTGATCCAGTGGCACTGGCTTCCTGTCTGTTCCACAAATAAGACACACCTTCTCTCAGCTCCAGGCATTATCTCTGGCTATGCCCTATGTGTGAAATACTTTCTCTCCTCTGCTATCACTATTGACCTCCCTGACTTCCTTTAAGCCCCAAATAAAGTTCCATCTTCTACATGAAGCTTTCCTGAATCCCTTTCAATTCCAGTGCTTCCTCTCTTCTAATTTTCTCCTAATTATCTTGCATGCAGCTTGTTTTGCATATATTTATTTGTATGTTGTCTCTCCCATTGGAGGGTCCAAGGACTGTCTTTTTCCTCCTTTTGTCTCCCCATTGTTTAGTACAGTGTATAGTGCATAGTAGACACTTAATGATGGACTGTCTAACGCTCAGCACCCAGCAAAGGAAACTTAAAATTATCCACACCACTAACATAGATTGGTGAATATTTTTGCAATATAATTTATTTTTCCTATGATGTCATTTATTTAATTTTTTCCCAATTATATGTAAAATACTTTTTTAAAAATTTTGAGTTCTGAATTCTCTCCCTTTCTACCACAACTTGCCCCTCCTTGAGTAGACAAGCAATTTTGTCTGGATTATACCTGTGAAGTCATGAAAAACACATTTTCCACTTACCAATGCTCCAAAAGAAAACATAGCCACAATAACATTTCAAGGAAAATTAAGTTGAAAAGTATGTTTCAGTCTGCATTCAGAGGTCATCAGTTATCTCTCTGGAGGTGGACAGCATCTTTCACCATGAGTCCTTTGGAACTGACTTACATTAATCTTGATCAGAGAAGTCAAGTTTTTAACAGCTGATAATATTCTGGTAACCCTCATAATATTGTTACTGTGTACAATGTTCCCCTGTTTCTGCTCATTTCTCTTTGTATTGAGGGGGTGCTTGGGTTTGTGTACTTGGACCCCAATTCTAAAATCACATTTCTCTTTAAAAATCATGTTTCTCCCTAGTCTCAAAATACTATCTCAGACAAGTTTTCCCCAGCCAAGGACACAGACTGCCCTAGCAACAACCGTTATCTCTCTTCCTGCTATAGTAGCCAGCTATGCCTATAGGACTCAATAGTTTGAACCAGCTGTGTACTGAACTGACTGTCTACTGGGTCATGACGACATTTACTACTCACTGACCGGTCATATGTATCCTAGACTTGGACATGCCTATACTCTTTTACATTAATCTTGTCTAACAAGACATTGAAGAGAGAAGCCTGGTTTTTCCTGGTCAGCCCTGACCAGTGGTTGACTTAGTTACGTTTCAAGCCTAAAACCACACCTCCAAGTAGCACCCCTTTGGGCTATTTCCCAATGAATTTTGGGTAAAATACTTGTGCAGTAGATATCCAAAGTACATGTTCCTTTAACAACTGACTACTCCTTAACCACTCCCTAATCCCATCCTAAGACACCTAATTAGCATATTTGATACAAGTAATACTATAGAATATACTACATAAATTTTCCCTGTACCTCTTTAAGGTTGCAGGTTCCCTAAGAACTCTTGCCTGCTGAAAAGCATATTCAATCTTTACCTTGACTTCAACAATGATTGAGTTTGTGAATTCTTCTCCAGACCACCTACCCCTGGTACCCTGGTCTTTGTGGGTGTCTCACATGCCCTTTCCAGTCCTCATCAGTATAAGTTCATATGAGTCTTTCCACATTTTTCTGAAGCCATCCTGTTGGTTATTTCTCATAGCTCAATAACATCTCATCACCTTCATGTTTTCTAACTTGTTCAGTTATTCCTCAATTATGGACATCCCCTTTATTTCCAATTCTTTTAGACTACAAAAAGAGCTGCTTCTTTTTTGAAAATAGGTCCTTTTCCTTTTTCTTTGATCTTTTTCAGATACAGACCTAGTCCTGGCTGCAGTATGACTTATGCATGAGAAAATCTTCCATAATAAGAAGATAGTAAGTTGTTTTATAGTTAAAAGTCATTCAATATAAAGAAATTCTGAGTCTAATGAAAAGATCAATCAGCATAGGTTTAATAATGCTTGTGATTCCTCCATTGATGAGTATTAGACCTTGAATGCTTAAATATCTTATAATTATGGATGTTTTGAGATGGGAGAGGCTTTAGACACCCTGTGGTCCAATCTTCTCAGTTTAGAGTTAAGGGAATGGATGACCAGAGAGGCAAAATGAAAGGCAATAACTTTTATAATGTCACCCAGCTAAAAGTGACAGCTGTGAGACTGATGTTTAGGTTTCCTATCTCCTAATCCAGTATTCTTTCCCTATTCTGCACTGATTTGGTGATTTAGATTTTCCAGTCGCAAAGTAGAAATACTCATTCCTGCAAGCAAAGTTAGAAGAGTAAATGAAAAAAGACGTAGATTCTCCTGGTTTATAAGACCTGGTATTATCTGACATTGGGGATGCACTGAAGCATCATTTGGAGCACTGGGGTAGTAATTTTTTGCCTAATGACCTGTGTGAATCACAAATGTTATATGGTTCCTGTGTTTTCCTCAGCCCTCAGCTTTTCTAGGAACTAAGAAGAAGACAGTTTGTTCAAAGATTGTATTGTAAAGCATATGGGTGGTTTTGGTAGAAAAATCACAGATTTACTAAATGAGAATTATTTTGCATTACCCTTTAGCCAAGAGTTCTTAGCTTGGGGTGATTCTTTCTGTCTGTCTGTCTATCTATCTATCTATCTGTCTATCTATCTATGTATCTATATATCTATCTGTCTGTCTTTCTGGTCTGTCTGTCTGTATATTTCTATTATTTACTTATCTATTTTAATATGCTGTATTCAATTTCATCAATATAAGTGTGTTATGGATTTTTCTGACTTTTATTAATTTTATTTTGAAAATAGATGGAATTAGAATTCAGTAGAGTTTTTAAATATAAATAAACCAGTAAAAATCAGATATATTACATGTATATGAATTTTATTAGCTATTTCCATTTAATTATTTTATTTTGTAATCTTATGTATTTTATTTAAAACATTATTTTTTAAAGGAATCCTTAGGCATTACCAGACTTCTAAAGGGGCCCATGACACCAGGAAAATTAAGAAAATCTGTCTCATTCTATTTTGAGTCTATGAAACAAAGACGCTACCTAATGCCATCAATGGCTCCTATAAGATAGAAGACTTTAGGTGAAATAGCATTACAGGAACAGTTTGTTCCATAGTAATATAGTATACACAGCATGTAAATCCCTAAAGAGCTAAAATATGGACTCTAAATGCTTAAACTTGATCTTTACAAAGATTTTAAACTAAAATGGGGGTTGCTTTAGTTGCTTTGTTGCCTAATAGACCTAAGTTGAATCAGGTTTGGGGATCTGAGGTTTTAAATCATTAAAAGCAACCCTGAGGTTTACGGCTGAAAGCTAATGGAATGAGTGGGTGGGAAAAGGAGAATCATCTAACTAAAAGGCAGAAAACAAATAAATGAGAGAAGGAAAGGGAGGGGTGGGTTAAGAAGGTAGCAGAGGTGTATCTCAGTATTGCTTCTTTACCCATTCAGAAAATTAAAGGTCACTGAATTTACTGGATTAATGAGATTAAGGGGCATCCTATGAAAGTCTGTTTCTCAACCGAGCATGTAACACTGAAAATTTAAGGAAGAAATTTTTAGTAATATGGAAATCGTTATTTTAGAACACATGGAGCAACTTCTGAGTGAATGAGAAAAACTTTTAAAATGTTTTAAACATTTAACTTTTAAAAATGCTTTAGCTTTAAATGAAAGCTAAATTTCTGAAATACAAAAGCCAGAGTCTGGCACATAATAGATACCAATTTCCAATTTAACAGGAGGCCATTTTCTTCATTGTTCCAACTCTTATTTCAATTTCAGTAATATAACCGTAGTTGTAGGTTCCTCTAGCTTTTAATTATTTCATTATGAAAATAGATGGAATTAGTGTTGCATAAATGTCTCTTAAATATCAGTAAATCATTAGCTGTCTACATAGTTTCCAAATAACTGGTCAATTTGGGGATTATTCTATCAGTCAAACTGATCACTTGATTGAATTGATAAGTCACTTCCACAAAATGCTTAACCAAGAAAAAACTTAGTGTGAACATTGTGTAGACCAGCAATATATATGTCATAGAAAAAGATTAATAAATATTATATATACTTAAATTCATTTAAATAAGCCAGCTCATCTTTCAAATCTAGTTTCACATTTAGACCTGATAATACATACTACACTCTATGGAAATAGATTCCTTGTGGAAACGCCTAGTAAATGACATTCCATCACTTGTCCAATGCCTTTACATAGGTTATCTACCTAGATTGAAATGCTCTCAATCCTCACTTTTCCACTTTGGAATCTTTTGCTCCCTTCAGTATTCAAGTCTCTCTCCAACATGATTATTTCCTTAGCACCATGCTGCCCCCCTCCCCATTGGTATAGCTACTTTTGTTCTCCAAGTTTTTAAAATATCCTTTTTATTTACTTATCTGCATGCATATTTTTCTGCCCTGAAAAATGTGTATTCCCTAATGTCAGGGTTACTTTTGCTTTCTTTTGCTTTTCCTTCCTCCTTCCCTCTTTTCTTCTTTTCTTTCCTTCCTCCCTCCCTACCTCCTCCCCTTCTTTGTGTCCCTGTTTTCTTTTTCCCGCCTTAAGACCAAGTGACTTGCCTAGGGTCACACAACCTGAATGTGTTAGAGATAGGACTTGAACCTAGGTCTTCTCGGTTTCAAAGCCAAGGTTCCATCAAACTATATCACATGTCCACTCATATGAATATATGTTTCCCTTTCCATATAATTTTACTTGTTATTCTTAAGTCTTTTCTGAAAAATATGAAATTGAACATGTTCATATAAGATTAGCAAGTCCCCATAATTAAAACATTGCCTGTAGCAATAATTTATATTTTTATAATACTTTCTAATTGGCAAAGTGCTTAGTGGGGTAGATAGTGCAAATACTATTATTTCTACTTTAAAGATCAAGAAACTAAGGTTCTGAATTTTTGAAAGTCACACTGCTAAGTGTTTGTAGGGCTATATCCCCAAGAGATCATTAAAACGGAAAAAGGACTCACATATACAAAAATAACTATAGTATCTCTTTTTGAGGTGGCCAAGAATTGGAAATTCCACAGTGGAATTGGAAAAACCACAGTGTGTGAGGACTGTTTTTGACTTAGCCCATTACAGCAATGCAAGGACCTAAAACATTTCCAAAATGCCATCCACATCCAGAGAAAGAACTGTGGAGTCAGACCATTTTTTCTTATATTATATTGTTTTTCTCATGGTTTCTCCCATTTGTTTTAATTCTTCTATGCAACATGACTAATGTGAAAATGTATTTAATAAGAATGTATGTGTAAAGACCATATATGATTGCATGCCATCTTGGAGAGGGAGATGAGGAGTGGGAGAAAATGTGGAACTTATGGAAGTGATTGTTGAAAACTGAAAACAAATAAATTAATAAATTTGGGGAAAAATCTTTAGTATTAGACATGCACACACACATACACGTGCGTGCACGTGCGCACACTCACACATACATACACACACACGAAGTCACATTGCTAGTAAATATTGGTGCCCTGGATCCCAGTTATTCTGCTTCAATGACTTTCCAACAGATTTTTTCACCTATATCACAGCTAAGTGGTTTCAAAAAGAGTTTTAGAATGTGTGTGTATCTGTGTATCTGTGTGTGTGTGTGTGTGT
>CM053769.1:15604579-15627098 GCA_028658325.1 Potorous gilbertii | reverse complement strand
TATACTTAAGATATCACGATCTCCCTTTTTCCAACTTAGATTACAGTTCTTTTAGCGTAACATGGCAGTTAGGTGGTACAGTGGATAGAGTACCAGTTCAGGAGTCAGGAGGACCTGAGTTCAAATTTCACCTCAGACACTTGACACTCACTAGCTGTGTGACCTTGGGCAAGTCACCTTAACCCAATTGCCTCATCCTGGATCATCTCCAGTCATCCTGATAAATATCTGGTCACTGGATTCAAATGGCTCTGGAGGAGAAGTGAGGCTGGTGAGCTGCACAGCCCTCCCTCACTCAAAAATAAAGTCAAGTGCCAGTCATGTCATCATTTCTCTGATGTCACGGTCTTCTTTGGCAACGAAGGATGAACACACAAGGCTAAGAACTGTGCATATATGGCTCCCATGTCTTTTTGCATCCTTAATTCTTAAAACCATTCTTTATACATATTGGGGATTGAACTTATTTTTATTGATTATAATGGTAAGACCCAAAGATTTCATCTTGATAAACATGAGTTTCTACTTAGTCTTCAAATATCTCTTGCGATACTAAAAAAGACAGTGCGCCATGGATAGTGGTAGCAGAGCTAGGCAAAATACCACTTTTCAAAACTTTTCTTTGAAGCTTAGAATTTAAACAACATTCTGTCACACTGACTTTTACATGAATATATTTTTCCCTAAAATGATTTTGAACCAGAGTGACACAAATTATATTTCAGATGAAGAAAAGTTATAGTGGTGACCTCTGATTGGTCATGCTTTACCTGTACTGTTTCACCAAGCATCTATTTATTCCATTAATTCATTCTTATATGTATTTTCTTACCTACTCATTCATTTATTCCTTTGTTTACTTATCTATTTATTTATCATCTATTTTTTGAAGGGGAAGTTATTTGGATCTGTAAGTTCATTGGTACAGGAAATTTCTAATGAGAAAAGTCTCTTTGCCAGTGCAGATCTACAACTACTCTGAAACACATGAACATAGAATTAGTCTGGTTCATACAGGTAGTTTGTGTCAGAGGACTTGAAACTAGTTCTTCTGCATTTTAAAGACACTTCTCTATCCACTACACCAGGCTCCCTTTCCCCCCATCCTTCCAAGAGTAGGAGCTATTTACAAACAAAACAACACATAAAGATAAACTAACTAAAACCTTGAAGCTACAGTTTCAGACAGAGGAAAAAAAGCGAAACTATCCAGTCTTGATTAAAGGCTAGAATTCAGTTTCACCACCATAAATAAAACCCGACAGCTAAGTAATGTGACCATTTCTTTGCTGTTTAAAGTGCACCAGAGACCAGTCTTGTGCAATACAAGATTGTTTTGGCAGCCTGCTTAAAGGAAGTATCGCACAGATCAGTATTCATTTCTTTTGTCGGTGTTGTTCCAAGAGACCAAATATAGTTTTGAACAGCAAATTACAGATGAGCCATTCCATGGATGGGTTAGGGAGGCTGACACTAGATTATTCCACAGAGAAACTTCCAATTCCCATTGTAGCACAGATAAGGCAGTACATATGTTATTTAGCAGGCAAGAGACATATTCCATTATTCAATATGTGGCTGTGGATAAAGTAGGACTTCTTCGAAATTTACATTCAAGGTATTGAATATATTCACCCTGCATATTGGCTATGAATGGCCATCTAGTTATGACAAAATTATATTTCAACATAAAATCAAGTAGTTGATTCATCAGTGTGATCTACAAATAAATTCAGTTTCCTTTCTTTGACAATGTAGCTCTTTTTTAGTACTGAAATAATCAGTTAGACAAAAAGATTGCTCACATGTCCAAGGTGACATCACCAGTGCAATTATTTTGACTACTTATTACTGTATTATAAAAATTAGTCAAATTATTCTAATATTAATTTGCATTATCTGTTTTTATTCAATTTTTGTGAGTCTCATCAAAGCAAAAATGATCAAACCAGTTTGTATGGATGGCTCCAACCTAATTGTAGCATAAGTAAAGTGGAATAGACAGAATATCATGGAAGTTCAATGCTCCTTTATTAAAAACAATAATAATCTACTTATTTGTTCATTAAATTTTCCTTCTGAAGAGCTCTAAATATTGTGCTATAGCAATTGCAGCAAAGATCCAGGAATAAAATGTTCCAGTTTAAACTCTAAATGACACTAAAATGTTTCCCACACAGGATAAGAAATTAAATTTAGAGGAAAACTAGAAATGATTATGTAAACCTCAAAGGTGTCAACAAGTTAAGTAAATAACTATTTATTAAGTGTCTCCTACATGCCAGACAGTATCCTAAGTACTGAAGGAAAGTCCAAGGTTTCAAGGAACTAAAAATCTAATGGAAAGCCAATATGAAAATTATGTGCCAACAAGATCTAGGCAGGAAAAGATTGAGATAATCTCAAAGACAATAACTTCAATGGCACTCAAAACAGTCTGAATGCTAGCCAAGACTTGAAAGAAGTCAAGAATGTCAAGAGGTGGAAACAAGGAAGAAGGACATTTTGAACATAGGGAAGAGTCAGCAAAATTTTCTACAGTTAGAAGATGGAGTGTTCCATGTGAGGCTGTTCCTATCACAGAGTATGTACAGGGAGATAAAATGTAAGGAAAACTGGAAAAGTAATTAAAGGGGATATTATGAAGAGGTTTAAAAACCAAATAAGGGGGACATATTTGATTTTGGAGGTAGTTTGTTGAATTGGGGAGGAAGGAGGAGGATAGGTCAGATCTGTGCTGAGGAAGATTTTTTTTTTTTAGTTTGAGCAGAGAATAAAATGAAGGGGGAAGAGATTGGGAGCATGGAGACCAACCTGCAGGCTGCTGAAATAGTTCAAGCATGAGGTCATGAGGGCATGTTGAAGTCAGGATTATTTCACAATTATGGATTAGACCATATGTCCATTTACATATTATCCAACTCCAAAATATTTTGATTGTATGATACTTTAATAAATATAGAGCCTGATTTTACTTGATTTTTATAGACAAACTTTACATGCAAGTAGCTTCCAAATATGCTATTGAACTATCAGTCAACTAAAACATATTCTATGCCACCTAAATGTTAAAAGCCTGAATGTGAGATGATCACCTAACAAATATTGTTTACCAATCATATCTCACATAGTTTCTGTGGATACTAACCCAATTCATACTTACATTGATAGCATGGCTTCTAAGAAGCTGCCATGTAGCTTCTTAGTATAGTATAGTATAACTCTGATATAATGGTATGATTTTCTACTGGTATAGTACCTGACTCCCCATTGGTGTGCTTCCCCGTTATTTAGAACTTTATATCGATTAGACTTCTTTGGACTCTAAAATGTGTATTTACTAAGGCAGTAAAATAAAAACAGTTGGAACAGAAAATTTTCCACATACTGGGGACACAATCTTTCACAAGTACATGCAGAGTATAGGAAAAAGTAGGCACAAGCTTAAGGATCATATGTGGCAATGTGGCAACTCACAGATGATGCTTGCTGGGAATCCATTCCTTCCACTTTGGTATGGTGTATATGTTCCTGCTACATCTCCTATAGGGTTTCTTGCAAAGTCATGAAATCTATTATTCCTCAGTGTGTCTAGTTTATCCTCAGCTCCCAAGTATGATGCCATTACAGCTGCAGCTGTTCCACAGACACTTCAAAGACACCCACAAAATGTACAGTATTTTTGAAAATAGTAAAGTTCAAGTCAAAGAGTATAGGAGGACAGGAATTATTTCCCAAACTATGGTTCCCTCTATGTGCTTGGCTTGGACTGCTTTCATTACTGGGCTAACTTGCCAGTGGAATTCTGGATTTGAACTGGTTTTTAATTTTATCAAACACCCAAGAGCAAAATTGAGTATCCTCAATAAAGACAGTATATTTTCAAGTTTAATATTTTATTTTATTTAATACTTTTCACTATTTTCACACCTAGTGTGATGGCTTTGCTCAATAGATGTGTTTTTCCTAGGTAAATATATCAGTAAGTGAGGTACCTTATTAGTTACTTTAACTGAGACTAGGTGATTGACCAGCTGATTGATAGATTTCATCAAATTCTACCTTTACACAAATTTAAATGAACTTTTAAAAATATATTTATTTGAAACCCCAATTACTTAACAACTGAAAATGGTGCATTTATATCCTAAATAGTTATTAGGAAAACTACAGCTCAATATTTCATCAAATGGAATAGGTGACTGGCTGCTACAAAACAACTGGATGGTTATGCTTTTTAACATTGTCTGTTGGTCTGCCAATTACTTGTAAACCAATTGATCCATCTCGATTTAATACTAAACTTCCTACAGCGAAGGTTCTAACAGCATCACTTCATTGCTTGAAAAGCTTGGTTTTTTCTCTATTACCTATAAAATAAAATGAACATGGCTTATCTTATCGTTCAAGCATTCAAGGCTCTCATCAGTGTTATTTCTATTTACCTTCCTAGCTTTATTCTGTTAGACAAAATGTATGTGTGTGTATACATATATATACATATATGTGTGTTCATATGTATGTATAGATACACATATACACACATGTGTATATACATTATATTTTTATACACATATGTATATACACACATACACATGCATATGCATATATATGTGTATGTATATGGATAGAGAGATGGACATACTAGACTATAAGAATAGCTAAATTATTTTAGAAAATTGCAAAAGGCATCATCAAAATGAATAACCAGAAAGGAGACTCAGAGTGTGGAGTCATATGAGGTCAAAAGAGTTGACAGCATGGCAAAATAGGCAAGTGTTGAGGCATAGAAATCATGATGAAAACAAATTCTATTTAATTTAATGGATACTTTTAAGTATGAAACACTGAATTTGGTGCAGGATGTACATGAATGGAAACACCTGTACACACACACACAACACACACACACACACAAAGAAACACAAAGTTTCTGACCCAAAAGAACCTACATTTTAGGAGGAGTGAATAATATGTATAAATAACTATGATGCAAGTGAGAAAATGATTTAGATTCAACAAACATGAAGGAAATGTGATTGAAACAAACAGCGTCATCAGACAAATAGAAGCTATAACTTTCAGATCTTAAAAAGAAAGCATTTTCACTAGATAATCCTTGTGATGTGGCAAAACCAAGGAGTGGCCCACTTGGAGTAGAGATGAATTTCACTGGAAATGAGAGGATAAAGGGTATCTGAAGACTTGGTATTAAGTTGATTATTACTGTAGATATTAAAATAACTGAGGTCAATGAGAGGAGATGAGGCAAGGCAGTTAGAAAACCAGTAAGTCAGTATTTGCATCACAGGGTTGTCAAATGTCCTAGAAGTCAGTTGTTTGTATCAATGATAGATAATGTTTCTAATATAATCAACTTTTAAAATCACCTCCAAATTCAAACCTTGGGTGTTCTTTTGCTCATGCAGGTAAGATTCCTAAAACAGTAAGGACCGAACAACATGGCACAGAGAGGAAAATTAATATTAATGATTTGCCATGTTACCAGTTACAGATTAAGTAAAAAAAAAACAATTAACTGATCTTATTCATTCAACAGACATGTTAACAGTTACTGAACAAAGCTTTTTTCCACATCAGAATTCATATGAGAACTTCTTTTTAAACGATTAGCAAGGAGCTTTGCATATCACAAGCAATTTATATTCTCTTAATTGAATTTGCTGGAATGAATAAATAAAAATATTAAGATATTTCTTCATTTTTAAAAAGTGAACATATTGCATGTGCATCAATAACATAAATTTTAGCATATATTCCCTCTTGTTTTTTCTTCACTGTACAGAATAACATTTTTTCCCCTTAATATTATAGAACTTTCAAGTTAGAAGGGATGTTAAAGATATCATGTCCAAGTCTTTGACTTTATAAATATGTAAAGAGGTTCATAGAGATTGTTACTAAACTAAATTTTAAAACTTGTTTTTCCCTTTATTACTTTAATCAACCATTTCATGTGGCAATTCAGTTTATAATCTTTTCCATCTCTTTGAAATTTTGTAAACAACTTTATTCCCAATAGCGGCTTCACCTTTAATTATCATATATTTGCTTTTCAGAAAGAGATCAAATGTTAACTGACTAAGGTCTTCCAAATTCTGTTGGTCTCCTTTTGTCATGATTATTTTAAATTGGTTAAATGTTCTTAGGAGATAGTAAGAGTGCATGATAATGTCTGTTATTTTGTCAATTTCTCATTTTTCAGCATCAACAGCTTGTTTAAATACGTTGGTCAAGTTGACATTTCTTTAATTGTATGCCATATTTTCTTCTCATATATAATCTTTGTGCTAGCTTGATATTGATTTTGATCTTTGTTCTAAAAAGTCATTAGTTATACTCAACTAATTTTGAAATGACTCCTACATAAGTAACTAGCAATTTTCTGTTAAAATCAATTTCATTTTCAGGGGGCTATGTTATTTGGTACTCCTCATTTTTGAGACCCACTAACTCTCCTCTTAATTTAACATTCATAATATATAGAAATAAAATTTGAATGCAGGCTTTCTTGCTTCTTAATTCCTGAATCATATTTTTAAAATAGTTTTCATTTTTCTTCCACATGTCAATCTTTCCATTAAAGTCACCCAATATTATGGTATGTGTTGATTTGATGGAATGATTTAATTTCAAACATCTCATATGCTCCTTCTTCTTAGAATTTCTTTGCCTCCTCATCTTTTGCAACATATCTTGGTGCATCATGTGTTTTCTAATGGTCTCTTTTTGGCATATTTATCATTAATACTACAATATGAGGTTATAGAAATTTAAATGAAATGATGTTTCTTTATTCTTGATTTAGAATAAAGTCAACCTATGAATTTCTTTATTTGTGTTTCCAAAAATTACCTGTAAACTATACTTGACTTTTGTGTTCTCATTTCATTGTTTTTTCAAAAATGTCAAGGCATAGATGATTTAGTTCCTCTAGTAGTATGTCTATGTATTATTTGTCACCAGACAAGGATTTATATTTAAATCCCCATCAGCTGTTAAACATATATAATTTTAAAAAAACCAGTCATTTAAAAAACTCTTCCTTTCCTTTTCTTGCCACCCAACTATAATCACTAAAGAAACAAAAAAGGGGGCCAAATAAGACTGAGGACAATTTTATTTTTCTTTTTATTTCATTACTCTCCTTTGCCAAATAATTCAGCATAAGGTTCCCAGTTTATTGACAACAAACTTTTCCCATATTAATCAAGACTTTTCCTCAGCAAGCAGGCATAGTTCTTTGCTGGGACTATACTCACAGCCTCTCCAGAATGATAGAACCTGTTCCATCGACAGAGTTAACTGTTTCATTTGAATTTTCTCTGAAAATTCTGGGTCATCCATCTCTATGCTCTGATGGGACATCAGCATAAAACATCACGGAACAGAGATTAAAACAAAAGGAAACTTGAAGCCATATTAACTTGGGAAGAACATTATCCCTGCTGTCAGAGGGCTGGAATCTGAATCTTACTCTATAATTTTCTACCTGTGTGAATTTGGATGACACATCCTCTCTCATGGTCTCTTCTTGGTTACTTCCAACATTAAATACGGTAATCCTACTTTACAGTACCTCAGATTCAGCCCACAAATTTCATTTACTCACTAATAGGTTGCATGTGTTTTTTAGTCTTCTTTTATGACACTTGTTGATGTTCTGTTTCCTGGAAGTGTTTAGCCTTAGTTGAAGTTTACCATCCACTTTGAGCTACATTGCTTATCCACCAGTCTCTGAGAAGGCTAATCATAGTATGTCTTGAGTCTCTACCAAAGAGGAAACATGTAGTAACAGATATAATGAATCATGGTCAGGAAGTTGTAGAGACTACTCCTAACTCTGATACATACTGGTTGTGTTATTCTGGTCTAATGATGTCACTTAGCTCTCCAGGCATTTCCCTAAATCTTGAAATTGCAGAGAAAGGTTCTGACCATCAGTGTATGAAGTTTCCTCACTTGGACATTACCTGTGGTGAATCATCATCCCATGTATGGGAGAAAGAATACTAGACAAGTTTGAGGACTTGCATTTAATCTTAATTTCCCTATTTTCTAGCTGGTAGCCTGGGACAAAACTTCAAGACTCAATTTCCTAATATGGGAAACGTGGACAATCATTACCGGACAGCTCACTTCACAGAATTATTGTGAGAATCTATTTGTCAAAGAAAGTGCTTCGCTAACTGTAAAAAATAAAACCAAACTATGTTTATTAAAACCCAGATTGTAGAGGTCTTAAAGGATGACTTTCTATCTGCATATTAATTATACAATTATGAGTAGAAGTTGTCAAGGTAGGCAAACATTGGAAGGAAAAGCACAAGAGGATACTTTTAATATGACATTTTCTGATGCACTTATCCTGAAATATTGTGTATTAAACCTATTAGAGTTTTTGTATTATTTTTAGTTTATGAGACCTAATATAGAACTTTGCATCCAGTAGACATTTAATAAATGCTTATTCTATTGTATTATTAGGGTTACTCATCTCCTTCAAAACCCAACTGAAACAACACTTTTTCTTGAAGCCTTTCTGGGTCCCCTAAGCTGCCAAAGTATTCCCCACAATGTTTTTTTTTTTTGATCAGCAGAATTTTAGCCAGGTCAGACCCTTTGTGACTCCATTTGGGGTTTCCTTGGCAAAGATACTGGAGTAATTTGGTGTTTCCTTTTCCTGTTCACTTTACAAATGAGGAAACTGAGGCAAAGAAAGTTAAGTGACTTGCTCAGGGTCACGCAGCTAGTAAGTGTCTAAAGCTGGATTTGAACTCATGAAGATGAATCTTATTCACTGCAATCTATTCACTGTACAAAGGTATATGTTACTTGATAAAATATGAGCTCCTTGAGGACAGAACCTGTTTCATTTCAGCTTCTGTTTCACCTTTGTCTACACACTTCCTGCAGCTTATATATGGGAACTAATAAATGCTTGTTAACTGGTTGTTATAAATATCTACATATCTATTCATATGTATGCATATATATGTATACATATATAATTTCTGGATGCCATATTTTTCACAGAGTATAGGCATTTTGTGATGCCATATCACATGTATAACGGAGATCCAGTCCTCTAGTGGACAGTGAAACTCGAGGGATCAGAAGATGCAGTCTTCCAGTGCAAGACTGTTTCATGTCCTGCAGAATGGCCAAACAATCAATGTTTTATCCTGACTTTATGACAAAAATGACTTTATCTTCCTATATTGTCACTTCAGATTTCTAGTTCTGTTGGGAAGTCACTAGATTATAAGTCAGTCACAGTCCAATCTGCGATACTTTAATTCCTTGGGTAAGTAAGAATGAATAATAAATTTCATTTTAGATCATTTTCCTTGTTTCAGTCCTGATATTGAGTAACTATAACATCTCTATTGCCCAGTCCCTATGGATGGATGGTTCCAAGGTTCTGGGAGCAGGGATGGTCAAAGACTTTATGTATTGTTTTTGATTCAGGTCTTTAGTTTTATTGATGTAGAGAACTCTTTTGACTGATATAAAGCAGCAAATTCTGAAATTTAAAGGGTTATTTTGTGCACTAGCAGGTGAATGGACTTGCCGTTTTATATGTTAGAGGCAGGACTCAAATCCCAGTCTTTTGGTTGTTTGTTTATAAGCTTCATTTATCAATTGATAACTTTTTACAAACTTCATTTCCAAGGCAGAAGTGAGGACACATAATATTATCTGGGGCCAGACTGTGAGTCTGAGTGAGGAGGAGTGTTAGGTAGGGTGACAGTACCAGATGTGAGGTTGAGAAGGTGGGGAGTGCTGCTGCGTGGCGTGAGGTTGACCCACCCTGGTTACAGATGCTCTGATGTGTCGCTGACTGGCAAGTTCCCTTCAGGTCCTGAACCCAGCCTCCTTTGAGTTTTCTCCAGCTGGCGTGTCTGCTGCCAAAAGCCTGATGCCTGACCTGAAGGTGGAGTAGAGAGGGTTGTTTCTGTCAGTCTCTAATCACGAGGTAGCCTGCGTGTGTGTGTGTGTGTGTGTGTGTGTGTGTGTGTGTGTGTGTGTGTATGCCTATGCATACATGTACTTATATGTGTTTAAAAACTTTTTGGTATTCTTCTTGAAATGAGGTCAGAGTCTGCTTGGGGGTCATGGTCCCCAGGTGTTCACAGTACCTATATTCCATAGAAACAGTTAAGGGACATCAGGTGGAGAAAGGGCAGTGTGTCTTTGCCACAAGGGCCTGGGGATATTGGTTGTGGAATTGTCTGCAGGGTCTGGGGCTGAGTTGCCAGGGCAAGTGGCCTAAGGGGCCCCACAGTACCTCCTGGTAGGACAGTGAAACCCCCACTGAGTTTAGGACCCAGATTTGGGGCTCCTACCATAGGGAGCATGCTGAGGGCCCCTCAGCCCCTCTAGTTCTACTAGTTTCAGAAGTCATAGCTCATTGATGTCGCCATCTCAGTACCATCAACTGCTCTAATTAATGCTCCATTGGGTTCTCAAACCAGAAGGTCCACCCTTTTTATCCACGATTCCACATTGACTTTCAAACATATTAGCTATGTGAACTTGAGGAAGACATGTAACCTCAGGTGCTTCTACGCAGGGACCAATTTTTGGTGTTTCCTCACAATGAATTTCCTTCACCAGGGAAATTACTGGTCTAATACTGACTTGAAGCATATGATCTCACTTTCAGTCCCAGACATATTATTTAAAATTATGTAGCCCACTGGTTCTGAAGTAAAAGGATCTGGGTTAAGATCACCTTCTGATACTTACTACTTGTGTAAGCATGGCCACCATACATAATGCCACTGGAACTCAGTTTCCTACTCTCTAAACTGGGACATAAAAATCCATGACTTCTGAGCTACTGTTTAGTGCCAGATCATAATAGTGAATGATGACCTAATTTAAACATGTGTCTTCACCTTTCTTTTCTTCAATACATAATTTGCCAGTAGTTGTTAAGTAGGAATGAGTTAGGATACAATCAGATCTGGGCTTTTCATTAGTATTGGGAAATTCCAGGTAGACAAACTCGATTAATGCAGGTTTAATGGTCATTTGCCCAGAGCAATGAGAAGTTGGGTAATTTGCCCAGATTCACAGAGCAGTAGTATCTGAGGAAGGACATGAACTGACTTCAAAGTCAGCTATCAATGCTCTCTGATTCTCCTTTAAATAAGATAGTATGTATAAAGAACCATAACTAATTATTCTATCCTTCTGTAATTCCATAATTCCACGCACAGTCAGCATTAATTGAAAGAACCATAGATATGTCCTATTAAGTCTACTACATTGACTTGCAGGATGCATGACACAAAATTACATTTGGCTCAGGAATTCTCAGTCCAGTTGCCAGTAGCTGTTTTAAGCATAAACAAGGTGATTCAGCTGAATCATGTAACTTATTCCAAATTCAATGAAAAGTTCCTCCAAACTACTTACGTAGCAAATAAACCAAAAGATTGTATATCAGATTACCTGCCCACAGGTATGATCACTGGGGGAAAAAACTAGGATAATCCATGGAAACTATGAAGAGGACAGGGGATCAAAAAGAAATATATCTGTTTATATTTTAGACAAAGTTTCTGTTATTTTGAAAAATGATCAGTGCATAGCCACAAAGCTGATGAAAGGCATTTGCAATGCAGGAGAAATGCAATTGAACAGTGAGAAATATGGTACTTGGAGACTTTATATCCTTTACAAGTATATCTCACAATACTTCATTCTCTCCTCCAGCCAAATTGGATTAGTTTCTGTCCACTGAAAAAAAAATTCTGTATTTTCTTACCTCTGTGTTTGGATTGCCAGCCCTTTGAAAGGGTTCTTGGAAGAAATGTTTTTTGAAAACCTTAACACACTACTCAAATGTGTGATTTTTAATGAGAGACTAGATTCTGTAGATCCCTTAGTAAATTCATTGAGGTCAGGGACTGACTCTCATTTGCTCATCAAATGTATAGATTAGCTAAAGATTAGTGAAATACCAGGGACAGAGTCAAGATGGCAGAATAGAAGTAGGGAATTGCCTGAGCTCTCCCTCCAAACCCCTTAAAATACCTGTAAAAATGACTCTAAACAAATTCTAGAGTAGCAGAAGTCACAAAATAACAGTATTAGGGTAGTTATATAGTATAGGGTATATATATAGGGTAGTTATATATTTATATATGTGCGTGTATGCATATATGTATGCATGTGTATATTTATATATGTTTATATATACATATACATATATATGGTTGTGTTGGTATATGTATATTGTATTGTGTATGTATATGTGTATGTATGTATGTATATGTATATATATATATACACACACACACACACACACACACACACACAGATAGTTAGGTAGACAAAGAGAGAGTATAGGGTGAGCTGAATATGAAGGGAGGATACCTAAAAATATAAATAAGTGTTGAGAGGAACGTACTGGGAGTAAGAGAAAGGGAGAGGTAGAATGTATGTAAATCATCTCACATAAAAGAAGCAAGAGAGAGCTTTTACAATGAAGGGGAAGACGGGGAAGGTGAGAGAGAATAAGTGAGCTTTACTCTCATCCAATTAGCTTAAGAAGGGAAAGACACATTCAATGGGGTATGGAAATCTATTTTCACCTGCAGGAAGGCAGAGGGAAAGGGGATAGGAGAGGGAGGAGAATAGAGGGGCTGGCAGGTTGAGGGAAGGGATAATCAGAAGCAAAAACTACTTTGAGGGGACAAGTCAAAAGAGAGAGGGGAATAAATGGAAGGCAGGACCAGGATAGAGGGAAATGTAGTTAGTCATTTACAACTTGACTGTCAGAAGTGTCTTGTATGGCTACATGATATAATCTATATCAAATTGCTTGCTGTCTCAATGAGAGTAGGTAGGGAAGGAGGCAGGGAGAGAAATGTGAAACTCAAAGCTTTAAAAATGAATGTTAAAAATTGTTTTTGCATGCAACTGGGAAATAAGTTGTATAGGCAACTTGCACTATAGGAAAATAGAGGGGAGGGGTGGAAAAAAGGAGATAGGAGGGCAGACTGGTTTAAGGGTTGGTTAGGGTGTATGCTATCCTGGGGTGAGGGGAGGGAAGAGATGGGAAGAAAATTTGAAATTCTAAATCTTGTGGAAATGAATATTGAAAACTGAAATTAAATAAATTATATTGTAAAAGAAGGGAAAGGAAAGATTAGAGATATCTAATAGATTCAAAAACAGAGAATCAAGATCCCAAAAGATCTTGATAGGGTAGAGCAACAGACTAAATCTAATAAGATGAAATTTAATAGGTCTAAATGTGATGTTTTACATTTTAGTTCAAAATGCACCTTTGCCAGTATAGGATAGGGAAGGCATGATTAAATAACAGTGTATCTGAAAAAGATCAGAGACTACTAGCATAGTGCAAGCTCAATATGAGCTAACAGTATGATATACCAACCAAAAAAAAATTCCTTTCTGTTAGGGAGAATCAGATTCAGAAATTCATGACAGTAATATGTGATTGGTGGAGCTATGAATTGCTATAACCATTGTGGGAAAGAATTTGGAGTTATTCAAATAAAGTTACTAAAATAGTCATAGGCTTTGATTTACAAATTTCACTGTCTCACATATACTCCAAGGCAGTCTTTGACAAAAAAAAAAAAGAAGAAACAAAAACTTCACATATGGTAAAATATTTATAGTAGCACTTTTGTTGGTAGGAAAGAACTGGAAACAAAGTAGATGCCTATTTATTTGGAAATTGCTAAACAACTTACTATACATTAAGGCAATAAAATATTACTTTGTGATAAGAAATGACAAATAGAATGGACATGAAGTATTAAAAGACTTACATTTACTGAGCAAAGTAAGCAAAACCCCCCTACCCCAGGAAACAAAACAAAAAAACAACATACACAAATACTATAGCAACGTAAATGAAATGAAAAAAAAACACCGAAAACGAAGGAAAATTAAATACTATGAAACTATGTAGAGTAAGGTCTACCCCACAAAAGAGATATGAGTTATTTGACACTGCTTGCTAACCTCACAGCCTGGATCCTCTCTCTTCTTTTGGTTTTCATACTGCTTTCTCTTGATTCACCTTCCATTTTATAGCTGCTCCTTTGTATCTTTTGGTAGTTTATCATTTATATTATGCTTCCCTAAGATTTTCTACTGGGATCTCTTATTTCTTCAACACTATCTCTCTTAGTGACTTTATGAGCTCCCATAGATTTGAGTATTATCTCTATGTAAGTGACCCCCAGATCTTTATGTTCCCTGCTAGTATATGCCTAGTAATCCCACATTATGAACTATCATTCACTTCACACTGAATGCTTCAAAGACATCTCAATATTGATATGTCTGACATATAATTCATTATCTCCTCCATGCCTCACAAGCCAGTCCTCTTCTGAACATCTATATTTCATTGAAGCAGACCACCATGCTTCCAGTGTCCAAGGCTTACAACCTTGAAATTTTCCTTGACTCCTCTCTCTTCCCTCAGTCCACACATTTAATCAGTTGCCAGAACCTGCCAGTTCTACCTTCACAATGTCTCTCATATCTTTGCCTTCCTCATTAATCACATAGTCTTTACCCTACGGTAGCTTCATAATTATCAATGTCCCCTTTCTCTTCCCTCTCCAACACGGAGAGGTTAAAGTAATCTTTTTGAGACTCAGATCTAACCATGTCATTGCTTTACTTAGCAAACTCCAGTTTCCTCAATGCATCTAAGATAAAATATAAATTCTCCTTGTCTTTTGCAATCCTTCAAATCCTGGTCACAAGCTACCTTTCCAGCATCATCATACTTCACCTTTCCCTCACTTTATGGTCCAAGAAAACTGGTCTACTTGTTGTTCTAAACATATGGCATTCTACATAACATTTCTCTGCCTTTATACCTGCCTTTCTCCTCAACTGAAATGTTTACCTAACACTACTCTGTCTCAGCAATTCCCTTATTTCTTTCAACATTCAGTTTAAATGCCTTCTATAAAAAGCCTTCCTAATCCCTAAGCTAAAAGTGACCTCCTTGCCAAAATATGCTTTTTATTTATTTTGATTATATGTGCTTATATATACACATATACACATATATGCTTATATGTGTATTTATTGTTTTCCCTGATGGGATGTAAAAGCTCTCTGATAGTTCTTGTTTTATTTTTGTCTTTGCATCCCCGGCTCATGTATGATGTTTGACACATAGTAGGCACTTCATGTTTGTTGACTGATTAGTGGCATTCCAGACTCAAGCCTCTACCTACCCTCAATAATTCTGATCTCTACTGCTACATTAAATAGATACATCAGGACACAGAATAATTCCTTTAATGGTTCATATAACAACCTCTCTGCACCCATCATTCTACTAATGATTCTAGTCACCAGACTTATCTCAGTTACCTAAAGGAGATTGAAGGAGAAGGATAATAGAAAGGCAGAGTTGAGAACAGCAAATTGTGAATAGGAGAAAATAAGGAGAGAGAAAGAAAGAGCTAGAAGGTACAATGTCACTGCTATGTTAGATAGGATGACATTATAGACAGCAGAGTATATGAAGTAGGAGGGGGTAACAAATTGGAATCATTCTGGAAAAAAAAAGAGAATGGTGCAGAAAGAGACAAGCTAGAGAGGAAGTCATGGTGGAAGAAGGGATGGAGCTGACAGGAGTGATACAGTAGGAAGATGAAAAAGAATGGATAGTGGAGAAGGGAATATTGGAGCAAAAAGAATAAAGTGGAAAGAGAGAGAATATGGAACTGACTAGAATGGAGAGGAGAAAAGGTAGAGAGGGAAGAATATAGAGTTTTCTTTTCATGAGTTTGTCTTATCTCCCTCAACTAGCTTATAACACTGTGTAGGGCAGAATCAGTGATGTATATATGTGTGTATGGTTACATCTATAATATAATAAATATAGACACATACATATGTGGCATATGTAAATATATATCATATGTGTATACTTGTATATAGTTATTCTTTGATCATATAAAAGCTAACATATAATACCTTATTTAATATGTGTTGATTTTGTCATTGTTGTTAATACAAATTTTATTTAAATTGTTGTCTGAGTTATGCAAAAAATGCATGCACTGAACAGGTTCCTTAGTGGGGCACTGTGAAATTGGAAGGTAGATAAGGCAATGTTTGGCTTCTGAATAGGGCAGAGAAAAAAAGACATTAAAATCCAAGGAACAGAGAAGGAAATATCTCTTTATTATCATTTCGAAAGTATAATACAATAACAAGTTGTGGAAAGGTTTTTGGACTTAAGAAACTGCCTTCATTTGTTTTTCTGTCTTGCTTTCAGCTAAGAAGTTGAGTAAAATATAAACTGAAGTTCAGAAGTACCAGTCCAAGAAGCAAAACAAAACAATGTACTATCTGGGAATCTGAAGTTTAAAAATCCATTTTTAGGGGGTGAATATTCGTATTACAGAATTCTTCAGTTTACCAAACGTTTCAATAAAAATATCTTCACAAAGATAGTTTATTTTGCATATTTGAACTACATTTTTATTTCTTAAAAAGGTTTAATTTCCTGTTACTTTTCTTTCCTGCAACTTTTCTTTTAATGTTTTTAAAATTAATTTATTTGTTTTTAGTTTTCAACAATCATTTCCACATGTCTGAAATTTTCTCCCCCTTCCTTTCCCTCCTTCCCTAAGATGGCATGTAATCTTATACGGGTTCATCACATGTATTCTTATTAAACACATTTTCACATTAGTCGTATTTCTTAGAAGAATTAAAATGAATGGGAGAAACCATGAGAAAAACCAAACTAAACCAAAGCATATCACAAGACAAATTTGTCTGCTTCATTCTGCATTCTGATTCCACAGTTCGTTCTCTGATTTAGAGCATTTTTTCATATAACTATAGGTAGTTTTAATTTATTCCTCTGAAAACTGACCTTTTATATCCTATGACTATTTATCTACTAAGGAATGACTTTTATTCTTATACATTTGATTCAGTTCTCTGTATATTTTAGAAATGAGGCCTTATCACAGACAGTAGTTGCAAAATTTTTTTTTCCCAGTTTTTTGCTTCCCTCCTAATCTTGGTTGCCTTGGGTTTGTTTGTGCAAAACCTAAATTATCCATTTTGTACTTCATAATATTCTCTATCTCCTGTTTGGTCATAAATTTCTCCATTCTCCAAAAATTTAACCAACACACGATTTCTTGCTCCCCTAACATTTTGTAGTATCAATCTTTATCCCTAGATAACGTATCCATTTGGAATTTATTCTTGTGTACAGTGTCAGATTGGTCTATGCCCAGTTTCTGCCACACTGTTATACACTTTTCGCAGCAGTTTTTGTCCAACAGTGAGTTCTTATCCGAGAAGCTGGGGTCCTTGGGTTTATCAAGTAGTACAGTGTCAAATTCATTGACTACTCTGTCTTGAGTACTTAACTTATTCCAGTGATCTACCCCTCTGTTTCTTAACTAGTGCCAAGTGGTTTTGATGATCACTGCTATATAATACAATGTGAGATCTTGTAGGACTAGGCCCCCTTCCCTGGCATTTCTTTTGATTAATTTCCTCAATTTTCTGGACCTTTTGCTCTCCAGATGATTTTTGGTATTATGTTTTCTAGCTCTAGAAAATGATTTTCTGGTAGTTAGATATGGCACTGAATAAATAAACTAATTTCGGTAAAGGTGTCATTTTTATTATATTAGTTTGACCTACCACAAGCAACTGATGTTTTTCTAATTACTTAGATCTGACTTAATTTGAGAAAAAGTGTTTTGTAATTGTGTTTATATGGTCCCTGGATTTGTTTTGGCAGGTAGACTCCTAGATATTTTATAGTGTCTACTGTAGCTTTAAATTGGATTTCTATTTCTTGTTGTTTGTTATTTCAAGGAGTGTTTTACTGGATTCTCTACGTATATCATCATATCATCTGCTAGGAGTGATAACTTAGTTTCTTCTGTGCCTGTTCTAATTACTTCAATTTCTTTTTCTTCTCTTATTGCTGAAGTTGATATTTCTAATATCATATTGAATAACAGTGATGATGGACATACTTGATTCACCCCTGATTTATTAGAAATGCATCTAGCTTATTCCCATTGCGTATAATGCTTGCTAATGGTTTTAGGTAGATGCTGCTTATTATTTTAAGGAAGGCTTCATTTGTTCCTAATCTCTCCAGTGTTTTCAGTAGGAATGGGCGCTGTATTTTGTCAAAAGCTTTTTTCTGCATCCATTGAGACAATGATATGGTTTCTGTTACTTTTGTGGTTAATATGATCAATAGTACCAATAGTTTTGCTAATATTGAACCAACTCTGCATTCCTGGTATAAATCTTATATATTATTCTTATGGTGAGTTGTATTATTTCTGTTAATATCATTTAGAATTTTTGCATCTATATTAATTAGAGAAATTGGTCTATAATTTTCTTTCTTTGTTTTAGCTCTTCCTGGTTTAGGTATCAGAACAATATTTGTATCACAAAAAATGTTTGGTAGGACTCCTTCTTCAGGAATCTTCTCAAATAGTCTATATAGTATTGGAATTAACTGTTCTTTAAACGTTGAATAGAATTCACTTGTAAATCCTGGCCCTGGAGATTTTTTCCTAGGGAGTTTAATGATGTCTTGTTCAATTTCTTTTTCTGAGATGGGATTATTTAAATATTTAACTTCTTTTAATGTGGGCAATTTGTATATTTTTTAAAAATATTCATCCATTTCACTTAGATTGTCACATTTAATGTCATACATTTGGGCAAAGAAGTTTCTGATTATTGTTTTAATTTCCTCCTCATTAGAGGTCAGTTCACCCTTTAATTTTTGAAATGGGTAATTTGGTTTTCTTTTTCCTTTATTAAAATTAAATTGACCAAAAGTTTATCAATTATATTGTTTTTTCATAAAAACTTACTCTTAATTTTATTCATTAGTTCAATAGTTTTCTTGACTTCAATTTTGTTAATCTCTCCTTTGGTTTTCAGTATTTCTAATTTCATATTTACTTGGGGATTTTCAATTTATTCTTTTTCTATCTTTTACAGCTGCATGCCAAATTCATTGATCTCCTCTTTCTCTATTTTATTCATGTAGATTCAATGATATAAAACTTCCCCAAGAACTGCTTTTGCTGCATCCCATAAGTTTTGATAGGTTGTCTCATTGTTGTCATTCTCTTGACTGAAATTATTGATTAGCTCTATGATTTGTTGTTTAATCCACTTGCTCTTTATGATTAGATTATTTAGTTTCCAATTAATTTTTGGTTTATCTTTCCATAGTCTTTTATTATATATAATTTTTGTTTCAATATGATCTGAGAAGGGTGCATTGACTTACTTTGCCTTTCTGCACTGAATTGTGAGTTTTTTATACACTAGTACATCGTCAATTTTTGTATATGTGCCATGTACTGCTGAGAAAAAGGCATATTCCTTTCTATCCCCATTCAATTTTCTCCAGAGATCTATCATACCTATCTTATTCATAGTTTTATTCACCTCCTTAACTTCTTTCTTGTTTATTTGAATGTTAGATTTATTAAAGTCAGAGAGGGGGAGGTTGAAGGGACCACTAGTATAGTTTTGTTGTCTCTTTCTTCCTGTGAATTCCTTAGCTTCTCCTCTAATAATTTTGAAAATATACCAGTTTGTGCATATAAGTTTAGCAATGTTATTTCTTCATCGTCTATGGTGACTTTTAGCAGGATATAATTTCCTTTTTTATCTCTTTTAATGAGCTCTATTTCTGCTTTTGCTTTATCTGAGATTGGGATTGCTACCCATGTTTTTTTTTACATCAGTTGAAGCATAATATATTCTGCACCAACTGTTTACCTTTACTCTGTGAGTTTCCCCCATATTGTTGGATTATGGTTTTTAATACATTCTACTATCCACCTCCATTTTATGGGAGGGTTCGTCTCATTCACATTCAGCTCTCCATCTTGTTTCACCACATTTATGCTCTTAGTTCTCCCTTCTCTCTTCCCCTCCATAATAGTTTTAGTTTTTGACTACAGTCTCCCTCAGTCTTCTCTCCCTCTTATTAGCCCTCCTCCCTTTTCATCCCCCTTCCCTTCCTACACATTAGATTTCTGTACTTAACTGACTTTGTTGTTCCCTTCTTGAACCAAATTGAATAAAAATAAATCTCAAACAGTGCTCATCTCCCTCTCCTCTATTATAATATGATTTTATGCCCTTCCTGTGATGTAATTTACCTTTTTGCCTCCTTTTTCACATCTCTCATTACAATCCCTTTGCCCTATTAAATCACATTTATTTTACCATAGCATCAGTTAATTTTTACTCACACCCTCCATCTATGTATATCCCTTTTAAATATCATAATAAATACACAATCCTCAAAACTAACCAATGTCATCCTCCATAATAGGGATGCAAACAGTTTTACCATATCGAATAACAAGTTCTTTTTTCCTCATTTACCTTTTTATGCCTCTCTTGAAAACTTGAATTTGAAGATCAAATTTTCTATTGAGCTCTGGTCTTTTTCTCATGAAGGTCTGGAAATCCATTATTTCATTGAATGACCATCTCCTTCCCTGAAATATTATGCTCGATTTTGCCGGGTAACTGACCATTGGTTGTAGTCTGAGTTCCTTTGCCTTATGGAACATCACATTCCAATTGCTCTGATCTTTTAATGTAGAAGCTACAAGGTCATGTGTGATCCTGACTGTAGTTTCTTGATATTTGCATTGTTTCTTTCTGGCTGCTTGAAGTATTTTCTCCTTAACTTGATAGTTCTGAAATTTGGCAACAATATTCCTTGATGTTTTCAGTTTGGGATCTCTTTAAGGAGTTGAATGGTGGATTCTTTTGGTAACTATTTTGGCCTCTGAATCTAGGATCTCAAGGCAATTTTCCTTGATGACTTCTTGGAAGATATTTTCCAGGCTCTCTTTTTCATCATGGCTTTCCAGGAGATCAATAACTCTTAGATTTTCTCTCATGAGTCTATTTCCAGGTCAATTCTTTTCTCCCATGAGATATTTTACTTTTTCTTTAATTTTTTCATTCTTTCGATTCTTTTTTGACTGATTCTTCACATCTCATAGAGTCATTAGCTCCTACTTGACCAATTCTAATTTTTAATAGATTGTTTTCTCCAGTTAACTTTTGCATCTCCTGTTCCATCTGCTCAGTTTTTCCAGTTAGGTTTTGTATTTCCTTATTCATTTGCCCAATTTTCCTTTTAAATTCTTCTATGAATTCTCTTTTCATATTTGAAAAATCATTGACCAACTTTGCTTTGATCTCTCTAATTTGACTTTCAAAATCCTTCTTGAGCTCTTCCAAGAATGGTCTTTGGGTTTGATACCACTTTATATTATCTTCTGAGTTTTCAGATGGGAGTTCAGTCTCAGTGCTGACCTCTTCTATATTTTGATCTTGTCCCCATAGGAAAATTCTATGTTCTTTTCTTTTCTGGTTTTCTCCTTGCTCATGATGATTCCCTTTTCCTTGACCTCTGCTTCTGGGTCCCAAAGGGCTCTGTCCCACAGTTCTTGTGCTAAGATATTAAAACTTTATGTGTTGTGGACTCTGGTTCTTTTAGTTAGAAGTTGGATTGCTGCAGCTTACCTGATGCTGAGCTAATTGGCTTACCAAAGCAGGGACCAAGTGAAGTATTTCTGAGTTTTCCTTGAGTTACCCTGAAGCTTGCTGCATGAGGTTTGGAGGAGTGGTTTGGCTGCCAGGGATCTCCTCCCCTGAACTAGAGCACAGGCAAGCTCAGTGGTTGGTGCACCCTCATCTGTACTTGTGTCTGCCTGATTCCCCTGACTGTGCTAAGGCATAACTGGAGTCCTCATGTTGGCATTTACAGGCTCCATACTCCTAGGGGCTCAGGATATCCTCCTAGTTTTCTCAGGTGGGGCTATATGGGACAGCTCCAGTCCTACACTGACCCCCTTCAGCCAAAGCAAGAGCGATTTTTCTTGATGATTTTCCTAGCCTCTGGAGCTGAGAGACTGTTTACCCCTTCAGCTGATCCAACTATTCCAGCATTTTTCCTGAAGAAATATTCTTTGGGCTTTTCAAGGTCAACAAGGGGAGGGAGAGAGCCCTCACAGTTCGTTCTGCCATTCTTGGCTTCCAGACTCCTGTTACTTTTCAAGAATGCTAAATTTCTTGTAGCAAATGCCATGCACTATTACATTAGAGTGACAGAGGTAAAGGACTAAAAATAATAATTGCAAAATAAACAACCATTGATTACATTTCAGGAGTAATGAGGATAATGTTAGGGGGAAATTCATTTTTCACTAATAATAATGTTTCCATTTCATTCCCAATTACAGTGATGGCTTTTAGTTAATGCCTCTAGAATGCTTTGAAAATGCAAAGCATTAAGCAAATTCTATTATTGCCAGTTATTATCACGTAAATCTTTTCCATTGAGTAATGTAGAACATTTAATTCAGGAAATTATAGTTCCCATTGTTCTTGCTAATGATGTTTTTCTTAATGAAGTTTGCTTGTT
>CM053769.1:15584408-15604079 GCA_028658325.1 Potorous gilbertii | reverse complement strand
TTTATAAGATTGAGAAATAAGATCTTTATCAGAGAAAACTTGCTTCAAATTTTTTTCAGTTACTATAGCTAACTGTATTTCCCTTCATCCTGCTTATTCTGTTTTCTCTTTTCATCCTGTCCCTGTTTCAGTGTTTTGCTTCTCACTATCACCTTTCCCAATTGGACATCCCTTTTATCACCTTTCTTTTTTCTTATTTCCTTCCCCTTCTACTTTCATGTAGGGTAAGATAGATTTCTGTACCTAATTGAGTATGTATGTGATTCTCTCTTTCATCCACTTCTGTTGAAAGTAAGGTTCACTCACTCTTCCTCACCTGCCCTCTCTCCCATTCCACTGTAAAAGCTTTTTCTTGCCCCTATTCTACTTCTCCCCTTCCCTTTCTCCCAGGTCTCTCTATTACCCCTTAATTTTATATTTTTAGATATCATCCCTTCATATTTAACTCATCCCTGTGCAATCTGTCAACATATCCTCCTAATTGCCCTGATAATGAAAAAGTTTTTCTGAGTTACAAGTATCATCTTCCCATGTAGGAAAATAAACAGTTTAACCTTATCAAATCCCTTATGATTTTACCTTTTTATGTTTCTCTTGAGTCTTATATTTAAAAGTCAAGTTTTATATTCTGCTCTGAACTTTTCATCAAGAATTCTCAAAAGTCTTCTATTTCATTAAATATCCATTTTTCCCCCCGAAGGCTTATATTCACTTTTGCTGTTTATATATTTCTTTGTTGTAATACTAGCTCCTTTGCCCTCTGGAGTATCATGTCAAGCCCTCTGATTTTTTAATGTAGAAGCTGCTGAATCTTGTGTTATCCTGACTGTGATTCCATGATACTTGAATTGATTATTTCTGGCTCCTTGCAAAAGTTGACATTGTAATGGAAATCAAAATAAGATCTTTCATCGTTTTTGTTTTACTAAAAGTGCTTCTGATTGAATAATGTGATTGGGGAGGATCTTTTCCAATCATTGATGGGCCTGCCCATTGAGGGAAGCTTATTTAGTGGAGTTGTTTTGTAGGAGAGTCCCAAGCACCTTTCTGGTTTTTTTCTATTGAGGCATTGGGTCAGAGAGTTATGCCCTCTGGCTCTAAAAAGTGTATAAATATTCTGAAGGTAAGGCTTTGCATTGGGGCTTCCTAACTAGAAGTGTTTCTTTGACCAGAGAGACTCTGGGAAGCCATTATGGAGTGCCCCCTGCCCCGCTTCTGGCTAAAACCCAAAAGTTGATGTTTCCCTCTCTGGTAACTGTGTATGTATGTATTGGTCAGATGTGTATTTATGTAATGGTCAGACATTTTGGAAGCATGTCTGTTGACATTTGATTTTGATTTTTTTCTGATACCTATGCTTGATTAAAGTTATTGTTAACCCCTTGAAAGTTGCTTTCCTTTTATGAATGAAGATCTAAGTACCTGTGGTAGCAGGTCACCCTGTGTATGTTGGGGTGCTTACTGTTACAGACTTAGAGCTCTCAATTTGGCTATAATATTCCTGGAAGCTTTCATTTTGGGATCTCTTTAAGGAGGTGATCAATGGATTTTTCCAATTTCTATTTTACCCTCTGGTTCTAGAATAACAGGACAGTTTTCCTTGACAATTTCTTGAAAGATGATATCTAGACCCTCTTTTAAAATCATGGTTTCCAGTGGTCCAATAATTTTTAAATGATCTCTCTTATATCTATTTTTCAGACCAATTGTTTTTTCAATGAGCTATTTCACATTGTTTTCTATTTTTCTGTTATTTTAGTTTTGTTGTTGTTTCTTGTTTTTTCATAAAGTCTCAATTCTAATTTTTAAGAAATTGTTTTCTTCAATGACCTTTTGTAACTCCTTTTCCATTTGGCCAATTCTACTTTTTAAGACATTCTTTTTTCCTCGTTGGCTCTTTGGACCTCATTTATCATTTGGCCTAGTCTGGTATTCTTTAATTTAGAATTTTTTTATTGGTCTCTTCCCCCCAAGTTTATAAAATTATTTGTTTTCAGTTTTCAACCATCCCTTCCATAAGTACCAAATTTCCTCCCTCTCTCCCTCTACTTCCTCCCTAAGACAGTGTACAATCTTATATGGGCTCCACACATACATTCCTATTAACCGCATTTTTACATTAATCATGTTGCGTAGAAGAATTAAAATGAATGGAAGAAACCATGAGAAAAACAAAACTTAACAAAGGAGAGAATGCTTTGCTTGATTCTGCATTCTGACACCATAGTTCTTTCTCTAGATGTGGATGGTATTTTGTGTCATGAGTCCTTTGATAATGTAATAGGTCCTTACATTGCTGTGAAGGACTAAGTCTGTAGTCTTTCTTAAGATATTATTTCCTATAATATTCTCTTCGTTGGGGGGGTACTCTTTTACCAAACTGTTGAATAATTTTTCATGATTTTCTTGTATCACTCTCATTTCCCTTCTCATTTTTTCCTCTACTTTAAAATTCTTTTTGAGTTTCTGTTGCCTGGGATCAATTCATATTTTTCTTGGAGGCTTTAGATGGAGGGGCTTTGACTTTGTTATCTTCTTCTGTGTGTCTTGATCTTCCTTGTCACTATAGTAAATTTCTATTGTCAGAATTTTTTTCCTGTGGCTTACTCATTTTTCCAACCTATTTCTCTACTTTTAACTTTTTGTTAAAGTAGGGATCTGCTTCTGGGGTGGAGGGACCACCATCCTAATCTTTAGGAGTTTTGTACAGCTGATCTCAGTGATACTTTTAGGGACTTGTAAGTTTTCAGTTTTTCCAAGATATTATGATCTAAGGTGAGGCATGTTTACTGCTCTCCTGGCCTGTGCTCAGGTCTGTGAGTGACCACATGTTCTGCTTTCTGCTCTAGAAGGGTGACAAGGGTCCCTGCTTCACTGAAGCAGCAAGTTCTGGTGTGCTAGTCTTCCTCACCCTGGGACAGTCACCTATGACTGCCCTCCAGAATCCTGTGTGGGCCATGCAACAGAGTCCTGCCTCAGTGTTGGAAAGGGACCATTGTAATCTCCTTCTGAGAAGTTGTTCGACCCTTTTACCATTTGTGGGCTGAGACCTCCCGAAGCAACTTCTGCCCCTGTGATTCATTGGCTCCCAAGATTTGCACTTGGTTTGCTGGTGTTGGGTCTGTGCTTGTGGGACATGTGCTGGACTGTGTTCTACTTTCACCCAGGTGCAACAGAACTTTCCTGCTGACCTTATAAGTTGTCTTTGGTTAGAAAACTATTTCACTCCATCCATCCCTTTATGGATTTTGCTGCTCAGAGGATTGTTTTATGGCATTACTTAAAGGTGTCCAAAGGGGTTTGGGGAGAGCTCAGGCAAGTTGCTGCCTTTTCTCCATCATCTTGTCTCCACCCCTCCTTAATGAGATATCTTCTGGAGAAGACATGCTTTGAAGTCCTTTATTGTTCTGAGGAGTTGAGGGGCAATTGAAATGTGACTTCACACTCAATTTGACAGAGCTGTTTGTACACTATGAATAAGGTTGATAAATGGGCTGTGCATTTCTCTAGGTGCCCCTTCATGTAAATTGATGACTGGTGCCCCAGGAAATGAAGAGGGGCTGGCAATAGGGAGAGAGATTAGTTTAAATGTGACAAGGCCATAATCTGTAACTAGGACCATCCATCATAGTCAGGTAAGAGATTCCCTTTGCTTAAAGGGCTCCCAGTGCTTGTGAAGGCCCAGCTATTTCATGATTTCTAGGGTAGCCCTATTTAAGCTGAACTTCACATGTTCTCAAGAGTAGGAGACTGCCTTATCCAAGTGTGACAACCACTAATTACTGCCACAATTTGGTTCTGAAGGACTTTAGTATGGCTATAATCACTTGACTTAGTAATTACAGAAATTATAGTCTAGGCTCTGTGCCAGATCTGTCTTTCCCCATTTCTACACAGAAGGAACAAAAATATATTTTTCTATAGAGAAATAGCTCTTCAAGACTTGAGTTGTTATGAATTGTTGTGAATTTATTTTAAATGACCACAGTCAACATGTAAGTCACAGTCAACAAGCAGCTTGGCTTGGAATCAAAAGGACTAAAGTTTGCTTGCTACCATTTAGGAAATTTAAGCCCTCCAGACCCACAGAGAGATTTGTAAGAGCCAAATTTTTATCCACAGGAGATTCCAGTAGGAGCAGAGTTAAGGGATATTAGCACTGGAGGGGGGCTTAGAGATCATATTTTCAACTTCTTGATTTTACTAATGAGAAGGATTTTACTGATGAGACTTTGCCTCACTCACACAAGCAGTAGAAGCAAAGGCAAGACTTTAGAATCCAGGATTTCTTGGATCTAACACACTTTTTTGTTTATCTGCTTTTGTCTTTTCATCTGTACTATACTACCTCCCATAACATGGATCTTGCATCCTTAAATTTAGTGGAGACAAAACCAAGGAAAGGGCCATGAAGCATTTTGATATTGATGACTCCTAAAAGAGACAAACAAGAAGATTTTTTGATTCATGGAAGGATCAATGAATCTTTGAATCATAGCTTTAGAGCTAAAAACGAGCTCAGAGGTAATAAAGTCCAACTCCATTTTAAAGAGGAGGAAACTGATCCTCAAAAGGGCCAAGTGAGTTGTCCAAGGTTGTAAGACATATTTCATAAATGTTTGATGAATGAACTCAACATAGACTGGACCTATCCTGGTCCTGGGATATGGACCTATTCACATTTAATAGATGAGGAAAATGAGTCAGGCATAAATTAAATTATTTTCTCAGGGTCACACAGCTAGGAAATACCTGTGGTCAAAATGAATTTAGGACTTCCTCCATGCCCAGCTTCCTATATCCTATCCATTCTAGTACCAAGATGTCTGTCTGTCTCTCTCTCCCCCTCTTCGCTCCTCTCTCTCTTCCTTTCTCTTCGTCTCTTTCTCATTCTGTATTTTGAAATGTACACACATCATCTCTGACATGAATACATGCCTATATATGTATACATACATACCTATACACTTGAAAAGTAGAAAAAGAATTAATGTCACTCAGAATTCCTTTAAATTGTGTTTATTTGTATTCCCTGAAGGGATATTTTATTCTATGTAGTACAGATGTGCCAATCCATTACAGGACAAAGTCACTGCATAGGAAGTGGAGAACAGCACTGTCCTGAACTTTCAGTTTAAATAAAATAGACTGATATCTCTCACAAAATGGAACTGGAACACTGGGCAATTGCAGAAAAATTAAAAAATTTTGGGATACTTAGCATTAGGAACCACACATAACAATCTTTATCTCTATCTCTCTATCATTAGTTGATAAGGATTTGTCACTTTTCTACATATTTTCTACTCTTCTCAATGATTCCTCCCCTTCCACCTCCATCCCCTATTCTTACTCTTCAGATGACCTCACCCCATACTTCATGGGGAAGATCAAGGCTGGGTGTGAGCTTCCTCCGCTTTCCTCCTTTTCATGTCTTTATATCTTTTGCCATTCTTTCGTCCTTCCCTATAGACTTAGATAAAGAAGGGTCTTTGCTAGTTCCAAGTTCATTTCCAGAATATCAACCACTCCTTCCCCCAGATATTCTCTTTCTTTCAGTCACTAGAACACCCTCCATTTTTGTCCTTGATCTTGACCCTCATGCCCCTAATTGCTAACACCTTTTCCCTCATATTTATTATGAACATATTTTGTCCTCATCTTGTATTTACCTATATGTGTATATGTTGTCTCTCCCTATAGAATCTATTAACAAGTAGCAACCTTGGAATCACCTTTGACTCTTGACTGCCCCCTCCTCATCATTTTCAATCAATTCATGAAGCCTTCACAACATAGATCACATCTATATCTCCACTCACATGACAACTTAGTTCAGGCACTCATTACCTCTGACCTGATATATTGTGACATCCCCTTCATTGGTCTCCATGTTTCCACCTTCTTTCCCTTCCAATCTATCATAGATGTCAAATTAATCTTTCTAAAGCACAAGTCTGACCCTGTCACTCACTTATTCAAAAGTATTCAATGGTTCCACATTGCCTATAAAATAAAATAAAATTTCTCAGCTTGGAATTTACAATGTTCCAAAATCTGTCTCTAACCTAATTTCCTGTTTTGTGTCACATCATCCCCCTCTTCATGCACACCCCATTCCAAACTGAACTGACTGTTCACTGAACTCATCATTACATATCCCCTTTTATACTGTATACAAGCTGACCCTTTAACTAGAATGCAATTCCTCTTCATTTCTGCCTTCAAAGCTAGCTTATATGTTATATTCTCTTTGAAGTCTACCCCTATCTCTGATGGCAGGGGTTTTTTTTAAAATCCTAAGGCAGTAGTCCAGTGCATTGCACACAATATCAATAAATTAATAAACAAAATTTTATTAAGCACAAAACTTCATAGAATCTGAACATTGTACTAGGCACAGAGGATACAGATAGTAAGTAAAAGATTCTATTTTCTCAAGAAGGTTACAGTCTATTGGGAGAGACAACATGTATGTATACAAGCATATGCAAAATAAAATTCTAAGAGGTAGAATTAAGAAGAGATTTCTCTCCAGGCTTGGGGTCAACCTATGCAAAGCCACAGAGATGAGTCATGGAATCCTGGGTCTCCAAAGTAGTTTATAATCTCGTTTGGTATAACAGAGTGAAGGAATGAGAGGATTACAAAAAATGAGTGAGTCACATTATAAGACTTAAAGAGCAGGCTGAGGAATTGCTGTTTTATTAGAGATAATTGTGGAATTTTTTTGATCAGGGGAATGACATGTTTAGATCAGTGTGTTTTTGAAGATAATTTTGACAGCTTGCAACTTTAGAACTGGAAAGGCTCTTAGAGGCCTTCTGATGAGAATATCTCATTTTACAGAAGAGGAAACTGAGATTCACATAGAATAAATGATTTGGTCAAGGTCATGCAGATGAACAACTGAGAAAGGAGAGCCTAAGACATTGGTATCCATATCCACATCTGTCAGCCGTAAAGTACTAGAGATAATTGAGTGACTTCCATGCTTATTCTTGCTTTTTACTTCTATCCCTTCTCTTCCAGGAAAAAAGAAGAGATGAATGATTTTATACTAATGATCTTTCCCAAACCTCTAAAATCTGCTCAGTGTTTGTAATCTGGCAAAGGGTTTTGAGACTTAAAAGGAAAAATAAGCTGAAAAGCAAGTACTAAACTGCCCATAGAATTGGATACAATTATATGATGGAAATATTTTGAATAATTTAGATTACCATCTGGATGCCTACATGAATTATAGTAACTTAGTTTCATTCTCTTTCTCAGAAAATAAATTGCCATGGATTATTCAATGGAATTTGACAAACATTTTGGAGATATAGGGAAAAAATCCATTCATGTAATGCCTACTGCCTAAGTTCAGAACACAATTATTTGAATTCTAGGAGTAGGCTGAAGGTTGATTTATAAGTGGGGTGACATCATTGTCATCACTCATAAATGACTACAAGTCACCTTTTAATTCTAATTAGCCTATAACTATTTTAGTGTGTTTTATATTAATCCTTATCTCCTGCCATGGTCAATCAGTGTAATTGAAGTGTTTCATCCTCATATGAGTTTATTCTCATTAGTTGAATTCCCTTCTGTCAATCTATTTCTTTGTCCTAACAAGCAGAGAAAGACTAGAAAGAGATGAAGCAGGGTCAGTTACGTGTTTACAATACTTTAGAGTTTTAAAACACTTGTTTATCCAATACCTCATGATATCACGGTAACCCTATATTCTCAAAGGCTCTACCATTGAAACAAAAGCATGGAGGAGTCTTACTGACTTAAAAAGACCTCCATGATGAGTCAGTGACAGATTATCCCATTCAATTTGGAGAGAATAAACATCAGATTGATTTCAGGGGTAGAAATTTTTTATCCAAACAAATTTACAAAATCTAAATCCAAAAAGATTTCCTATTTGTGTTGGTCAAAGTACTTGAGTGGAAGAAATCACAGATCACTGGAGTATATGATATTTACACACATACAAATCTGTGTATGAGTGCATGTGTGTGTGTGTATGTGTGTGTGTGTGAGAGAGAGCACGCGTGTGGTGTATATGTATAAAATTTGAGAGGCAACATGATATAGTGGGTAGAAGTTAGATTTTGTATTCAGGAATATGCAGGGTCCATTCCTGTACACACTGGTTGTATGACCCTTGGTAAGACATCTAAACTCTCAGTGCTTTTGCAAAGACCATTCCCATTTTATCCCAAAAGGTGTGTCATTAGTCAAATGTGGAGTGGGAAGATGCATAATTGTGTCCTGGAGCTAACTCTTGAAAGCCATTTATTAAATGTTCTGGAAATTTGTAAGTCAGTTATTGAACACTGCCAATGCACAATTAAATCAACTGTGGCAACAGGTATTATTGGTTCTTTTAAAAGAACTCATGGTAGCCACTGAAGTATATATCTTCAACCCATTGTCTACTTTAAATGATTCTGACTTCAATAATGAATATTTGAAACAAACAACTGCATTTTATTCTGATTGTGCTGGGAAAGAATTCTGCAGCAACTACAGAGTTGTTAGGAAAACATTCTAAAATTATCATTCAGTACTTAAATAATTGATTGCTGTTATCATTTGATAATTACATATCTGAAATAAAACAAGTTAATTATTTAAAATGTATCTGGAAAAATGCATTTTTATCACAAATCTAGCAAAAATCAAACCAAGCTACAAACTGTAAAAATCTTGAAACTATAATTATTAAAATTGCTTAGATATGGGGGTTGGGGACCGTGTAATTTATGAGATTCTATTAGTGTATATTGAGCATATTCTCATCATATATGCATTTTTCTGCTTCATTCCCTGATTTGGAAAATACATTAGTTAATATTAATTTAAGACCTTGGTTTAAAAATTGACATTCTTGAAGAATTTTCATTATTTTCCACTGTATTGTAGTCAAGATAAATTAGCATTCAGAAAGTACAAAAATTAATGGAATGTACCATCCAAGCTTCAGAAAATTGAAATATTGATGCTAGAAAATATCAATCTCAAGTTGAAGATTTGATTAAGTCTGATAAGCTTAAAGATATTACATTTAATAAAAAAATAATATATTATTCTTCCTAGGAATGTTGCTAAAAATAAAATCCAACAAATGATGTGTTTTTTATCAGACAGATGACAAAAGCATTTAAAATTATTTTAATGTATTAGGACCATCTACTTTGTTTTATGAAGAACTAACTTCAGTTTGAATCACTGGCAACAATAAGCAAAAGTGTATCTAATTAAAAGGGATGAACAGGGAAATTATATTTGCTAAAAGTTTTCATAGACAATGAATTAATATCAAAACTAAAGATGTGTGCACCAAGGAGCATAGTATCTAAATTCCTAAGGGAGAATTTAAATGAGAGATATAAGAAATAGTAAAAATATAACAAATTTTGGGACCTCAATTTACTCCCTCTCAGATCTAGATGTCAGACCATAAAATGAATAAGAAAGAAATTAAGAAAATGAATAGAATTTTAGAAAAGTTAAGTATGCTAGACATCTGGAGAAAACTGAATAAGAATAAAAATTACTTATTTATTATCTATGCATGGCACCTTCACAAAAATTGACCATCTTTTAGGAAATAGTACTCACAAAGATGAAGAAAGGCAGACATATTTCTAAGTATAATGCAATTAAATTGCATCAATAAAAGACTTTTGAAGAAAATATTACAAATTAATCAGAAATTTACAATACTAAAAAATGAATGAGTAAAAGAAAAAGCCATAGAAACAATTAATAATTAAATATGACGACACAACATACCAACTACGAACATATTTGACCATGTTAACAACAAAACAACCAAAATAGTGTGATTATTTCAATTGATTAAAAATAACTTTTGACAAAATATAACACCCATTCCTATTAAAAACAGGAATAAATTAAGCTTTTCTTAAAATGATAATTAGTATCTATCTAAAACCAAGAGCCAGTATTATTTATAATGGAGACAAGCTTGAAATTTTTCCTTTATCTTTTAATTAATTTACTTATTTTTGGTTTTAAACATTCATTTATACAAGATTTTGAGTTCCAAATTTTCTTCCCATCTCTCTCCTCTCCACACCCTGATATGGGATGTATTTTGATTACCTCTTTCCCCAGTCTTCCCTCCTTTTTATGCCCCCCATCCCCTTCCCCTTAACTTTCTTGTAGGGCAAGATAGATTTCTACACCCCATTGCCAACATATCTTATTTCTCTGTTGCATGTAAAAACAATTTTATCATTTGTTTTTCAAACTTTGAGTTTACAATTTTCTTCCTTCTTCCCTCCTCATCCACCCTCATTGAGAAGACAATTAATTCAATATAGATTATACATGTGTAGTTATGTAAAACACTTCCATAACTGTCACATTGTGAAAGACTGACTATATCTCCTTCTATCCTATCCTGAGCCACACTAATTCTATTTTCAACTTTTGACCGTTTTCAAAAGTGTTTGCATCTGACTACCCCCTTCCCTAGTCTGTCCTCTCTTCTTTTATCTCTCCACCCTTTTCCCCTTGTAGGGTAAGATACCCAACTGAGTGTGTATGCTATTACCTTCTTAAGCCAAATCTGATGGAATAATATTCACTCGTCCCCTCTCACCTCCCCACTCTTCTCCTCCATTGTGAAACCTTTTTCTTGTCTCTTTATATGAGATAATTTACCCTATTCTATCTCTCCCTTTCTCCTTCTCCCAATAAATTCTTCTCTCACCCTGAAACTTTATTTTTAGATATCATCCCTTCATATTCAACTTACCTTGTGCCCCCTCTCTCTCTCTCTCTCTCTCTCTCTCTCTCTCTCTCTCTCTCTCTCTCTGTATGTATGTGTATATATGTATATATACTTCCTCCAATGAACCTAATATTAAGGAAGGTCTCATGTATTGCAGATATCATCTTTCCATGTAGGAATATAAACAGTTCAACCAACTTCTCTTTCCTGTTTACTTTTTCATGGACCTCTTGATTTTTGTATCTGAAATTCAGATTTTCTATTGAGATCTGATATTTTCATCAAGAATGCTTGAAAGTTCTCTATTTCATTGAAATTCAACTTTTTCCCCAGAGCATGATACTCAGTTTTGTTGGGTAGGTGATTCTTGTTTTTTTTTTTAATCCTAGCTTCTCTGGCCTCCTGAATATCATATTATAAGCCCTTTGATTCCTTAATATAGAAACTACTAGATCTTGTGTTATCCTGATTGTATTTCCCCAATATTTGAATTGTTTCTTTCTGGATTCTTGCAATATATTCTCCTTGATCTGGGAATTCATGAATTTGGTTACAATATTTCTAGGAGTTTTCCTTCGGGGATCTCTTTCAGAAGGTGATTGGTGAATTCTTTGCATGTCTACTTTATATTTTGATTCTAGAATATCAGGGCAGTTTTCCTTGGTAATTTCTTGAAAGATGATATCTTTTTTTATCATAACTTTCAGGTAGTTCAAAAATTTAAAAATTACCTCTCCTGGATCTATTTTCTAAGTCAGTCATTTTTCCAATGAGATATTTCACATTGTCTTTTATCTTTTTTCATTCTTTTGATTCTGTTTTATAATTTATTGATTTCTCATAAAGTTATTAGCTTCCATTTGCTCCATTCTAATTTTCAAGGAATTACTTGCTTCAATGAGCTTTTGGACCTCCTTTTCCATTTGGCCAATCTTGCTTTTTAAGGTATTCTTTTCCTCATTGACTTTTTCCTTCTCTTTTAACATTTGGTTTAGTCTGTTTTGTGAAGTGTTATTTCCTTCAGTATTTTTTTTGTGAATCTCCTTTAGCAAGCTCTTGACCCATTTTTCATAATTTTCTTGCATCACTCTCATCTGTCTTCCCAATTTTTCCTCTACTTCTCTTCCTTGATTTTCAAAAGTCTTTTTGAGCTCCTCCATGGCCTGTGACTGCTTCACATGTTTCTTGGAGGCTTTGGATGTAGGATCTTTGAAGTTGTTGTCTTCTGGTTTTATGTTTTGATCTTCTTTGTCACCCAAGTAAGATTCTATAGGTTGACCTTGTCTCCCTCTGTTTGCTCATCTTCCTAGCCAAATCCTTAACTTTTTAACTCTTTGTCAAGGTGAGATTCTGCTTCTCGTGGTGGTGGGGGTGGATATACCATCCCAGGCTTCAGAGTTTTTGTATCAGCTGCTGGATACCTTGCCATCTCTGGACCCAGAGCTGGAAGTTGCTACTGATGCTGCTACCACCTCTGCCTGAGTTGCCTCCTCCTCTACCCTAGGACTGGGGCTAGACCATAGCAAGATCCCACCCCCTCCTCCACTCAGGTCCCACAGAGTTTTCCCATTGACTTTATATGCTGTCTTTGGCTGGTCAGTTGAAACTCTGGACGTTGTCACAGATGCTAAACATTCAGTCCCTGGAGGCCTACTCCAGCCAATCCATGCTGGTGCAACCCACAAAGTCTGAGCTCTGCTCTACTCCTATCCCAGTGTGAAAGACACTTCCTGTTGACCTCTCAGGCTGTCTTTGACTAAGGATATGCCTCACTCCATCACTGTGGATTCTGCACATTAATTCATTTAGAGCCATTCTTTACAAATGTTTTCAGGGGTTTGGGGGAAAAACTCAAGCAGATTGCTTCTTTTAATGTGCCATCTGGACTCCACCCTCCAAGCCTCTTCATTAAGATTGAGTGAAACGTGGTTACCATCATTGCTGTTCAGTCTTGTGGTAGACATGCTAACTATAGTCATAATAATAACAAAAAATAAAATTAAAGGAATATGAATAGGAAAACAGAAATTTATAAATATATACACACACACACACATGCATACACACATATATATTAGACAATATGATGATTCACTTCGAGGTCTCTAGAGAGTCAACTCTAAAAAAATGAAACAATCAATAACCTCATCCCCATCAGGCTAATCTGACAAAAATAATACAGTGAAAATTCTGGAGGGGTTGGGGAAAAATAGGTATGCTAATGCATTGTTCATGGAGCTGTGAAATGGTTCAAACATTTTGGAAATTAACTTAAACTGTATCCATAAAGGTATTAAATGATGCATACTCTTTGACCCAGAAATACCACTACCAGTTCTCTACCCTAAGGAAATCAAACAAAATTGGTTGGAAGCTGAGGAGATGCCCATCAATCTGGTAATGACTAAATAAGTTATGGTATATGAAAGCAACAGAATACTATTGTGCCATAAGAAATGATGATGGGTATGGTTTCAAAAAAAGTTGGGAACATTTGTATAAATTGATGCAAAAAAAGTGAAAACAGATAGAATAAAAAATATTCAATAATAGCAATATTGTAAAGATAGTCAACTTTGAAATGCTTAGGAATTCTGATCAATACAATGACATCACAATTCCAACATATTTATGAGGAAACACACTATCCCTCTGGAGAGAAATAATGGATTCAAAGTATAAATTAAGATTTTTTTGGTTTTATTTGTTTTCTTATTTTGTAATTTTTTTTGACATGGCTAACATCAGACTTTTTTGGTATGACTATATATATTTGTAATGGACTTTACTTTTCTCACATGCTCAATAATTGGGAGGAGAGAAAAATGGGGAGGATGACACTGAAAATAAAATAAAATTGAATTTTTCTTCAAAAAACCCTAGGAATTATGAAAGGCAGAGGTGGGATGGGGTAAGGAATATATTCCAAGAATAGGGAAAAACTTGTACAAAACCACAGGGGTGGGAAATGGAGTGTCAATAAGAGACAACATCTATAATGGCCCAATTTGATTGAAAAATTGACTGCATGTAGGTCAAAAAGAAATAATTCTGGTGAGTGTGAGATTAAAGAGTGTTTTAAATAATAGGCTAAGAAGTTTGTATTTTAAAATAGAGATTACAGGGAACCATTAAAGATTTCTGATCCACAGTAGGACATGGTGAGACTTGTGTTTTAGAAATATTAATTTGCAGCTTCTTGGAGAAACAATAACAATAAACATTTAGAATGGGAAGAGATTAATTAAGAAGTCAATGTAGTAATCTAGACAAGAGATGATGGATGGGGACCCTGGTCTATCAAACTATAGACAAACAAGCAATTATTAAGCCTCTATTAGTGCCAGGCATTTTTCTAGGCACTATGGATACAAAAAGAAAAGATCTCAACCTTCAAGGGATTTAATTTCTAGTTGAGGAAGACAACATATACATATTTAAATTTGTACAAAATAAATACAAAATTTTTCAGGGAGAGTATGACAGAAGCTGGAAGAATGAGAAAAGACTACCTGGAGAACATGGTGTCCATAGTAAATTTTGAAGGAAACTAAAGTATTCTAAGGAAGAAAAGTATTTCAGGCAATGCCACAACTATACTCTCTACTCACAGTGAAAAGTTGTGCAACATATTAAATAAGAAAGATGACAAGATGGCAATTGATTGATTATGGGGAGAGGGGAAAGAAGAGTCATCAACTATCTTGTTAACTCTCATGAATCAATAACATACAACATCAGAGTTTTACACAAGCCCATTTCAAAGTATCAGAAATTAAACGTCCTAACTGCCATAATAACTAGTAACCATTTAGTTACTTCATAGGAAAAATAGGTTAGATTCAGATTGTGAAGGATCTTTAATAGCATTTCTGAGGTCTTATTGGGAATTATAATTTTTCATTTCATTATAGATTTGAAATATGTTTTGATCTCATCTCAATTTGAATTTCTCATTTCCTTTACTTTCACTGAAGAGACATATGCTATGACTGCCTTACCTTTCTGGATCTCAAATAATCTTTTATACTTTCTTTAGTGGTAGGAAGCTAGGCAGATGCTTAGTAACTGTATGATCCTAAATCACTTGTTTACCTCAGTTCCTTATCTATAAAACATGTTAGAGAAGGAAATGGCAAACCACTCTAGTATCTTTGACAAGAAAAGCCCAAATGGAGTCATGGGCAGTCATACATGACTAAAATGACTCAACAATAACAACAAAAACAAGATCTTTCTATGGTATATTCCATTATCTATAACTAAAATGCCATGTAGATCTAGATATATCTGGTAACAGTGGCAAATTTTAAAAAATGTAATCAGATGGCATCAGCCATCCAAAAGGATCATTTGATTTTGAACTTTTACATTTTTAAGCTGAGCACTTTGGTAATGCATGTTAAGATAGAGGGCAATATGTCAAGAATGAAGTTTCTCTTCTTAGAGAGAAGACTCCAGAATATGACATGTTCTAGATTCCATCGCTATGGAAGACACGAGTGGCAGAAACTAACACAACCTAACTGCTTCATCAGATTAGCCTTATATCAATTTATATGCTTTCAGGATCCTGGTAAATTATAAAATATTTACTTTATCCCTTTGTTCTGTGATAGAAGGCTAAGAAGGAACAAGATTCTAACATGATAATAAATAAATCCTAGAAATGGAGGCAGGGAAGGTTGGAAAAAAATAAAAGATTCAAGATCTATTTTACTAATATGTCTTTTAATGGAAATGATTTGCAGATTAAATGTGATTTCAAAAATGTTTTATCCAAACATTCAATATGTTACCAGAATTGGAGACAATATTATAAGAGGAAATGTTGAAGGAAATAGAGATATTTGGCTTATTGAAGACAGTGCTGAGAAGTGAAATGATAGCTGTCTTCAAGTATTTGAAGGGTTTTTACATGGATAAATTACCATTTATTCTGTACAGCTCCATAGCAAATAGGATTAATGGATTGAAATTATAGGGAATCAGATTTTGGTTCAGTACAAACCAGGGAAAACTTTCTAACATCTTCTGTGAGAGTTATTTTTTGTTTGTTTGTTTTTTGCCTGTTTTGGTCATTAGTAGCCATCAAGCAAAAGTAAGCTAACAGTCACAGAATGTTGAAGACAGAATACAAAAGTCAGTTAGGAATATAGATCTGGATGACCTTCTAAGGTTTTTTTCCAGTGCTAAGTATTCAGGAATCTATGAAACTAAAGAAATACAAGTCAGTCTAGGGATAAGTATTTTCATAAAAAAGATACTCACCAATGCTTATTAATGTACTTTATGTCTATATAGCATGCAGTAGGCTAAAAGATGCTATAACATAGCTTTAGAGTTTAGTCAATTGCTTCAAATTTGGTAAATCTTTTTTTTTTATTTCCTTCAAATGTACCCAGGGAACGTACACATTAGGTATTACTTAAATTTCTGTTGGTTCTTTTCAGTAGATCCTGGCCTTGACAAGTGAGAAGAAGTCTCTGCTCAGTCATCTTACAGAGGATTGGATGCAGGAATTTTTGAAGGACAATGCCGTTAGAACACTTACCTATCTGTCAGTGTCCCATCTACTTAAATGAAACTCAGAATAGGGCTGATCTGAATCCCTTTACACATAGGTTCATTAGTGACTGTCCTCATGAAAGATTTGCGAAAAAAGCCAGGCATCTTCTCTATGGACAAAGTGGTCATTCTTTCTCCCAATCTTCTAGATTTGGGAGTGACACCAAAAAGCAAGAACTGTATGTTTCAGGGAATGACATGCCAGTAGTGCCTGAGGAGAATAACAGTTATGTGGATTCTTTTCCAAGCTGTCAGCCTGGCTCTGAGGCCAGTGCATTGTCTGATGATGCATCTAGTCAGGCCAGTCCTCCGAGATATCAAGCTGTCCAAGAACTACTGAAAAAGTTTGCTGGGAACAAGCAAGATCATCCCCATGAAATATCTTCAGGCCACTTTAAGGAACAGATAGTTATTAAATTCAGAAGAGCTCTTTATTTCTCTGGTCTCCAGGTATTATATGTCCGGGGTGGTGGATTCCATAGGCACATTTCAGCAGATTACTTCCTGAAAAACCCAAACTGTCTACAGCGATTAATTCCATGGCTAAAACGTGAGCTGATAGCGCTTTATGGTAACTATGGATACACAGCAAAAAATATTCTCACTATCATCCTCCAAAATATGATAGAACATGATCTAGACAGCCAGACCTTTTCTGAAATCTTGGAACCTTATCTCTTGCAGTACACTGAACACTTCTTACATGAGTTCATAAGCTTTGCTCAATCACCTTTTAGCATGAAAATGTATGACCAGCGAGCCATTTATGAGTGTCCTTCTCCTTCAAGTGGAAGAGGAAATCTATTCACTATCTCACCTACTAATGACAAATGGGCTTTACCAGCACTGGCAAATTATGCAGAGATGGCCCAAAACATTCATGACTTGTGGAATAAAGAAGTATTGACTCATTCAAGCTCAAAGCATAACATGACATCTGATTCATCTTCTATATCACCTGAAGGAAATTTAGAAGAGCTTAGTAGAACCAGAAATAAACATCATATTAGGACCCAAACTATGTCAGAGTCAGGAGACTGCAAAGGTGTGATTTCATCTCAGAGTTGCACCCACATTTCTTATCCCGACATGGGTGGGGATGCCACAGGATTGCTGGAACCACCATCTGACAGCAACAGATGCACTTCTGAAGGAAATACTGAAGGGAAAAAGCAGCAACTTGAACAGGACATATGTTTAGGAGATAATAGAACTAATTCCTCTGCATCTAATATTTCAACCACCTCAAATTCTAGTCCAAGAGAAAAACAATTGTTGACCCTGTGTCAAACCAAGAAGACCCAGGAAAAAAAACTAGAAAAAAACAAAAATCTAGATTCATTTGATAAGATCATTCGAAGAAGTCCACTCATGATGGAGGAAACACAACAGCCCTTGTTTGGAAACTCATCCACAAAAAAAGACCAGATTTGGAGTAGCTATTCAGAAAATGTCCATTCTCATGGAAGATCCATTCAGGAAGGCCAGAGAGAACAGTCCTTCAGGAAGGAGAGGTTGAAGTGTCAGCCATGCTGCCAAGATGGAGAACTAAGTTCATACCCCTACAGAAGGCTGAAAAGTTCACAGATCAGGGACTACACTAATTGTCTTAAACAAAGGCTACCACAAACCACTGAGGACAAACCACGTTTGTCCCCCCACCCTAAAAAGAGAAGGCCAAGAAGCAGAGATCACAGCAATAGGGGCTTGAGAGGAACTTTCGCAAGTGAACCTTTATTGACTACATCCTGTGAAGCACAGGAAGGACATAAAGGAGACAGTAATTACCAACCTTTAAAGAGAGTTATTCTAGCTACTTCAAGAGAGTTCATTAGTTCTAGGGGAAGATCCCAGCATCTTTGCAACAGAGAAAAAGCTTTTAGAGTTAAAAGTCCCAACATCTGTCTCCATCCTGAGCATCACAGACCAAACTGGCAGTGCATGAGGAGGACAGGGACAATGTGTGTAGAAAGCGTATCATCACACCATGAAAAGATGGGTAAGAAAAGGAGATTCAAAGGTCAGCTCTCAGAGAAGGAAAATAATGAAGCAAAGTTTAATTCATTTCCTGCTCCAGTTAAAATGCATCCAATCCAGCAGTCTACATCCTGCTACAGATTGGGGTTCCCTAAACCACTTGTAAACCCTACAGCCCAAGATTCCAAAGATACCATGGGCTATATTAAGAAGAGACAGGAAAAAGGTGACCAGAAAGTTGAAGACAGAGATTATTTTGGTAGCAAAATCTATGAGAACAAACAGTCCTTAGAAAGAGAACATAAACCAACAGAGTAAGACTGACTGAAGGAACTTACAACATCCTTTTATCATTGGAATTAAGCTCATTTTATTGAATTAACAGAATAAAATATGCATAACATGTATTTTGTTTTAAAATGATCCTTAAAATGTGAGATATATTGAACTCCTCAATTGGTTAAACTATTCTTAGAGAATGAAACAATATATATTGACTGAGATTTTTACCTTGATGAATAAGAATATTTACTGGCCAAACAGATAGCCAGAGGAAATATAAGAAGAAGAATTCTATATCCTCATTAAAATAAGAACTGTAATTACATGGCCTGATATAGTCATAATCATTGTCATCTATATTATAAGGTATGAGAAGTGCACAATTGTGGCAGTGCTCATGGTGATAATGGTGGTGAGGGTCATGGTAAGAGAGCATTTTGTGCTAGGACTATCCGAACCCCAAGGGAAGGAGGGGGAAAGAAAAACCAAAAACATGCTGATCACAAGAATATTAATTCACATTTATATAATATTTTAAAGTTTATAAAGTGATTTTTCTCACAAGTTACTGAGACAGATGGATCCTATGAGGGAGGTAGAAGATAAGGCTTACTGTTAAGGGTATATTTAATCCTGAGCATTAATGGTTTCTGTTATATTTATAAGGACTTCTATTTGGGGGGGGGGTCTCATCATCGTTATTATTTTGATTGATGAGACATAGAGAACTTTAATTTTAAAAAATGCTTTTATAGGCATATAATTTCTTTTTTTCACAAATTATCACATCTCCATGTTGCCAAATTCAGAAAATTTCAGTGATGTGACTTCTAATAATTGACACAGATGAGATTTGAACCTTAGTCTTCTTCATTCTAAGGAAAGCACTAGACCCACTAAGTCAAGGGGCGTCATTTATCAAACTCCCTTTAAATGCAGCATCTCAATATTAAATGATCTTTTATCTCCCAGAGAGGATGTGCCTTCTCAGTCATCCTGTTACTGCTCAGGACATGGTTAAGGGCCCAGAAAAATAAACTGCACAGACACTTCTAAGGAGAGGCACAGGCCAGTAGTTTTAT
>CM053769.1:15564591-15583908 GCA_028658325.1 Potorous gilbertii | reverse complement strand
TAGAATGGAAAGGAAAAGCTTCATGCCTCTTTCCTACTCTGTGTCTTCTAGAAATTGCTCTCTGACTTCTGACTCAGACCCTTAGGTGGAAACTTTTTTTTAATTTTATGTAGAATGAGAGGCAATCATTCTGCATGAAAACTTATGACATCCCTATTTTGAATGTACTCTTTCTTAAAAGGATTCAGAATCACAGTTACTTAGGTTTCAGTTTTAAAGATTATTTCTCTAGCTATTGACACTAAAAACTTAAACTGGGCCCTGAAAACTTTTCAGGAAAATAAGCAAATGAATTTAAGCACATATATCTGTGTACATGCATACATAAATATATACATATATATATATATATACATATATATATATATGTGTATATATGTATATATATATATAAATATATATATATATATATACATGCACACACACACTGGGGAACTTTCTGGTATGAAAACTCACTCCATTGATGCAGATTATCAATTTGACTATACTTTCGAATCTTAGAAATGTACTCAGCACTCTGAATGATTATACAACTTGTACATGGTCACGTAACTGGTATGTCTATAAGAGGTGCTTGAACTTAGGTCTTCCTTGACCTATACATAACTCTCTTTATTCCATTCTGACTCATGAATAAATTATGTAAATAGCTATATACACAATGTATGTGTAATTATATATGTGTATGTTTATCAGAAATTGGACCACAATGGAGGTTTTTTTTGGTTTGGTTTTTTAGTAGTATCATTGTTACCTGACTATAACCTAGACTTCACCCATTTGGTTATTCTAATTAAAGGACCTATATACAAAGAAATGTATCTATTAAGGGATGCTAAAAGGGGATGAGATTTCCTTTTATGAATTTTATATCTCATAGAGTTATGACTCACTATTTTTTGATAATCAAGGAACTGTTAAGCATCAAAGTTCTATTCGTGCTAAATGAGGATGGTCCTATGGTCCTATTTAGAGTCATTCTGCAGTAATCAGAGCTGTACTAAAATGTCTTCCTCTGTCCCTACCACTCCCAATACTCAAATCAGGTTTTGGTTCATATAGCCAGTGATGGGGTTGATCAGCTTTCACCCAGGGCAGCAAACTAATCCAGGGTGATTATTTTGTGAAAACAGGCACTTTTGAAAATGTCTGAACAGAGCCCTTTTAAGAGGGAAAGAGCAGTAGCAGTTCCCAAAATAAAAATAATGGTGATGATGCCAGCGCTCTCATCAAGCCAATTAACAGCTTGAAATGTGTAACACTGAAAGCACCATTACTATGCTAGTCCAAAGACTCGGCCATCAACTGTTTTATAATGAAGTTGGCATGAGAACAGGCATGGATATAACTTCAGGCAAAAGGCTAATTGAGAAAGACACAAATATCACCAGACCAGCTTGAAAATGGCCATTAAAACAAACGTAATTAGACCTTTCATTATCAAGAAAAAGTAACTAGGTCCATTCAAGAGTGAAGCAATTAAGACATTTTGTTTGTGCTTTGGAATAAATGTCCATTGTTCTTTCTAGTTGGTTTGCATTGACTTACTTTGGTTAAAGTTTTATGGAGTCAAAGCATGTCTGAAAGCTTTGAAGGAAAAAAGCATTTATGAAGTTCTCCCTATGTGCTAGTTATTTCTAAGCACTTTCCAAATGTTATCTCATTTGACCCTTACAGCAGCCCTGGGACATCCGAGCTAATATTATGCTCCTTTACCAGTTAAGGGAACTGAGGCAGGTAGAGGTTAAGTGATTTGCCCAAAGTCATACAGGGAGTAAGTGTCTGAGTTCCTATGTGAATTCAAATGACTTCAGGTCCTGCACTCTATCCACTGACCAGAAGGCTCGGTCTATATGATGCCATTCAGGATTTGAAAGTGAAAAATTTTATCAATCAGCTAATTGTTTGGTTCACATGGTTCCCAACTAGCCAGTCTGGATTCTTTTTCAGGAGGTTCATTTTCATGAGAAAAGAACGTTATGTTAGATGCAGGGAGCAATGAGCAATGACAGGGCATGTGTTTATGGGAGAAGTATATGCAAAGATTCTCTAGTATTTAGATCTGGAAATAATTTGGAGGATTTACTTTGTATCTTGGGGGTCAAGGTTGCTCATTCAAGGATCTCTTTTGTTTTCCTCAGAAATATTTTGTCCTTTATTCTTTCACAAAGAATGTCAGCATATGTGACTTCATACCCTACATGTATATTCAAATGTGTTCTAGGTTGAAATTATGAATAGGAAAAAAAAGCTCTGACTTATGGGTGACACTCATATAAAATACCATCAACTAGAATCTGCCATTCCATGGACAGTGTTGGGGACTGTGGAAGAACTAAAGTGGGAAGAGGTAAAAGAAACTCATTTCTTGGGAACTTTGTATGGGTCTTTCCTTTATCTCATCACACTCTACTTTTATCACAAGCATATTAATATATTCTTATCTTCTCTCCTCCATATTCAGAAGCCTATAAATACTCTGAAGGCAGATTTTCATTATTTTTCAGATTCATCTTTTTGCCTCTCAGTAAAATGCCCTACAAATAGTAGATGCTTAATATATATTTGTTGAACTGAATTGATTCTTGTTTTCATTGAGAGGTCATTTTGATTAATGACTATGGAGCTGGACTACACAAGATTCCTGCCACTGTCATGGAGGTAACAGGAGGTAACAGCACAAAATAAAATGTGAGTGGTCAGGTGGGCTTTACCCAACTGGAATACCATCCCTTTCCAGTGTGATTAAACAAGCAGTTCAAACCTAGTGTTGATGTTTCAGTTCTAGTTCCTGAAGCTTCACTTAAGAGGCTTAGAATGAAGATATTCATCACACTCAACTTTGGCTACTATGCTGACTGAGGTGATACCTCCTAGTTATATCCCCACGACTATAGAACAAAGACAACCACAATCAATGTTTGTTCTGTATTGATTGGATGGAGAGGGGCTGGGAATGGAGAATACATACCTTCTGTGTCCCAAAGAAAGATGTGAGGTGATTTCTCCTTCATAATTCTCTAGTTAAAAGGCAGTACAGGATAATGGTCAGTTAGCTGGCACAGTGAATATGAAATTGAGCTTGGGAACAGGAAGACTCATCTTCCTGTGTTCAAATCTGTCCTCAGATACTTCCTAACTTTGTGACCCTGGACAAGTCCCTTAACTCTGTTTGCCCCTCAGTTCCTTATCTGGAAAAATGAGCTGGGGAAGGAAATGGCAAGCCACTCTCATATCTTTGCCAAGAAACCCCAAATGGAATCATGAAGAGTCAGATATGACTGAAACAACTGAAGAAAAACAATCAGGAAAATCGATAGTGGGTCAGCCTTGGATTCAGAGAGATTTGGATTGAAATACACCTACAGCGTATTCATAGAATTCTCTAGGATTCACTTGTTATGCAGAGTTATAAAACTGCCTTATTTAAGAGAATTTCCATACTGAGACTTGCCCACTTGAGTGAGATCACGTCTATTTAAAAATACCTATATTAATAAGTTGCAGTGATTTGTAGAGCAGATTTTATTCAGTATAATTTTTACAGAAATAAATTAGCCCTAGAATGAATTCCTTGCCTGTAATGAATTCAGACACAGCTCAGGACAACAAATTATAGCTACTTCACATTTTTCCCCCAAGACTAATCCTAAAGAAATTCTTAAAAATATTCCAGTAGATTATAGGGATGAGAGACCATATTTTTCATTCAACTATGAGCTCCTCCAAAGTCAGGAGTATCTCTTTTTTAATGCCTTGAACTCAGCAATAAGTCTAGCATAGAATAAGCATTTAACAGATGTTTATGGCCAGAATGGAAAGGTCATCCTGTTTACTTCCTTATTAGACCCACCTGAAGAGTCCCTTTCTTATAGCATTCAATATTAGCAAAGCTTTCCTTACCTGTGCTTCCAGCATAGCTTTTCTCCCACCTCAATATATTAAGGTCTTTCTAAATTTCAAATGAATCACCATATTTCCCTTTTTATATGTATTTCCTCATTTTTTCATGGTATGGAAAGCCTTAATATACTTTCTCCTCATCCTAATGTTTGAATATATTTCCCGAATTAGTTTCTTTTTACCCTTTTCTACCCTTCCCTGAAGGTAAAGAATTTTTAGATAATTTTGTTCTCTATTGGAAAAGACAGTACCCTCAATTTATGAACAGTTGATGGAAGACAAACATTTTTTTCTGCTTGGTTCTCCTAACTATTAAAAGTTGTTCCTGAGGCCTTCTCTAATTCTCATCCATATAAAGCAACTCTGATATAAAGCCTCTTGAAATTCCTACATCCTTTCACTCAACTGAAGTGCCATCTTGTAAGCAAGACCTTTCTTCATCTTGCTGGTTCAATTAATTTCAATTAAGTAACTAGTAATTAAGTGCCTACTATGTGACAGGCACAGGGTTCTCATACTGCTCAGAATGACTTTGCATGTTAACTTATCTCCAGCCAAGTACAATTTATACTCTTCATGTACTGCTTTTCCTTTCTTCCTCTCTCCCTCCTTTTTTCCCCTTCTTTTCTCCCTCTTTTCTTCCCTTCCTCCCTCCATCTTTCCTTTTTCCTTCTCCCTCTTTTTACTCTTTCTCTGTCTGTCTGTCTCTGTTTGTCTGTCTTTCTGTCTCTCTCTGTCTCTCTGTCTCTCTCTCTCTCTCTCTCTCTCTCTCTCTCTCTCTCTCCCCTTTCCTTTCTCTACCTCTCCCTCCCTCTCATGCATGTATGTGTTTTATATTCTCAGTCAGCCAGTTCAGCCATTTTTCAGACATGTCCCACTCTTCATATCCCCATTTGGGGTTTTGTTTGCAAAGATACTGAAGTGGTTTTCCATGCCCTTCTTCAGCTCATTTACTGTATTAGAAAATTGAGGCTGACAAGTTTAAGTGACTTGCCCAGGGTCACACAGATAGTAAGTGTTTGGGATAGAATTTGAACTCATGACGATGAATCTTCCTGAACCCAGACCAAGTAGTGTTAGAGGAAGAAATGAGTGGTATTATATAAATAGACTCTAAATCTTCAAACACGCATTGAGAAAGGCTTCTATGGCAAGATTAATATTTGGACAAAATTTAAGGTGCTTATTTTGATACATTTTGGAAGTAGGAAGGCATATAAGAAACATGAAGTTGACAGAAACTTTTGAAAACATGAACTTGACATTTTAAAAACTATTGCTTTAAAAAATTAATAAACAAAAACCACACACAGTTTTAATTTCCTCTTCATTGAAGGAAGAAGAAACAACTGATCATTTGGAGGGAATATGCCTAAACTCTGCAGGTGAAGAACCATGGAGGAAGATGGACTTGATGTAAAGAAAGATTATTTTTTTTACTGGCTTTTTCATCTATTTATTTTTAAATTAAAAAAGTTCACAGATCAAAACCTGGAGAGGACCCAAGACAGCATCAAGTTATGTGTTTTATTATATAACAATAAGCTCTTATTTAGTATGCAAGTCTTTTTAGTCCTTCAGAAGCAACCTGATCAATGAGCTACCACTAGAGTTATCGTGACCCACCACTCACCAGGTGACAATGACCAGAGGTAAGACAAAGCCTAAGGAAAGAAAAGCAAACTCCACTAAGGTTTACCAGATGCCTTAAACCCATGTAAAGTGGCTCAAGGAATCTTCAGCCTGTATCTCTGCAGGGTCAGCTCTACTGATATTTATATTTATAGGAAAAATGATTAAGGAGACTGGTGGAAGAAACCCTGTGTTCTCTCCATGACCTTACATACTTTTCTCAAACTGATCTGATCTAGCATACCAATTTAACTTTAATCATCTAAAGAATTAGTTAATTAATTTACCGCTAGGATATTTAGAAATTTTTATGGAAGTTTTCTAGATGAAGATAATATTCTATGGAGACTTTGTAAATACATTAAGTGCTTTAAAGAATCTGATAATTATGCCTTGTTGATTGCTCACCAGTGGACAGATCACGACCCTAGGGAAACAGAAGAGGCCCAGGAACAGCAGTGCCCACCAGACCACCAACTGTGCCTCCAGTCTGGCCAACACAGACATTATCCAGGACCAATCAATCTTTATGGAAATGAGATGTGACAGCATCAAAGTGCTAAAATTCTTGCCTCCTCAGCAGCCATAGTTATTGAACAACCAGAAAAGGAGGTTCATGATACTAAAGTCCTTGCAAGTTGTCAAATGCTTCAGTGTCAGAAACTGAAATGATTTTAATAATAGAAAATTCACTAAAGAAGGGATATTACTATGTGTTACCAATGCGCCCAAAGGTCTATGCAGTCTTTCTATCTGACTTGCATCAAAAAATCTTCTATTATAATCTAATATTATCTCATCAGGATGTGAGCTCCATGACAGTAGGGACAAGACTGTTAAATTTCTACTTTATAACAGGGTAACACAATTCTCTGCAGATTATAAATGCTTAATGCACACATACACACACTTTTTTGTCATTCCATTAGAAGACCTAGATATTTGATTAATTACAGAATCGGATTAGCATAATAAACACTTTCACTTTTCTGGGAATCAGTTTTTTCTATAAAATGAATGCTTTCTCCTGATTCTCCTCCTACATGTTGGAAAGTTCATTTTCTGTCTACTTTGTTTTGTCTTCACTGTGCTCAAACTGGGTATATATGAATGTCCCCCAAGGCTCTGTTCTGGGCCCTCTTCTCTTCCTACTCTATAAGACCTATATGAATTATTTCATCAGCCCCCATGAATTCAATTAACATCTCCAAGTAGATGATTCTCAAATCTATTTTTCTATCTCTACACACACTCTCTCTTCTGGCCACCAGACTCAAATATCTAACTGTTTCTTGGACATATCAAACTGAATGTCCTATAGATATTTTAAACTCAACATGTCTCAAACTGAATCCATTGTCTTCTTTCCCCCAAGATCTCTCCTCTTCCTAATTTTCTTGTTAGGATCAAGGGCACTGCATCCTCCTAGTACTTGAGCTCATATCCCATGTATCATCCATGACTGTTCACATTTACCAGCTCCTCCCGCTATAACTAATTTGTTGCCATGTCTTGTCACTTCTCTTTTTGTAAGATCCCTGGCATATGCCCTCTTCTCTTCTTGGACACTGCAACCACCTTGGCCCAGGCCCTTATTTCCTCATGCCTGGACTAATTGGTCTCCTTACAGCAAACCTCTCCACAGTCTAATCTCTTCTCTACTCAATTGTCAACCTGAGCTTCCTGAAGTGTATCACCCCTCTTCAGTTGTTCATTCACTTCAGTAATGCTCAACTCTTTGTGACTCCAGTTTGTGTTTTCTTGGCAAAGATACTACAGTGGTTTACCATTTCCCTGTTTTCTAGTCATTAAACTCCTGTAACTGCTTGGTACCGTCAGAATCAAATATAGAATATTTTGTTTTGCTTTTAAACCTTTCAGAACTTGGTCCCTTCCTATCTTTCTTCTTGTAGCTTATTCCTTTTCATATATTCTATGATCCAATAAATCTGGCTTCCTTGCTGTTCCTCAAAAAAGACATTCCACATGTTTTCATGATTTTTCTCCCTTTTTTTCTCTTGTCATCTCTGTTTCCTGGCTTCCCTGATTTCTTCAAGTCCCAAATAGAATCTCCCCTTTTGCAAGAAATCTTTCCTTGTCCCTCTCAATGCTAGTCTCATCTCTCAGAGATTACCTCCAATTTATCCTAAATATATACGTTTATATGTGGTTGTTTCTATGTTGTCTTCCCCCATAAGTTGTGAATAAGGATTCAATTTTTTTTTAATTTTCTATGTATCTATTGTACTTAGCACAGTGCCTGGCAGAGAGGATCTGCTTAATAAAATCTGATGATTGTGACTGAAGGTCTTAGCCTTGATGATGCTAAAGATCATTTCCAGGTATAATTACTGATCTCCAAGTTGATTATGCCAAAGAGAATAAGGTCTCATATTTTGCACTGACACCTTGAAAACATTTTTCTTACTATTTGATGTAATTATATTACAGGGGCAAATAGAACAGAGTAACATAAAATATGATTTCCTTCAAATCTGCAGGTATCTGCATTATTGGCTGGTCATTAGAGTAATCTTCATATACAGAAGTGTCACAGGACCTTTAATATAGTGATAAAAGTGACAACTGATGATTTTTTAACACTTCAAGTTTTCCAAAGCACTTGAAATCTATTATACTGGCAGCAACCCTTTGAGGACTGACAGAGAGAAACAGGAGAATATAACAAACATTGAAAAGAATATGTATGTGAAAATAGGTATAGGAAGGCATTGTTATTGGAGCTACAAATAAATGGTCTAACCATTCTAGAAAACAATTTGGAATGATACTAGGAAAGTCATTAAACTATGTTATACCTCAGGCCAAATACTTTTCTACACTAAAAAAGATTAAAGACAAAAGGAAAAGAGAATACATAGAACAGAATATTTTTTTGCATGTGTGTAAACAAAAAGTAAAATCAAAACTCCTAGAAAACAGAAAATCCAAACTTCTCAGTTTGTTTCTACACAGAGATAACAGAATTACATTCACATAGAAACATTTTTGATATGATAAATGACAGAAATGATGATGAAGATTAGCTGCCTGCCTGGGGATTGGGAGGTGAGTTTAGGAACAGGTGAAGAAAAGGGCCTGGAGTCTATAAAGAAATAACATTTTTAAAGTTTGAGGACTTCCTCTGAAGAAAGCACTTCATGAAAATTCATTTTTAAAAGGTTTACATCTTATAACACACTTCCTTCACAACAGTATTCTAAGATAAGTAGTAAAAGTGTCATTACCTGCATTTTACAGATAAGAAAACTAAGGCCTAGAAAGGTAAAGTGATTTGTTCAAGGTTATCTATTAGAATCCCCATTAAAACTAAAATCTCGACTCTAGGGCCAATGGTCTTTCTCTTCTAATAAGCAATTAAAAAGATTTTAAAAAGGGGGAGAGGCTATAAATATATGCTCATTTGCCTTCCTGAAAGAGATTTTAGTATTAATTACATTCAGTTACTTTCTCCCCAGTAGAAACATAACTATTGATATAATGCTGACATCAAGAAAATCTGAAGTCAATGTCAACTTACAAGAGCTGATATCAATTACCAAACCTGGCAACACTTGTAAGCTCATCATACAATAATGGAGCTGGTTAATGTCATCCATTTTTTGTTGGAAATAACTGAACCAAGGAGCCTGGGGCAAAGCAATTATTTGGAAGTTTTCATTTTTCGAAATTTTAATTACAAAAAGAAACCACACGAACATTATGTCTACATGGTGCTGTGAATTTAATTTAAAAGGATGCATGAGTTGCTGGCCTAGAATAACAATCACAAAAGCATCTTGCATAAGAGGAATGAAAAAAATAAATAAAACTGAATTTTCCTTTATTATCAATGTATATATGTATTTTATAACTTAAAAAAACTATAATCCATATCACATTCATGTAAAGGAATAAATATCAATTTCATGGAATGATCCCAGTGGTCTCAAACCTAGAAGAGTTGGATTTGAATCAAGCAAACCTCTTCTATCTATTATTGGCTTTGTGGACATGGTCAAGTTGCTTCATCTCTCTCAGCCTTAATTTTCTCATCTATAAATTATATTAATCATAGCTTAAATTCATGTAGCAATTTAATGTTTATGAAGGACTTTACATATTCTATTTGATCTTAATAGCCATTACCAGTTTCATCACCATTCTGCAGATGAAAGAATTAGAGACATCGATGAAATTTCTGCCCTGAATTGAAAAGCTATTAAGTGTCCAGGGCAGCTCAGTGGCATAGTAGATATCACGCCATACCTGGAATCAGGAAGACCTGTATCCAAATGTGACTTCAGACACTTACTAGCTGTGTGACCTTGGAAATTTTACTTAATGAATTTGTCCCAGTTTCCTCATTTGTAAAATGAGCTGGAATAGGAAATGGTAAATCAGTATCTTTTCCAGCAAAACCCCAAATGTGGACATGAAAAGTTGTACAAGACTGACAAATTCCTGAACAACAACAAAAACCTTCCTGATGCTAAGTCCATCTCTCTCCTGTTATACTATGCCACATGAGATGATCAGTGCTTTCCAATCTGAGGGTCTCAAGGAGTTAATGTAAGAAGCTAGTGAATCTTTATGCACATCAAGGATTAATGCAACAAATAAGTGGAGATATTCTTTAGACATAATATTTTTTATTATTTTCTGAAGTGTATATACAAGCTAACGTGATTAATAAATACATTTTAAAAAGCTATTGAACACATAGTAACCTTTTGCCTTCCTATATTTTCTCAGTCAATGGATATTAGTAGTATAGGTCCTGTTATATGGAGGTCCCATAAAAAAAAAGTCAAAAAGGAATCCTCATACTTAGATATTTTGAGAAACACAGAAATAGATCATGGTAGAATGGTAAAAACTCCAAATCTGGAGTCAGAGAATATGGGCAAAAATCCTGCCTCTGATACAACTTGTGTGACTTTTAGCAAGACATGACATTCTCACTCAGAATTTTCCACATTTGCAAAAAGAGGGAATTGGAATAGATGGCCTTAGAGATCCCTTAAGCTCTAGATCTATGACTCCATGATCCTACTTGTAGACTTTGGACAAAACACTCAATTTCTTTGGGTCTTAGTATGTTCACGTGTAAAATGGGTGTGTTGCACTAAATTGTGAGTGAGGTCTCTTTCAGATCAACTCTAAAATATTATCACCCTATGTGATTTCTATTGTCCCTCCTATTTTGGAAATTCTGTGATTCTTCCTGGTTGCTTTCTGGAGACTTATATGGAGCAATAATCTCTCTCAACTTATTTAGGAAACATCCACCCCATTTCTCCATGCTTTCCTAGTCTTTTCTCTATATCCTAGAAAACCTAAGTTACTGACAATATAACCCATAAGGGTTATATCATCCTCCACTCATTCTCATTTCCAGCTTCTAAATCTATTGAAAAATTGTAGAACAGCATGAATGTTACATTTAAATGGCATTGGTATATAATGTTTGTCTCCAAATGATGAAATGTCTGGAGTTGAAAGGGACTTCATAGGTCATCTGGGCAAAATTGTATTTGAAGAAATTTTGGGTGAGACTTTCTCTTTTGTCTTCTTTCATGAGGATACATAGCTCTTCCCTAGATGCTATACATGGAATGATGAGTCCTCATACAGGAAATAGACTTATTTCAGTCTTCAGTGTGAAAAAAATCCTTTACTATAAATATGAAAGACTGTGTACGGGTACATGTTATTTACAAGTCAGCTAACATGGACACATTCTATGGGCATACATTCTAATGAGGAATAACAGCTCTTTCTTGGTGCCTTCTGTCAAGGCTTGCTTGTCCAATGCTTTAAGAAAACCAATTCCTTTTAAGTAAAAAAATTGTGCCTTCTAAAAAAAATGTTTATCCAACTCTCAGCCACCTTAACCCTTTCTGTCTTCTCATCTATCCCTCTCTTCACATTAATGTCCCAATCCATACTCTACCCAGCTGAGTAGTTTTTTTCCATAAACAAAAAGTAATGGCTCTGGATATAATGGAGTTAAAGGAATAATAACTTATACCCTGTTTCACCTTGCCAGTGCTATCCAGCTGCACATAAAGAGAGGCATCATGATACATTTCCATGAGCCCTGGATTGCAAGTAAGGGGTGGGTTTAAACCCTGACTCTAATCAAAGCCATCTATGGTCATAATGAAAAGATGCTCTAAATCACACCTGAATAGAGAAATGCTAATCAAAATAATTTTGAGATACTACCTTATAGCCATCAGATTGGCTAAAATGACAGGAAAGTAAAGTGACAAACACTAGAAGGGATATGGAAAAAATTGGGACACCAAAGCATTGCTTATAATTTGGTCCAACCACTATGGAGAGTGGAGAATTTGGAATTCTGACCAAAGGACTTATAAATCTGTGCATATTCTGTCCCATCAATACCACTACCAAGTCTGTATCACAAAAGATGAAAGAAAAAAGGAAAGGTTCTATATGCACAAGAATGTTTATTGAACTCATTTTTAGTTGCTAAGAATTGGAAAATGAGGGGTTGCCCAACAATTGGGGAATGGAGGAACATGTTGTGGTATGTGATTGTGACAAAATGTTATTGTGACATAAAAAATGATGAGCTACTATGTCCTATGGATGCAAAAACACCCCTCACTCTATGGAAAGGGGGGCCTCAAAAAAGATTACATTTAAATGGGCAAATAAGAAGACAACACTTTAAAAGGAAATTTTAAAGTGCTTTTGTTTGCTTGTTTGTTTTCGGGAAGGAACCAGGTCAGTTGGGAGAATGAGTAACGACTTGTTTGGGTCCCTCCTGCTCTTCACTATCCCTTGTTCAAGGCTAAGGTTTGTTTGCTTATGATTAATCACTCCCTGCATTTACCCTTAGATGCTTCCTCTAACCCTATTGCATTGAATGTATCCTGCAAGACACAGTGAGCTGAGTTCTTTTCCCTTTCAACCAATTTAAAGCAAAAGGAATTCCAAGTGATGCCTACTGTTTATACTCATTTTATGTTTCCATATATTTCTACTTGTGCTCCTAACTATGTATCTTCTCCCATTCTTTTTTCCATTTCTCCCTAATGTATCTTCCCTCCTTTTATTGCTTCTTACAGTATTGTCAAAACATAATGAAATTATTTATGTCTTTCATCTCATTTCACTATCTCTGTGACTCCCTTATGTCGTTAGAATTCTGAAAGAATCTTTTCATCATCCCACCTTAAGTGGAATATAAACAGTATATTATTATAAGCCCTTTTCCAGGGATTTTCTTATATTTATGTTTTCATGTTTCTCTTAACTCCAATATTTGTATTCCAAAGTTACTTTTTTAGCTCTAGGAATGTTTGAAAACTTTATTTCATTGAAATTTTATTTTTTAAATGGTAAGATTACATTCAATTTTACTTTGTAAGTTAATCTTGATTGTAAGCATTTTTTATTTTTTTTTAATTTAACATTCTATGTTTACAGTAATAGTTGCTAAATCTTATACAGTCTTGACTACTCTTCCTTCATATTGGAATTCTTTCTGGATTTTTAATTTGAATTTTTTATTGCTGGATTGAATTGAATTTTTATATTCAAATTCTTTATGTCTGTTTACAATATTTTGTTGCTGTTGCTCTCTTTCTGGAGATGATTGGTAGATCATTTCTAATTTCCAATTGCGTTCTTCTTGTAATATTCTTGGACAATTATCTTTATAGGTATTTTAAAATAGGATGTCCTATTTTAAGATTTTCAAGTACTCCAAGAATTTCTCATCTATCCTTGATATAGCTTGAAGATCAGCTGTTTTTGATATGAGATATATTAAACTTTATCCTACTTTTTCCATCATTTGACTTTTTATAATACTTGTTAATTTTTTAATGCTTATTTTATAATTCTTATCATCTTATTAATAATGGATTGTGGTACTTGTGGAAGATTTTGTACCTCTTGTGTTAAGATGCTGAATCTTCTTCTAAGTTTCTTCCTCATGGCTCTCATTGATTTTATCATTTAAAATATTTTTTGAAAAAATGCTTGCATCATTTCTTCAAAGAATCATAATTTGTCTTTTGGGCAAGCTGTTTTTTTTAATATAGATTCTGTCGAGTTATTCTCCTTTTCTGAGTTTGTGTCTTTCCTCCCTGTTATCATAGAAGTCCTTTTTGGTTGTTGACTCATTTTTAATGCTGAAGTCTCAGGTGACGTCTAGGTCTTCCCTATTCTGAGAATCAGATGACAGTGATGAACTTTCCATGTGCCAGGATTTATTTAGATCAGATTCTCCTTTTCACTGAGGATCAGACTAAGTTGGGATTCGGACTTGTACCTTTTCCTTCACTACAGACACCAAGATTCTCATCTCCTGGGACTGTACTAGGTTAAAGTCCTTTCCTTTAGAGAAGGAGAGAAAGTGGCTTTTTCTCTGTAAATTCTTTTCTTCCACAGCAAGCTAAACTCTTTACTCTTCCCATTTTTTTTCCTCTCTAAAAATAACCCAGAGTCTGTGCTGAGGCTTTTTCTTCTTCCCACTAAGGATTTCCCCCCTCATACTGAAGCTTTTTTTTCTTAGTAACAAAGACTTTACCTTTTATTTTCATTTTCTTTCCTTTACAGGATCTGGATACTAATATTGCTTGGAGTAGGGGATGGTGGTAAGGACGATGCGTGTGATAATCAGACTCTTGCTTATACTGAACTCTAACGTTCCCTTTTCTCCATCATCTTGGTCCAACTTTCTATCCATATCTTCCCAAGACCCAGTATTAATGAAAATTCATTCTTCATACTAGGAAAAGTAATTTAGTCTCATTAAGGTGCCGGACCACATTTTCAACATTAAAAAAGTGGAATGAGAGTCAAAATTCCCAATATTATGAGAATTTGTACTCCTTCCCAATACTGAATATTTATCTGAAAGTTAAATGATGTGGGTCAAAGATAGTATTGCAGAAGGTGAAATGGATTCATATTTCAAATTTTAACTTTAGCACCTACTTAAGCATGAGCAAGATATTTTATCTCTTTGGGTTCCTGTTTAGTGAGATATAGTCAGATATAGATTATGGATAATAGCATTTGCACTTCTTACCACAATAGATAACTTGTAAGCTAAGTACTTCATAAACCTTAGGACACTATAGAAATGAAACTTTTTATTAGGTTAACTATGGTTAGCCAGATTTTTTTCTCTAATCTCTTCTGCAATTATTTCCATGAAATATCAAAATACTCTAGAAATTTCAATATTTGAGGAAAATGGAGAATGAATCAAACCAGTGAGTACTGCGATAAAACTGTATATAAAAAAGAGGGAGCAAAAGAGGGGGGCAACTCACAGGCTTAAGTAGCAACTGCTTACTTATGTAAAAATATACTGATATTGGTTTATATTATGTAAGTATGACTAATCTAAAATAGAAAGGGAGTTCCCTTTAGATGATGAAATTGTCCGAATGATATTCTTTGAAAATGACATTACATTGATTTCATAAAGTCCAGAATACTACTGATTCTCCTCAATGAAGTTGAAAAACTACTGGCATAGTAATCCATTCACACAAGTGGGAGGAAAGTAAATGAAAAATATATACTGCCCAAAACTTATTATGGCATAAAGGTGAATGGGAAGCCCACTGAGTTTGTCATATGCACAGTCAATGAAATAGGACCCAAATTAAATAGCAGAACGCAAATGGACTTGATTACATTTAGAGAGTTGGATGGGGACTTTTAGTGATTCTAAGCTTCTCCATAACAAATAATTCAATTTTTTCCCATCATAATTCTCCAGGTGATATTATATGGTTGCAAATCACATTCTATTTTGGTCTCTGAAGCATCAAAATTATAAGGAATCCAAAAGGAAACTCAGTGACGTATCTTAGGTCTAAATTGATAACAGTGTTTTATCAATGATGACTTGCATTTAAGATTGACAATCTTGTCAAAGAAGGATGTAGTTGAAGAAAAATGGACTGACGATTTAGTGAAAATGAAGGGCTGCAGGGGACAGTCAAAATGCTTCACTGCCACATATGGCTCATTAAAAAAACCAAACAAATGAGCAAACAAAACTAGTGTTATCCTACAGGTGATATGATACAGAGGAGTTATGGAAAGATGTGCAAGAATCACACAGAAAGAAAACGTGTGGAGGTGCTCCATTCAATTCAATAAACATTTGCTAAGCTTGTATGTGTAAAGCACTATGTTAGGTTGTAATCCTACAAAGACAGAAAATTAAATAGTTCCTATTTTCTAGAATCTTTCCTTTTCCTTTGGGATAGGACATTTATAGAGGCAAATAAATGCAAGTTACTTAAAATGTAAAGATAAATTAATTTCAGTATAGGGAGAGCACTAATATCTAAGGAGGTCAGTGAATACTTTACTGTATACAGAAGTTGGTACCTGAACTGAATCTTGAAAAAAGCTAGGGATTCCAAGACCCAAAAACTGAGGAGGGAGTTCATTACAGGCATGAGAATGTGGAAGATGAAATGTCATTAATTGAGTTTTTCGGCATGAAAATAGGATATATGAAATAGACCGGAGCCAGATAAGGAAGGACTCTAAGTTTCAAACTGAGGAGTCTCTATCTTGTCCTAGAAATTATAAGGAGCCACTTAGAGATTAATGATCATGAGAATATTGTGTTTAGGCTTGTGATTTAGGAAGAATATTTTGGAAGGTGTGTAGAAGATGGGCTAGAGGAAGCAAAGACTTGAAGCTGAAAAATGAATCCATAGGCTAATTCATTAATTAGTCCGTGGTGAGAGACAAGAGCCTGATCTAGGATGTTGGCTAAATTTGTGGAGATAGAGGACAATTTTGAGACATACTCTGCAAGTAAAATTAACAATATTTGGTGACTGATTGGGTCTGGAGGTGAGGGAGAGGAAAGAGTCAAGGATGACTCTAAGATTTTGAGCCTCTGTGGCTGGAGAGTGCTGACCTTGATTCAATTCAAGAAGCTAGGGGAGACGAAGGGTTTGGGGATGAAGATAATGAGTTTGTAATCTGTACTATTGGAGAAAGGACTTAGATTTGTAAGATTGCAATATAATTGAAGTAATTTGCACATCATGTGGATTCATTATCCACATATGGGGTACAGGGAATGTGTTGTGAGTGATGGGGCATTGACAACCGACCATTATATTTCTAGTGGTAAAGCTTGAGACCCTAGCGAATCCAGCAATGCAAGCAGCAATCTGAAAACCAGCATCATTAGAACAGCAAAGCTAACATTGCTATGATTATAATATTATATTCTATTATTTTATACATTAGGTGTTCATGCTGAATATATTCAGGAGACATTATAAGTCAGTCTGAGGTGATTAGAAGTGTTTTTTAAATTATCAAATTCTATTTTTTTTTATCAAAAATGAATTTAGGGGGCTGTGTTCTTTCATATAAATTTATATATGAAAAAAACTGAAACTCCTTTGATAAATCATATTCCCAATTTGAGTATTCATTTGGAAAATGGATTACAGTAAACTCTATAATGTAATTGGGAGATTGAAACTGTTACTGACAAAGGAAGGGAAAAGTCAGTTTCAGGGAATTTTGTACTCTCTTTTATCAAAGAAATCTGTATGAACAGATTATAAACACCTGGAGTTATGGGAGGTTTAATGGAAAGGAAAACACTGATGGGCCATTAAATCTAGCAGCCAGTGTAGCTCAGTTTAAGTGCCTGATATTAAAACTAAAGAGTATTCAGAAAAGAGAAACTCAGGAGTTAGCCTTGCAGAATTGCCACATGGGTCCTGGCTATAAATCAGTAGTCTGTAAACCTCCCAGGAGAATCTGGTTCTCTCCTCTGCTGTTTTATAGACAATCTGGAGGAAATAGAGTAAAAATGTCATTATTCAAATTCTCTTTTTAAACCAAATTGAGGGACAATATAAGGTAGTAGAAAGAATGCTGGATTGAGTTGGCAAACTTTTTTTCTACTCCAGATCTCCATTGTTTCAAGGGATGATCTCAGAGAAGCTGCTTGAACTTCCAGACTTTCTTTTCCTTTCATGCAAAATAAGAAGGTGGAGAGGAGGGGTTAACTATCCCTCCCACCTCGAAATCCTATGATTTTACTTGTGTGTGTGTGTGTGTGTGTGTGTGTGCGCGCGTGTGCGTGTGTGTGTGTATTTTACATTCAAAGTAAAATTTTGAGTTTCTCTTGTTTGGAGAAATATTGGTATTATGTAATTTTTTATGGCCAATTTTGGTTTTATCAACACAGTTGTTTTTTTGCCCTTGAGAAAAATTGAACCTTTATTTATATAGTTACCAGTAGGCAATAATTAGTTCCTTTAATTATAAAAAGTTTTTTATTGTTTTGTTTTGTTTTTTCCCTGAGTTTAAGATAGGCAATCTCTTTCAGGCCCCAGAGATTTATAATCATGAATTTTCCAAACCTTATTGATCAAAAATACAATGGTTACAAAGTAACCAAACAAATAAATAACTAGAATTTAGATTCAAAGATTATATTTTGAACAATTTAAAGATAAATGACTAAAGTATTAATTAACCATCTTATCACCAATCCTTAACTTTTTCTTATTCATTCATACTTAACCTAGTAATCAAAAAGTACATTCTGGAAGAGAACTTTTACCTTTTAGTCTGGCTTAACACTTAAAGTACTTATTATCCAACAGGTAAATTCTGCCTAGGCTTATACAGATATTGGTTTCGGTGATTTTCTCTAGTGGAGGGGAAATTGAATGATGGGTTGTCATTAAGTGTAAATGTACTAAGTTGAAACTTCTCAAAATAGTCATGTAGATAAACTTCAAAATCTTAGAGTTATAAGAGAATCAGAATTCACCCAGTCTAATTTATCTCTGATCAGACATCTCTTCTACAAGATTCCCCCAGTATTGTCATACATCTTCATTCTCACTGATCCAATCACTGTAGCTCAAGTTGTCTTATCCATATTCAAGTGTCCTTCTCCAAGGCAATCATGCCCATGTGTCATATGCTAAGGATTTGTCTGGGTATAATGATATGATGATATCATTGGAAAAACTCATAATCTGGTTACATATGAAACATATTGATAAAAACAATTTGAGGATAGAATGAGGCAAAAGGCCCATAGGGTTTTAGAGTTGAAAGGCTATAGATGATCTCTTCTACCACTTCCTCATGGGAAAATTACACCATATTTCCCTTTACTTTAGCCCCACAGACAAGAATTTTCAATTATGCGATCATATTGTCTCCTGTGCACTGTGAACAGTGAAGAATGCTGTATTACATCCTTCATTCATGAAAGTGCCTCTGTTCTGAAGGAGTGATAGAGAAGGGGAGGTCATTACAGTGAAACATAATGAATTATAACTTTTTTGAGAAAGCAGGCTAATGCTAATCTTGTGATCAATGGCTACATTTGGTAATTACTTCTGCACATTATAACTCAAATTTCCATTTACCTTTCCTAACTAAGGCAATTTATGGGTTACTCTAGAGGATGCACATGAAATATGTAACTATTCTAGATAGTACTGGTGGACTGTTTACTTCCTCAGATGTCAATGAACCATTACTCAAGACTTTCCTAAACAGTCACATTCAATTAGATTACACTTCACTTATACATTCATCTTCAACCCCTCACAGACATTTAAACTAATGCACTTCATAGCCAGAAAAAAAATGAAAAAATACTGTTTGATCCCTTTAAAATTATTGACTTTCGCCCAAAGCCATTTGGTACAATTTTTATAATGGAAAATTATTGCTATTATGATCTGATTATACTATAATGTTTATCAA